>OW388300.1:29477634-30020134 GCA_936450465.1 Gibbula magus
TTATGCTGCCGTTCAGTGGTGGTTTTATTTAGATTCTTAGCAAACTAAAGTTTCATAGGATAAGAATAATGACGCGACAAGATGGCGGATTCAATTACTCAATGTATCTTCGTGAGTTTTAATTAGTTTCAATTGCCATTGCAAATTGTGTATCAGTACTGGTTGAAATTGTATACAAATAATTAACTGCGACATTTAACTCTTCTTTACATTTATTTGATACACTTATTTTTTATTAAAACTCTGAAATAAAATCGGTGTTTCTTTTTCTTTCGGACATCAGCAGACATTTTTCTAATAAACGCCCCCTTTTTACGATTTTTTAAACGCCCAGGGCTTCTATTACAGCGAATACGGTATTATAAACATACAGGGACTTGTTAGTTAGCAATGGGATATATATATTATATTTACCTAACTGCGAGTTAGCCCATGGTGCAAAACCTATTACTAGGATAAATAAAAATGCCTCCTTTCTAGAAGGATTTTGAACATTCTCCCTTGGTTTATGAAGCATATTTCATCAGATTTTCAGACAAATAGACTTACTTTCCGAAAGTAATTTTAAAGTCATTGCGTTGGGTCACATATGATAAACATTATACATGGTGTTACGTTGGCGAGAAGTAATCAATGTTGTATATTGATGATATTCCCGGGAAAGTGGTAAATTCTGATCAAAAGCAATTAGTCAAACGAAATTTGAGAACTTCTTTACAACAGATAAAAAGACACGTTTCAGTTGAAAATATTTAATAGGCAAAATAACTACTGCGCATGTAAATGGGACATACAGTTTCAGTTTCTGTATGTATAACAGTGTTGCTTTCATTGATATCATCTATTTGTCGATTGGTGATGAATGTAAGTTGAGTGAACATATTTGAACTGAAATCAGCACCAATGATATTTTGGTAGGTATGAAAGCAAAATTAAATTGTATGAAACGCAATGGATGTCACTTTAAGCTTACTGAAGGCAGTACTAAGTCTTTGATCTTAATATTAGTTTTATTTTTCATGATGATCAAGTTTCAGTCCTCTAATTCTCTCTGGAAAATGAAAGTTCATCCATTTAGAATATATATTAACTGCTAATGAAGAAGTAAATGGGTATCCATGAAAGCCGAGTAATAATGCATAGTGGTCCTTATTTCCCAGAGGGTAGAGGTTTGCCACATTACAAGACTGAATCAAATTAACAGGCAATCTACTATGCTCGCTGAGAATACGATTTTATCTGCTTAATCAATGTGGGTTCGAAATATTCAATTATTACAAAACTTCCAAGTAGTAACACAATAGACAGGAAAGTAGTCTAACACTTAAACCTTCGGTAAAACTATTGAAAACAGTTATTTTTTTCAGAAATCTCATTTCTCCCTTTTTTGATATTTAATCAAATGGTTGAATGTTATGAAGAAATATTTTTTTCAGAAGCTGAGTGTAAGACTAATCGGACTGTTACTATCCATATTTTTTAAATATAATTTTATAATTTTTTATAGATCTTGAGGAAAAACAATCAAACTTTAGAGATGAAAAAATCATTTTCTGTGAAGAGGAAGTGAAATAAGTAAATGTAAGTTAAAAGTAAATAAGTACATTTAATTATTCCGTAAACTGTTTAAAGGGGCTTTAGCACGTTTTATACTCGGAATTAAGAAATATCACAAATCGAGAAATATTACCAATTTCAAAACAACACTTCTCAGTCAATGAATAGAGTTCTAAAATGAATGGTTATGGTACGGTTTAGCAACGTGGATCTATTCCTCCTCCTCGAATTACTAAAAGGTGTTCACAATATAATGGCACTAACAGCTTGAACAGAAATGAACACATCTCAAAATGGCCGTCACGCAAACAATTTCTCGTTTTGGTTAGTAATGTTTCTACTTAATAGTGTTCGGTTTTAAAATGTAATATTTATAAACTGCAAACCATTTTAATACGTATATCTACAAAGTTCATGATTCACAGTACACAGAAAGTTATATTTAAACTGTAACGTTCTTGATACAAGCATCAACTTGAATTCTTTAAAGACAACACAACATTACATGCCCTTGAAGGGCATTTAGAAGTGGAATTATACACAACAGTAAGATTTCTTGATACTAACCGTATGTAAACATACTCATAAGTTTTTGTACCACAACATTAAGTATTTACAACCCTCAAGTTTGTATTACATATCCTCAACCTATTCATGGGTCATATTCCATATCATAACATTCCTCACAATTGTTAACATGTTATTTTTGTAATATGCATTGACGTTCATATGCGTACCACAGTGTGCTATTCCTTTCAATCCAACTGACAAAAGGTGTAAACATATGTTCACATGTTCATATGCTTTTCGGAACATAACGTGTTCCCTGAATATCTGGAACACATTACCTTTAATAGTAATCTGACATTTCCTGCATTTTTCTGTGAAGCAGATTATGCTATAGGGCAAACTGACAGAGCTTCGGATACCACTCGAAGTCGCCCAAACTTCGGATACTTTTCTCTTATAGCGGAATAATAACTGCAATAACTGTAATATGTTTATTTCCAAATTTTACTTTTCAGTATGTTCTATTTGTATTTTCTTTTGATAAATACTTGATAGTTGGAGGTTCAATTAACGGTTTTATGTAAGAAATTTGCGAAATATTTGTTTTAAAGGGGCAGTAGCACGTTTTTTCGCTCAAATAAGTTGATGAAATGTATTTGAAAAATAATTTCACCAATAGTAAAACATCCTTCTCTCTTCGGAAAATAAAGTTTAAAATGAGTGTACATGTTTCGGTAAAGCCATGGGAATCGTTTTTGTAATACAAAATAATAAATTGTGTTCACAATAAAATGGCCGCCATGCAATTTTTGCTTTATACGCAACCTTGTTTTTACCACTACAGATAATTGGTTTGTGTAATAAGATGTTTTACCCTCTAAAGTTAATTTAAATGACATAAACTATCATTATAAATGGGAAATTTGAAAAAATAAATTTTGCAAAAAACGTGCTACTGCCCCTTTAATGTAAATGTGTGTGCACAGTTCAGAACATATAGGACGCTTCAGAATATATCATATTGAAAATAGAAAAAGAAACAATAATTTATTATTATTATAATGACTGAGACTATTAGTATTTTAATTGCGATTCTGGAGTTTAGTATTGAGGTTTTGATAATATGTCAAAATGACCTTGGTTCGGACACCTTACATTTTCTTTGTAAACACTTGGATTGTTTTAAATCACAGGGGGTATGTAAAATATACAGAAACATTACAGTTTCATACATGACAACAACATTAAGATAGGAAATGAGAACTTTAGCGCTCAAAACCCTTTTTGCGTCAATGCCTGTGAATTTGATTGTGACGTCAAATATTCTAACTACGCGTGCGGCAGTTGTTAAGAATTAATCATCGGAAAGCGTGCTCTGTATTAGTGACAAATTACTTCCAGTAGTTTAACTACGGATATATTATTATTCAAGGACTATTCATCATGTGTTTTTGGACATTAAGAATAATTTTGGGAAATATAGTGTAAACCATTTACGCATGCTTGAACATTAGGTGCCTAGGGCGAATTGGTATATGTAACTGAAACCGTTATTTTTCAGTTATTCGAAAGCAATTAAGCATATTTATGTCAAAATCTAATAAAATACTTTATGTTTTTATCTTTTGATTTGATGAAATTGACATTTTACAGTTAATCATTTATAAGACAGTCTTTCATAATATTTGAATTGGATCACTGTCAGAACCTCGGCCAGTTTGCCCTATATATTTGTCCAATATACAACAATTTCTAGATATATCACTATAATTGATTATGAGAGACATGTTATTTGATAACGCTTTTCTGGTGCTATTGGTCGGATATATTCGAAGCTGTGACATTATACCCTTTAGAATATGGCACATCAGACGGAATTAAAGAAATGCTACACTGACCTTTCCCGAAATGTTCATGATGTGGATTACACCGTCTACTGCCTTGATAGCTAGTTGGTCCTGGGTTCTTACATGTTTCTAGAGGACACTTACAACCGTCTGTCTTTATTGTAAGTGTATGTACATTGGTACCTAACATCTTCAATGTTCCATACATGTGACTTAATGGGCTTTGAGAATATACAAACCAACTTTTAAGTTAAGCTTCCTTTCAATATTGGTTCTTATAACGCGAGCTGACATCTGAATTCAAGCTTAAGGCATCACCATTTATCTACATGTATCCACCTCATTACACGAAGGCAAAAGAACAGAAAAAAACGGAAAGCAAAAGAAGATTTAAACAATACTTTCAATTGGACACAACATTTGGGACTCAGAGGAATTATGTTGTGTCAATTTACCTTAAGAGGCGTCACTCAGCTTTAGAATTAATGATGTCTGACATTTCTGCGTAAAAATTAATGAAAAATGACATTATATGGCAAATTGGATTATCATTCTTGTTTGTTTCCGGATGGTAAATAGCATGCATTATAAATAAATAATACATATTTACTTAAAAACAATGTGTATTCCTACAAGCATAATATTGACCATCGGCAAAACACACGCGAGTGATAGCCTATAATAACATCCATTTCTGAAATATAACCGTGAGAGTTACCATTAACTGAACACACATGCCAGATGATCGACAGAACAGTAACAGTAAACATACCAATTTATTTGACATATTGATATTTACGGAATATGTGCCGTGTTTAGCAAGTAACGTTTATATGAGGTTTGGTGTACTGTTTATATATAACAATGAATGGAGCAGCCACGAGTTCAAATACATGTATATCCAGGTATTACACAAGCAATCATAAACTTATTAAATTATATGTATTGTTATCTTATTTCACCTATTCGTAATATAAAAATGTCTTGTTATGCACCTATGTATATTTCTCACACTGCCTCATGGCCAGTTAATTAAACAATCCAAACAAGGATGTAGACATACCTATTATGTATTTTACAAAATTGACAAACCTTACATGGTCAAATGAGTGATTAGGTCTGCAACGTGAGAAACATAAATTGATATAGATTAACTTATCAAAAGGGCCAATGACAAACTAACGTCAATGTAAATAGTATCCACGGGGTGGCAACAATTTAAAAATCCAATGTTCATGTTTGGATGAAAAGTATTAATTTCAAAATATAGCATTATGTGTTTAAGATAAATCTCTCTTTTGAAAAGACACAAATGTAAAACGCTAGGTAACATTTGTTATTGTGGAGACCAATGATTGAAACTACAATCAGGTAAAGCGTAACTAAAATATATTTTAATATTTAGATTTATATGCGTTACATATAATTGCCAAATGATACAGTGATGACGTTTTTTTAGGGTTATTTTGAATTGATAAAAAGTATGACGGTTTAACTTTTTTAAATGTCGTGTTCATGAGATTGTATAACTATCACATGACCTTGTTTGACCCAACCAGCAGACTGAATATATTATTACTATTTCTAATCCGTACTTCAATCTTTAAATCGGAAATGATTTTTATATTTTAAGCACAGTGAATTATGTTGCATCGACATTGATCATTCAAAAATAAGACTGATTTACAATAAATGAAGACAAAACACCTATAACTTGTTCCCATCGCATCATTCGCTAAAGTATATAGTATTTAGAGAGGATCAGAAAAGTGCCCAGAGATCACATTGTCACAGAAGTTAGATTTTCAACGAAACTAGTGATATTAATCATTATACCACATACTAAACAGATTATTTTTAAAAAGAAGAATGAAATTGAAACCCAAGGTTATATATGACTTTGCATTTTAATATAATGACGTGTGCAGCCACTATTACGATCACAAGTATGAAGAAATCATGTTATTAGACACTTGAGGCGCTCCAAGTGTTAGGTGTACATACATGGAGGTAGAATATGACTATTTCATATTACTGAATGTAATTTATTTTACGTACAAACACTTCACATCCAGCATACGCACCTCATAAAAACACCTGTTCATTTCATGTCTGAGTAAATCAATCCCAAATATAGAGAAGAAGAAAGAAGAAGAAATATACATTATTAATGTGTCACATGTTGTTTTACATTATATCACATATTATCAACAGACATGTTTAAAAAACAACATCCGGCCGAATGGTCTATGAGATACTAATGGACATTTTGATACCATGAACATTTAAAATATATGTTAAAAGACAAAAGACAGAATGGATAAAATGATTTAGAGTGGGATACATTCACTACGACGCCTAAACATTTAATTAAGTAGTGCAGAGAGGGGAATGACAAATTAGCTATTTACTAAGTACATCAATTATGTAGAATTATATAAATTAAATACGGACGTGTGAGTTTTAATTATTTAGATGACTAGGTCAGCACCAGATGTGTTATATGTTAAGGAATCCGATGCATCTCAGAAGTTATTGATAAGGATAATATATATTCAAGTCATCATACCGATTTTCAGGCAAACACTTCTTGCTATGTGATTGACATGAACAAAACAATAATTGTAAAAGATATGCACCATTTTCACACATAATGTTCAAAAATCTGATTATGCAAATTAATCGATATGATATGCAATGTAATGGCATTGATTGTTAACAATCCCGGATAATTATAATACTTTGATTGATTGTTATGCAAGCAAGAACTATTTCTATTCAATATGTGGACTTTAAAGGCGCTTTAGCACGTTTTTTGCAAATTTTACTTTTTCAAATTTCTCATTTATAATGATTGTTTATGTCATTTATATTTAATTTAGAGGGTAAAACATCTTATTACACAAACCAATGATCCGTAGTGATAATAACGGTTTTGCGTATAAAGCCAAAATTGCATGGCGGCCATTTTATTGTGAACACATTTTATTATATTCGAATGACAAAAAAAATTCCCATGGCTTTACGGAACCATGTACACTCATTTGCAACTTGATTTTCCGAAGAGAGAAGGGTGTTTTACTATTGTTTACATTATTTTTCAAATAAATTTCATCGACTTATTTCAGCGAAAAAACGTGCTACAGCGCCTTTAACTTTTCTGCTAATGCCAATAATAAAAAATGAGTGCAACTGTTACGAGAGTATTACTGTAATTTGAACAAACGTTCGATTAAATTATGCAATAAATGTGCATGAAGCTGCATGAAGTATTATTATACAGAAGTTCTCTTGGTTCAAGTAAACCTAAATGGTGTTATTGGTGTCATATATCGAAAATACGATACAATAACCACCTCGCAGTTGGCAGTTGTTTTCTACAATCTAGTCCTGAAAGTGAAATCTTTGAAATTAAATCAATTAACTTTCCTTACTCAAAACTCATGTATCAACTCTAAGGAAAACACTTACTTTAAAACGTTTTACACATTTGAATAGCCTGTCCTGAACGTTTCTAATTAGTTTTGCACCATATAAGTTTACACTTTTCAAAATTTCATATACTTGGCCCTTATTCTAGAAACGGCAACTCTTAACATACTGGCTATGATCAAAGTAACACATTCTTAAGGCTGCGAATGTTTCGAGAATACCGACCGAGGAATGGACTACACTTCCGGTTTGGGGTTATTTAACCATTGTTGTTATAACCACTTCAGATAACTTTATTTTTGTAACTGAGATGTACCCCAATGAAGCCATTCATAGTGATTGAAGAGCCCCTTAGTGACATTTTTGTTCACTTGCAATAAATCAAATATGTTTTTAATTCATGGGGGAATTGTCGGCAATCATGGTTTATCAATATTATCACATGTTGCATTTGTTAAACCAATTTAAATACACATAGTATCAATTTGTAGATTAGATGTTGTATTCCTTAAATTTGAACAATAGTTATGTGGCGATGAACAAGCCCTGAATGCTAATCATTATATCTTATTAACGCAGACTTCACTTTCTTGTATAAAGCAAATGTAACGGTAAATTAATGGCATCTTCAAAATCAAACGTGTTGCACAACAGGAACTCAATATCGTAATTAAAACGTATGTAAACAAGTGGAGACGAAACCTACACCCTGTAGTACATACAGTAAGGAGCAAGGGCAGCCAACATTAGGTCAAAATTTACTCTAGGAATTGGCGCCATTCATAAATGAACGTGTGTCGTGTCCAATATACATTTCCCCACTAAACCGGCTGATTTCCACCATATCTGACCCTTACGAGAATTTAAATAGCTCTTCAAACTCGAAAATAGACTACAAAAACCTCTCCCGTGAACGTTACTCTGCAGTACATACCTATTCGGACGATCTGCGTTGATTATGATAACTCATCCAGAGGGATAGAATCTGACACAACGATTATCAATACTCAGATCACTGATTCTACCTATTAATGGTGTTAAAGTACCGGATTAGCCATTTCCACTTGAAATAGCACTTATTGAGATCACTCTCCGCTGTGAGGTTACTTTGGAGAAAGGACAATTACTCGTCCTGATGTTAGTATGGCATGACAACTGCAGATTAACATCACTTAAAATAGATGAACTCTTGTCCAGCTATAATGACCACAGTCGATATGGAAGTTGCTATAGTGGCTATGTACATGAAATATAAGGGGAAATGCAAGCCATTGATGACACTATTAAAGAATTGGGTTGCACATTTATGTTTAAAGAGAACAAGAGTTAATCTATCTACCTATTATAATTATTATTTTAAAAAAAATATTTTTTGATTACATTCATGAATATTGATGAAGAAATAGTATAATTAACTTGCCCATAACAAATCGCATTCTTAATCAATTGTCTCCCAGTTATACAATAGCCTTTATGGCCAGGTCAGCTTTGGTGCAAGTTCAGGAACATATTAAGATTGGTATTTCTAAATTTAAAATTATGTTGCTACGTTTAGTATTCCCGAAGCAATAGCTTTCCCTGAGTGCCGATCAAGCATAAGATGGTTGGCCAGAACTTGGTGTGGAAGTCACCACTGTCCGTCAATGAAATGACCTATTACGGTAATGTATACATATTACATCATACGTCAAACAAGTGGCTAATGCGTTGCTTATTCGCACAGAAAATGTACATAGCCAGGTTTTGCAGAACACTGGGAGATATCAGCAGGCATCAACGCATTAAATATATATGCAATAAAGGATAAGAATAATAGTTTACAGGAATATATAACTTACGAATATGATTATAGGCAGAACATATTAGGATAAAATGAAATTCGTTATCAATATGACCATCATTACACACATAACATAATCTAAGGTTCCTAGGCGTATTGGTTTATTTAATTGATGTGAGCTGCAACGAAACTGAGCACGAGTACGGAAACGTTTGATACTTATACAGCTTAGATATAATTCAGAAGGGAAAAAAAACATGTTTATATAATGAATACGAATACGTTTTCGAGCTTGAAGTCAGAGATTCATGCCAGCCATGCATATTAATATTATGAGCCCTGGTCTTCAATTCAGACAGAAATGAATCAAACTGGGAAATATACTGATTCTCCCATACGTAACCAAAACCCATACTATTCAATAGAAATCGAAATTTGGAGGCCCAGTTGGATTTACCATATAAAACATCCAGCAACACTTCTTGGGAAACGAGATACTGGCATATTTAACAACTTATACCAATATTTAATGCAACGTTTGTTGGCATAAATAAATATAGGAAATGTGCCACATTCACCATGAACAACCTGATTAGAAGTAGACGCCTTAACACCAAGATAGCTTTACACGCCAAGGTCTGTACCTTTTCCCCGTTAACATACTAATTAGTCTTAAATTACGTCTTTTAACTTTTTAACTTTATCTTTAGACATTGTATTGAGGTGAGGTGAGGTGAGTTGGTGTTTAACGCCGCTTTCAAGAGTATTTCACTTATATCGCGGCTGCTAGTATTATGGCAGGGAGAAAGCCCGCAATGCCATGTGGCTATGCACTGCGGTGAAACCTGCGAGCAGCGGCTGGAACTAGCGAACCATGGGTGGTACTGCACTGAAATTCAGTGTAGCATTGCACCCAAACCTTACTGCGTGTAGAACAGTTCTCTACTGCAGACAAAGTTGCCGTGCCCCTGGCGGGATTCGAACCCTGGACCTCTTGATCCGAAGCCGAACGCGCTAACCACTGCGCTATCCCGCCCCCTAGACATTGTATTGAATCTTTGAGGTAGAAATGAGAAATAATTTTGCTTCAAACTCGTGCGAAATGCAAAATATTCAAACCAGCCGCCTGTAAAGGCAGAAACTTGGTTTATGAAGCATATTTCATCAGAATTTCAGACACATAGACTTACTTTCCGAAAGTAATTTTAAAGTCATTGCATTGGGTCACTTATATTTAAAAAACCTTATAACTGGTGTTACGTTGGCGAGAAGTACTCAATGTTGTAGTGTGATGATATTTCCGTGAAAGTGGTAAATTCTGATCGAAAGCAATTAGTCAAACGAAATTTGAGAAACTTCTTTACAACAGATAAAAAGACACAAGAATATTGAATAGGCCACATAACTACTGCGCATGTAAATGGGCCATGTAGTTTCGGTTTCTGCACATGTATAACAGTGTTGATTTAATTGATATCATCTATTTGGCGATTGGTGATGAATGTAAGTTGAGAGAACATATTTGAACTGAAATCAGCACCAATGATATTTTGGTAGGTATGAAAGCAAAATTAAATTGTATGAAACGCAATGGATGTCACTTTAAGCTTACTGAAGGCAGTACTAAGTCTTTGATCTTAATATTAGTTTTATTTTCCATGATGATGAATTTTTAGTCCTCTAATTCTCTCTGGAAAATGAAAGTTCATCCGTTTAGAATATATTAACTGCTAATGAAGAAGTAAATGGGTATCCAGGAAAGCCGAGTAATAATGCATAGTGGTACTTATTTCCCAGAGGGTAGAGGTTTGCCACATTACAAGACTGAATCAAATTAGCAGGTAATCTACTATGCTCCCTGAGAATACGATTTTATCTGCTTAATCAATGTGGGTTCGAAATATTCAATTATTACAAAACTTCAAAGTAGTAAGACAATTGGCGTACAGGAATGTAGTCTAGCACTTATACTCTCGGTAAAAATATTGAAAACAGTTAACGTTTTCAGAAATCTCATTTCTTCCCTTTTGATATTTAATAAAATGAAGAAATATTTTTTTCAGAAGCTGAGTGTAAGACTAATCGGAATAGAAAAACGTTTCATCATTGTTACTATCCATTTTTTATAATTTTAGAAATTTTAATAGATCTTGAGGAAAAATACTCTCAATTTAGAGTTTTAAAATCATTTTTGTGAAGTGGAAGTGAAATAAGTGAATATAAGTTAATAGTAAGTAAATAAATACATTTAATTATTCCTATACTGCTTAAAGGGGCTTCAGCACGTTTTATACTCGGAATATAGAAATATCACATATCGGGAAATATTACCAATTGCAAAACAATACTCCTCAATCAATTAATAGAGTAAACAGCGGATCTATTTCTCGACCTCAAATTACTTAAAGGTGTTGACAATAAAATGGCCACTAACTATGATGGCTGAGAAGGGTCATTTCAATTTCGTGTCAAAATTTTAGCACAAAATCGCGAAATCACAAAAATTTCACAACTATATGGTGGCTGATTTCTGCCATTCGCGTATTTTATACTTCCTGTATTTCTAACTAAGGCAAAATAACGAAGTGGCGATGCGAAGTAGCGAAGTAGAGAAGATGCGATGTGAAGTAGCGAAGATGCGATGCGAAGTAGCGACGAAGAGATGCTAAGTAGTGGTGCTTCGCTACTTCACATCGCTACTTCGCATTGCCAACTCGCTTCTTCGCATCGCGTTTTCGCTACTTCACATTGCCAACTCGCTTCTTCGCATCGCAATTTCGCTATTTCGCATCGCCGCTTTGCTACTTCGCATCGCCATTTCTTCATTTCAAAATATAACATTATGTGTTCAAGATCAATCTATCTATTGAAATAACACAAATGTAACACAATAGGTAACATTTGCAGATGTTATTGTAGAGAACAATGATTGAACAATCAGGTAAATCGTAACTGAAATATATGTTAATATTTAGATTTATATGCGTTACATATAATTGCCCAATGATACAATGATGAAGTTTTTTCGAGGGTTATTTTGTATAAATAAAAAATATGACGGTTATCCTTTTAACTGTCAATTTCCTGTTTTTAAGATTGTATAAATGTCACATGACCTTGTATGACCCAATCAGCAGAGAGCATATCGCTTAAACTTCAAAGTCTGAATATATTATTAATATTTCTAAGTTGTACTTCACTTTTCAAATCGGAAAGGATTTTCATATTTCAAGCACAATGAATTATGTTGCATCGACGTCAATAACATTTGTCATTACAAAGTAATGACAATAAATGAAGACATAACACTTCTAACTAAGCGCTGCAAGTGTTAGGTGTACATAGGTAAAACGTAACTATTTCTTATTACTGAATGATATTTAATTTACTTACAAAATTAAACACTTTACATCCAGCATACGCACCTTATAAAAAATACCTTTTCATTTCATGTCTGATTATTGTCAGGAAAAGTAAATCAATCCCAAATGTAGAGAAGAAGAAGAAATATACTTTATAAATAGGTCACATGTTGTTTTACATTATATCACATATTATCAACAGACATGTTTAAAAAACAACATCCGGCCGAACGGTCTATGAGACACAAATGGACATTTTGATACCATGAACATTTAAAAATGGATAAAATGTTTAAGAGTGGGATACATTCACTACAACGCCTAAACATTGAATTAAGTAGTGCAGAGAGGGGAATAACAAATTCGCTATTTACTAAGTACATCAATTATGTAGAATTATATAAATTAAATACGGACAAGCCCATGTTTGAGTTTTCATTATTTAGATGACTAGGTCAGCACCAGATGTGTTATATGTTAAGGATGCATCTCAGAAGTTATTGATAAGGAGAATTTGAACTACATATTCAAGTCATCATTACGATCTTCAGGCAAACACTTATTGCTATGTGATTGACATGAACAAAACAATAATTGTAAAAGATATGCACCATTTTAACACATAATGTTTAATAATCTAATTACGTAAATTAATCGATATTCCCCAATAAATCCATTCATAGTGATTGAAGAGTCCCTTAGTGGCATTTTTGTTCACTTGCAATAAAATCAAATATGTTTTTTAAGTCATGGGAGAATTGTCAGCCATCATGGTTTATCAACATTCTCACAGGTTGCATTTGTTAAACCAATTTAAATACACGTAGTATCAATATGTGGATAAGATGTTTTATTCTTAAATTTGAACAACATTTATGTGGTTTTTATTAAAATTGTAAACGAACACTGAATATCTAATCATAATCTCTAATTATATGGTGACTTTACTTTAGTGTGTAAAGCGAATGTAACGGTAATGGCATCTTCAAAATCAAACGTGTTACACACATGAACTCGATATCGTAATTAAAACGTAGGTAAAACCTTAGGGGAGAAACCTCCATATAGAGTAAAGGAGCTAGGGCAGCCATATTGGCGATCTAAGGGTCCATTCAAAATTAGGTCAAAATTTACACTAGGAATTGGCGACACTCACAATTGAACGCGCGTACCTACAATGTATGATCTATACATTTCTCTACTAAACGCGACTGATTTCCAACATATGGGACCACTTCGAGAACTTTAATAGCTCTTCAAACTCGGAAAAGATCACAAAAACTCCCGTGAAGGTTACTCCGCAGTTCATACCTATTCGAACGATCTGATTGGTCCGTTGATTATGATCAAAGACCTTTATGGAATAGCATGGTTCTACCTATTAATGGTGTTAAAGTACCGAGTTAGCCATTTCCACTTGAAATAACACTTATTGTGATCACTCTCCGTTGTGAGGTTACTTTGGAGAAAGGACAATTACTCGTCCAGATGTTAGTATGGCATGACAACTGCAGATTAACATCACTTAAATTAGATGAACTCTTGTCCAGCTATAATGACCACAGTCGATATGGAAGTTGCTATAGTTGCTATGTACATGAAACATCAGGGGACATGCAAGCCATTGATGACAATATTAAAATCCAGTTCGATTAACCTCTTTCATAAGAGAAAGAAATCCCACCCCGTTCACATTTTTAAAAGGTATCTCTTTATTCAGGTGTATGTAGGTTATCGACTAATTATACATATTACACAATACAGCCAACAAGCGGCTAGTGCGTTGCTTATTCGCATAAAAAATGGACATAGCCAGGTTTCGCAGAGCACTGTGGAGTTATCAACAGCCATTAAGGCATTACATATATGCAATAAAGGATAAGAATAATAGTTTAAAGGGGTATATAACATACGAATATGATTATAGGCAGTATATATTAGGAAAAAATGAAACTCGTTATCAATGTGACCATCATTACACATATAACATATTCTAAGCTTCCTAGGCGTATTGGTATATTTAATTGATGTGAGCTGCAACAAAACTGAGCACGAGTAGTACTGAAACGTTTGATACTTATACAGCTTAGATATATTTCAGCAGAAAATTCATGTTTATATAATGAATACGAATACGTTTTCGAGCTTGAAGTCAAATATTCATGCCAGCTCTGCATATTAAAATATGAGCCCTGGTCATCAATTCAGACAGAAATGGATCAAACTGGGAAATATACTGATTCTCCCATACGTAACAGAAACCCATACTATTCAATAGAAATCGAAGTTTGGAGGCCCAGTTGGATATACCATATACATTGTCAAACATCCAGCAGCACTTATTGGGAAACGAGATACTGGCATATTTAACAACTTATACCAATATTTAATGCAACGTTTGTTGGCATAAATAAATATAGGAAATCTGCCACATTCTCCACGAACAACCTGATTAGAAGTAGACGCCTTAACACCAAGATATCTTTACACGCCAAGGTCTGTACCTTTTCCCCGTTCACATACTAATTAGTCTTAAATCACGTCTTTTAACTTTTTAACTTTATCTTTAGACATTGTATTGAATCTTTGAGGTAGAAATGAGAAATAATTTTGCTTCACACTCGTGCGAAATGCAAAAAAAATTAAACCAGCCGCCTGTAAAGGCAGAAACTTTGATGTTGTGTGAGCAGTTGATTATAAACGATATTAACACAAATCGTGTAACATGACTACCAAATATGTTTTGCTGGGAGAAATGACTTCTCTACAGATCAAATGAAATGTTCCTTCATGATTTATAAGGATACGGTTAGGTGTTCACTTGTTATTGATATTATTGAACTTATTGATCAATAATTAAGCTGACATGACAATGGCAATTCTTCTTGATGTCTGATGTTGATCTTTTATAAAGGATATCACCGCACACCAGAGAAGATTTTAAGATTTTGAAAATTTAAATAATAGATTATGTTTTGCATTTTAATATAATGATGTGTCTGACCACAATCTCAATCAAAAATATTAATACATCGGTAGAAATACACGGCTGTTAGATAGTGAACAAATGTACGTTTTTGACAAACCAAGATGAAGCTAATTTTCCTAAGTTAACACAAGTTCAGAATACAAGTTTATTGTTGAACATTTTGTTTGGCGATATTATCAAATTAACTATTTACATTCATGAAACATTCAAGTAAATACAGTAAGTAATACAAAGTAAACATGCCTTCATCATCATACTTATATGTTACATATACATATATTAACTATATAAATTTACATATACATATGACCGATACGTTAGCTGTTTTGGACATGGGGCCTATCATACTGTCTTACGATATGTGAGTGACTACTGATTGTAGTTTCATAAGGTTAAAATCGGCAACTCCCAACATGCAAATTGACTTGTCTTGGGCAAACATTTGGGAGTTTGAAATTGAGATAAAAGTCATTTAATGGTCCAAGAGCTAACATTTATGGCATCGCTTCCTGATCAATACATACATAAACATATCAAATGTACATCTCTCAACATTTTGTTTAATAATCCATGTTGATGGTCTTCAATAATTTAATTACAATGACACGCAACTTTCTTAAAGTTTGACGTTTTGGCCCATAAAAAGGAGAAAAATGTTTTATCATCAGCAGTATCTGATAGTCGAAGATAACTGAAATGCAAATGCTACTTTATAACGTTTTTATACTCATAGTTGAAGAATGATATCAACAATTTCAAATTCTCTTGAACTGTGTCATAGCAATTCTAAACTTCCCATTTTTTTCTTCCTTTTGTTGTGTGCTAATTATGAAAAATGCAAAAGTTTTAATAAAATAATATTCCCGAACTTTTTGTTGTTAAAGTATAAATTCTAACATTTCAATGTAAACGACATTATTTTTCATTAAAATATTCTACTTATTAGAAATATTTTTTTAATTTGATAAAAAAGTTTTTTTTGGTGAAGATGAAAGTGACAGATAATGTAAGGCTAATACGAATTTATTGAATCTGTATTCATAATGCTTTACAAACAAATATTCAGAGCGTTTAGAAATAGAATACATAAGAAAAGTAAGATTTTTTGAAAAATAAACGTATTGAATGTAATTACAGACAGACAGACAGACAGATTAATTATTATAGTGTCACCTCATTATAAATTATGTACAATACATTAACACAAATAAAATTGAGCCACCCCAATAAGGAGTTATGAGAGACTAAAATTCGTATAATTTAACACCAACAGGCGATAACATAGAAATTACAATACATATATGTACACATCTAAAACAGATATTCTTAAATTACATGTAATCCGTGGTCCTGTGCTAAGGGGACCGCTATCAGTGAACATTAGTAACAATGAGCACATGTACATGACCTATGAACATTGTTGCAAGACACTTTATTCAAGTTGCGTCTCTATTCACCCATGATTGCAATTCGGTGCCTTTTACGGAAGTGAAGACAATGTGATATGACCTTCAACTAGGTTTCATAACCCAAGGGATTGTGCATGATAAAGGTACGATGTCCATCAGAATCTAGGAATCTACCTCTTTACCCTGAAGTCAGGTAGAAACACGTAATGAAAGAATATCAGACATTCACATGTAGCGTTGACACTTAATCTTACTTAAGGACTGATAATGAGTTTCTGGTAAAGTCTTCTAAAAATAATGATCATGCCTGTAAGTTCATATTGAAGCAACGAAACTAATCTAGACATACAAACGCCTTCTAAAATACTACGACATTTAGTCCATGTGCATCACTCCATATCTAAATAAAAGCTTAGAAGTCAACATCTTCTTTGATTCTTCTATCAGTAAACACAGGCACGGTATCAATGGCTGAAGTCTTCTGTTGGATGCATAAAGTTAAGCTACGAGAGGCTCTACCTACATCTCAATTGGATAGTTAGTATGTGGTATAATGTGCGAGATGAGGTGAGGTGAGTTGGGGTTTAACACCACTTTCAAGAGTATTTCACTTATATCGCGGCTGCTAGTATAATTGCAGGGAGAAAGCCCGCAACGCCATGTGGCTATGGCTTGCGGTGAAACCTGCGATCATCGGCTGGAACTAGCGAACCCTCTGATGCGACAGAACTAATAACTCCCATAGTTGTCATTATGTTTAAAGGTTGGGGGTCACATAAACAAAATGTTACAAACTTTATCGAAAACCGGACAATGTCCTGGGATTGGCGGGCGTCAATCAGTCAAACGTAATAGTGAAAACTTATTTACAACAACCAAAAATATAATTTTGGTTTAATAATATTTAATAGGTCATATAACTACTGTGCACGTAAATGTGGCGTGCGTGTAGTTTCGGTGTCTTCACATGTATAAGGAAGTTGCTATATTCTCATTGGAAACTAGTTATAATTAGTTATTTGGCGATTGGCGATGAATGTGCAAGTTGAGTGAACTTAAATCATCACTTAATACTTTGACACGTATTAAAGTCAAATAAATATCATTCTAAATGGATGCCTCTTTTACTTATGAAATAAAAATATGTTTTCTTCTCAAAAGTAAATTTACTGAATGTCTGATATTATGTACGCATTATATATCATCTGCTTTCTTTTATCCGAGTAACCTACTTGTACGTCAATGTTATGTTGCAATCATTATATTAGTATTTTGTACAACTTGGAACCCATTGCGCCTAATTCTGTTAACTTTTCTGGTGGTGGTATGCTTTTCCATCATGTTGTCTTTTTCATTTCCATAGGATTCATACATGTAAGTTAAGCCACCAATGTTTTGAAATTCAATCTCCTATCCTGTACCATGTCATTAACACGCTTGATTTGTAACGTTTTGTAATGATTAATATTTCCAATACGTCATTCACTTTTCAAATCTGAAATGATTTTTACATTTCAAGCTTTGTGAACTATGTAGCATGGTCGCCAATGATATGAATCATTTTAAAGAAATAGATATAAGTGAAGACATATAAAAGACTTCTAACGTGTTTCTATCGCATAATTCGGAAAAGTATATAGTCTTCCACATAGGATCAGAAAAGTCCCTGGAGATAACATTGTCTTGCATCAGTCAAAATCTTTATAATGTGTCTAACGAATTAATCATGTCTAATGTGTATCATTTATGAAGGATATTACCATAAAGGAGAATGGAAATGACTCACAGGTGATAGCTTTTCAATGTAATGACCTGTCTAGTCACTATTAAAATCACAAGTGTTAAGAACTCTTATTATGAGCCACTTGAGGCACGTGTCAGCGCCACAGGGGCGGAAAACCAGGGTAAGTTTTACATAGATAACATATAGTGATTTCTTATTACTGGATGTAATGGATTGCGCTTAAAAAACACTTCATACCAGAATACACATCTTCAGAAATAAACACCTTGTTATTTCATGACTGGTTATTATAAGGAAGACGAGTCTCTCTCTCTCTCAGATGCTCTAAAGTGAATAAAAATGATATAGACTATCATTATAGATGTGAAATTTAATGCCTTTATCTCCAATTAAGAATCCAGAGTACATCGCCTTATTAGTTGTACATACTCACTGCAGCTATTATACATTTATCTAGCTTGATAGTGGTGTTACCATCTCACCAAAACGTTACATTCATAGTAATAAGAAGAAGTTGACTATCCATATAAACTGACGAGCAAAAGAAAGTACAACACTCACTTGCTTTCCATTAATTCAATATTTTAAAGAAATTAGATGCATCTGATTATGGCACGATACAAAAACGCCTTTCGGCAGTAGTTTGAATGACTTCATAGGTGACTGTTTTATTTTTTAACTTAAATATCATTATTTAAAGTAGACAGGGGTAAGAAATACAATTTACACCAACATGACCCCTACCATGTTCAAAATGTTGTAAATGTGTGCAGGACGAGGCACATGTATTGATTTTCACACAGAGTATGTGTTATATGTAAATTAACAGTTGGTTTTGTCAACATTAATTTGGGGGAATTGCAAAATCTAATTTTTTTAATTTGAATTTTTTTTTTAAAACGCGTAGAGGTATTCTTTGACTGATTTAAAGTTTTGGACTAATTTTCCAAACTAGTCAGTTTTTGAATACGTCGTAGAAAACTCGAGATATTTGACTTTGAAAATTATACATATGATAAATATAACTGAGTGATATACTTTCTTTTGCCCGTCAGTTTAGTTCCACATTGGTTTTCCTTCATATACCAAGTTCTCATCCTACAATACCTAGCACAGAGACTGGAATGTTTCGTCTACATAATTGATCAGTGCAGAGGACATGAGAGGTAGACAGGTTTGGCAGCAGCATCCTACTTCAGTCTGAGGTACTAGCTACCTGCTACTTAGACCACCGAGTATCTGATTGAATTAGAACAAACGTCCAGAGAAGGCTACCCTAACCACTTGTGTACAGATCAGCTAAAAATTAAAGTTATTAGATTTAGATGAGATAAGTTATCAAAAGATACGACTTTGATTTAATTCAGCTTCTGAGACACACCAATGGTAGAGCCTACCTAGTTCCATCTTCCCACGCAAGGCATAACTCGCGCCAGTCAACTGGCTAATTTAGGTGGAGATTGTCGCGAGTTATGCCTTGCGAGGGAAGATGACCAAGTCCAAGCTAGTGTCCACTCACAGTGGAACACATTTGCGTGCAAGCGCTAGGTCACCGTACATATTTTTGTTTACAGAAACATTTCTTTGCTCACCTTTTTAATCACTTCTATAAATATCGAATTTTAAATTGTTTAAGAAGCAATACATCTCTTTTATCAATTATACATTTTAACTTTAGCCTTTAATTTATCTTGTGACAGTTTGATAGTGTTTTCGGTATTCTTGTAGTTAAATATTGCACACGCATTAAACTAACTCACTCACTCCAAGTCCAGTGAACGTAATGCTGCATAGTTTGCAATTGAGTCTGTGTTGTAGATAAATGCCTTTGCCTCACACTTACCAAATGGGATAAACCTCTAAACTGCTGCCTTTAAAGGGGCAGTAGCACGTTTTTTCGCTGAAATAAGTTGATGAAATCTATTTGAAAAATAATGTCACTGATAGTAAACCACCCTTCTCTCTTCAGATAATCAAGTTAAAAAAGAGTGTACATGGTTCGTAAAGCCATGGGGATCATTTTTGTCATTCGAGTGTGTTCACAATAAAATGGCCGCCATGCAATTTTTGCTTCATACGCCACACCGCAATTACCACTACGGATAATTGGTTTGTGTAATAAGATGTTTTACCCTCTAAAGTAAATAAAGATAACATAAACTATCATTTTAAATGGGAAATTTGAAAAAAGTAAAATTTGCAAAAAACGTGCTACTGCCCCTTTAACAATCAATGCCAAGCAAATGCCATTGCATAGCATATCATATCGATTTATTTGCGTACTGCCCCTTTAAAGGGTCGAAACTGATGTGTTATGTGAGAAGATGATTATAAACAATATGTACTCAAATGAAGCCTTAACAATGTTACCAAAAGAGTTATTGCACTGAAGTACAATACATGGTATTGAATATCAAATGTCAAAGCAACAAAGTAAAAAGCAAAAATACTCGAGTAACCACCCACCAACATACATGTATCATCCATATAGATTATCTGAAATATGCCCGTGCGCCTTTTCAAACGTTGTATCGATATCATGTTCTTCTCTTCAGAAATGATGTTGTTGACAAGAAAATATAAAATGAAAATATTTGTGAATTACATGTACGTCGCTGTTTACGATTGATAATACACATCTATTCTGATGTATACAATTATATGATTATGTGTTCAAAACAAATACACATTTTCCTCCTAAATTTCACCTTATGTTCATGCACATCGTATTAGTATAGTTCTAGGTGTGTTGTACGAAGTAGTCACAGCGGACTCCGCTTCTTTCAGTCGACATGTTTTATTTGATATTATCATTACTAATGCATTTTTGTATAGTGTTCTATCCTCTTCTGAATTGTTTACACCCTTTAGAAACGCTCTCAAAATAACTCACTTTAATGATTAATATTTCAAATCCCTAATTCAGTTTCCACATCAGAATTGGTTTTTTTAAATATTTTATTCACTTTGATCGTAGCATCGACGCCAAGATTCTTCTTTTAAAACTAATAAACATTTGTATTTGACGTGTTATTCATCATTGAAAGTCTGTAAAATAAGGATGTAAAATTTGTTTTCAAAACAACACTCGACAAATAATTGAATACTCGGAGAGAATCTGAGAAAAGACTCACTATCTGACATTGGAAGATTCTTCAAAGCGTGTAAAGAGAAGTATACATGTAGATGTTGATAATTGATAAAGGATATTAACGCATCCCAGACAGATCATTTTTCAAAAAAAGAATTTGAAATCCAAATCTTAGATAGTGACTTGTGTCACAATACAATAACGTGTCAAGAAGTAATCTCAATCAAAAGTTTTAATTCATCGGTAGAAAAACATTGCTTTTAGATAATGAACAAATGCACATTGTTGTTTTGGGGATCATGCTAGTAGAATCTGCAATAGTATAAATCTTTGTACTTTTGTTTTAATGAATCGTTTCTTTACATAGCATTAACATGTAATTATGCATGTTAAGTATTGTGACAGATCCTGTTGGAACTGTTTCAGTATATAAATACATAATAAATATGATGGTACGTATATTATGATGAACTCCATACCACTCATAGCATTTTCAATGCGCACAAACATTCACACATTCTGAGTATTGTTACAGGTTGTATGTTAATATCGAAATTGATATAACTTTTTAAAAACAATTTTTAAATGTGATAATGTAGACTGTTAACGATGTAAACACCAGGAGGTAAGCCAACGTTTTATATCAATGGAATAAATGCCTCTTTAGAAGATCAATGGAAATGGTACTTGATTGCATTGGTGACCAAGAGTTGGATACGTGCAAGGTTTCTTTTATCAGTTAACATCTTCAACATCTTCAATAATATGAAGCATATATTAGTAAGTTTGCATTTGTAAACAATGCTTAAAGGAACATGTATCATTTCAGGAGATGAAAATTAAGTACATTTATCCAACCATTTATACAGTTAAAATGTAAAGTTAAATGTCAGTGAAACATATGATAATGCATGTTATCCTACTTGGCATTGCTTTCATTAAAAGTGGACGATAGTGTACAATAATATACTGTTACATTAGTACTGTATACCGTGAAGTAATGAGTCATACAGCTACCTGTAAATGTGATAGGTAAATCGAAATTCGGAAGATCTCCACAGGAGAATTAGAAGATTATCACAACAAATTACAAAAGACGTATCTTGACTTTGCAAATGAGTGGTGTAACTGTTAAATGAAATGTATTTTTATTCCTATACTAATTGAAATCAAACCTTACTGTTTGCAAATGTACTGCCCTAAACATTAGGTTAAATTCAGCAATTTGTAACATATAAATTGACTGGGAGAAACTAAGATAAACAATTAGGAATAACAGGTATGGCATTGCTTCCAGATCAATGCAAAACTAAAGATATCAAATGTCAATCTCTTAACATTTTGCGTCACACACTCTGTTGATGGTCGTCAATAATTTTATTACAAGACCACACATATTTGTTTTCTTATAGTTTGATTTTCTTGCCAGTAAAACAAACATAAATAGTTGATCATCAGCAGTATCTGATATTGAAGTCGCAACTTCTTGAAAGGCAATAACATAATTTACTTTTTCACCTTTTTATACTTATTTTTTAGTATGATCTCAACAATTTTGAATACTCTTCAAACGACCAGAGATATTCCATTCCCCTTTTGTCAAGTATGTACAACTCTGTTTTATTTTGTGATAATTTCGACACTTATGTTTTATTGCGATAATTATAAAAGTTGCAAAAGAAGAAATTCAATGAAAACAATATTATGTTTCATGAAAAATATTCTAGTTATTAGAAATAGTTGTACTTTAATAAAGAGCTTTGTTTTTGTGAAGGGTGAATGATAATATAAGGTGAATACTAATTAATTGATTCTTTATCCAGAATAAGAATGTTTTACAACAAATAATTATTTATATTTGACGGATTTAAAAACATTGGAATACATAAGACAAGGATAACAACTTCATTATCGTGAAATACACAACACTTCGGAATGCATGTAATTTGACATCCTGTGCAAAGCTCAGACGACCGCTTTCACAGAATATCAACAATGAGAACAGAGAGAGCTATAAAGCTTAGGGCAAGTGAATTTATTCCAAATGCACGCTGTTCATCCAGCAGTACAAGTGGGTACCTTGTGTGGACATGAAGACAATGTGACATCACCTATCTTCTGTCTTTAGTGGAACTAACACACCTGGCATGATTAACAGCCTGCTATGCAGAGATCATGATTGAGAGTATAGAACGATACTGAACATGAAGGGATTCTCCAAGAGGACTGACACGTGTTTTTATTATAAATATTATGTTCATACTTATGATTACTTCCCATGTGTAACTTCGCAAAAGGTTTTCATAACAACCTGTTATGACACATATGTGTCATTGCACCTTCAAGCAATTTATTTGGCTAACCATGAACTTTGACACTGCCTGGACTACTTTATTTATTCATGAAACGAACGTGAATTCATTCAGGAAAGTATAAGTTATTTACGACAACACTTACAATTAATATTTCATTTGTTTCATGAACTCGTATTCTCCGCAGTGATTGATTTTAATGAATAATGAACAAATACAGCATGACTAGAACAGAGCTATTAAACACAAAGTTGAGGATACAGCAATAGTTTTTGCAACGAAACACTATTGTCAGTCTCTCTATGATAACGCCGTGTCTGTAAGGTTATACCTGGTGTGGACATTACCTATCTTCTGTCTTTAAAGGATTCTAATACCCTATTTCATAGATTTCAAGTTGCTTGTATCGTTATTTCGTTCACCCGGTTAGTCGAATGTGCGATGAAAACGAGAAATTCGCGCTGACCTACTTTAGTAAATATTCGGGAATTTCCGAACGAAACCCGAATGATTCCGAAGATTAATGAGGTGACGGAGATGTGACGTAATAGTGGCCCGTTGCATACTGGGGCGTCATCCAAACCGCATGGTCGCGAAGGGGAGCGGTTGCAGACAAGTAAGTCACATCGATTTTTGTAAGTCTTTGAATTACGTTTGGCAAGTAAATTCATGAAATATATTTTAGATTTGTTGAATATATAAGGATTTGACAGCTGTCACGAACTGTCAGTCGATATTTATGTCAAGAAAAACATTTACATTCGGTATATATTCCGTCGTCTGCATTTGTAATTGCGGCCATCTCGGCGATATGCGCAGCGACAGTTTTTACCATGAAATGTTATTATACCACTGCATGACAGCTTAAAATTATTCATCAGACATAATGTTTGGTATTTAATATTTATGAAATTTCATTTTGGAAATGTTAAGGATGAATATATTTTTGTGAAAGGATCTGTTGAAAATGTTGATATAATAGGCACAACATTCAAAATAAATGACGTTGAAAACCACGTGGTCATGAAAGACGTCTGCGTTTTCAAATGTTATTGTTAATCTGATTTCAGAATTGAAATGAAATGAAGTCAATGACACATTAGGAAGATTGATTTGTTTATTTATTACATTTAATCAGTGATGAGTAAATAAAATTTATTATTGAATTTATTGTGATATTATTGAAGAAAAATTGAAATCCTTTGTAGTTTCCATCTGATGGGAATGTAGCTCTTATTGTTTCAACAACACAGGAGGGAAGAATCTTTCTCATTTTCGCAGGTAATCTCTGCCAGATCAAACGAGCGAATCGTCTGTATGCCACGTATCTGTAAGTCCTGAAAGTAATAAATTGTAAGTTTGATTTTTAATTTTAATGAGGGAAAACAAAATCAATCCTGTTTAAAATGAACAGTAAAATTAATACTGATTTTATAAAAGTTCTGATTTTATCAAATGCATCCACTAAAAACATTTAATTTTGGGAAAATATGAAGAAAAATGTAAATTAAAATTGTTTATGTAGCTTAATTGGTGATTCGTAAAAATATTTTTTACTCATAGGCATTTTCAGAGATCTATATTTCTTCGACCAATTGTAGTAAAACTACTTAGTCAGTTTTTTCAAACTTGTCAAAATCTTGAACATTAATGGGAGGCAGAGGCCGAATTCCAAGTTATGATTTTTTTAATAATTTATTTTTACGAACTTCACAATTTGTAGGCTACTTTAGTCATGTCTGTGTTGTGTCTCACATCAAAATTATTGTCTGAGTAGAGGTGCATTGCAGAAATGCAAGAAATATTGAGAGGTTTTTATGTTTGCAGCTATGTTGTCGTTAACATTTATGCTTGAAGCTAGTTAAAAGGTAGCCACTAAACTTTATTATTATTATTTTCTAATTTCTTACTCATGAATCGGTTGATCCACAGGTTCCTCATAGTGGATGAACTCCAGCATTGACACGTGCATGACATCTCGTCCAGACAATTCACTTGAAAGCTTCGACTTTCTGTTATGCAGGTAATTTCTAGTTCCTGCATAAAGTGTGCAATGTTGGTTTCCTCTGTACAGCATCTGCATTCCCTCTCTGTAGCCATGATGCTGCAGTTGCCACATTCACACCTATTCAGGTGTAAATTAAGTATGTATTCCTATGGTAATATATGCTTTGTTTTTTTTATATGTAATCATGAACAAGGATTTCTCCTAAATTTACATTGCAATTTATATTTAATTTTTGTGTGCATATACTGTATAACATAACAGATCCCAATAAGTAAAGCTATTATTTAAAATTCACTTTTCTTATAAACTATGTAAATTTATATTGCAATTTGTATTTAATTTTTGTGTGCATATTGTCTAACATAACAGATCCCAATAAATAAAGCTATTATTTAAAATTCACATTTCTTATAAACTATGTAAATTATTGAATTTGTATTTAATTTTTGTGTGCATATTGTCTAACATAACAGATCCCATTATTTAAAATTCACTTTTCTTATAAACTACGTTCTAGGAAAAAAAGAAAATACAAGTTCATGTCCACATGATAATATTTAATTTTTTGTAACTGCAAAATGTAAATTCAGTACTAGTGATAATATGCCTACCACATGGTATTTTCTCTTCTTCCAGATTCTTCACCATCCTCACTACTACTACTACTTTTGAAAGTGTCACTATGACTATCAGTTTCAGCAGCAGATTGTGTATTGGCAGCAATTGGCTCAAACTGATAAGGATTTATATTCAGTGAAAAATGAATATCAGGTATGTCATTGTCTTCTGATGCCATTTTGTTCAAGTTTGACCTCCTTGACATTGGAATGAAAAACAAGGGAGGAAACTCATTTCAGGGGAGACAACATTTATTACACAATACACAAACATTTCTTAGTAAGGTGAACACACATTACTAGGTTGTGTATGTTATCTTCAAAATGTTTTTTACACATTTTTTTTATTAAACAATAGCTTCAAATAATTTATCCAAAATGAAAATATTGCAAATTAAATCTTGCCCAAATTTAGCAAAGAAAAAAAAAGCAATGGGCTCTGTAGTTCTGTTTAATGGAGAAGACTGAATAGATTTGTGGGTCATGGCCTGTGAGGCCCTTATTTTGGGCAACAGGTCTACAAATCTACAATTTAGGATCTCAATTGGCTAAAGAGGCTGCACACAATGTTACACAGCCTTCTAAGTCTTTTCTTTAAGGAGAATAATACGAAAATGTTCTAGGTCATGGCCTATGAGGTCCTTACTTGGGGCCACAGAGTCACCAAATATCTACAATTTAAAATATCAGCTTCAGACTTTGCACACAATATAACATCCTTTTAGGCCCCTTTGTCCTGGTGAAGAAGATGAAAATATAATTTTATGTCATGGCCTATGAGGCCCTTATATGGGCTAAAAATACAATACAAAAAGCAATTTCTTATTCAGGTCTATTTACTTGAACTTTTTTTAGAGCAATGTTGATTCTTAAAACTTTTTTCCTTACTTTCTTCATGACATTTTGCTCCCAAAAATATGTAAAGCAACTAATTTTGCCTGACCTAATATTTTAAATACTTCTGACATTGAGCACTTCATGATTTTTGGTATCTTGAGGACATTGCTGTTATATGCATTTCTTTATCATGCTTGGTGTATTTGCTTGTCAGCGCTGGTGGAGCCTGTTCCCGCAGCTTGAGATACACTGGCATGGCTTTCTTGTAGCTGGGCTTCTCCAATCTCTGTTCAATAACAGCAGCCAGGAGAACTTTAACATAGTCTAAAGTAGAAAAGAGAAATCAAATTTATTCAACCTTGATTATTTGTAATTGTGATACTATTTTTAAGAGATTAAATCCTTTTGAACTAAAGCTAAATGGTGAAATGTTTCTCGGGCAACGACTCATCACTTTTATTTGTGCCCCTGACAGCTTTTTGTTGTCATTTGAAGAAATAAATCAAATATTGTTTTCGCTAAACCCAAAACTCCATTTGACCACCAAACAATATGGTCATGCAGCCTTAACTACACTTGTGTAACACATTTATATAACAGTAGGTATATAATTAACTCTTCTGAATGCGTCTAATTCTTTCTTGTTCCTTGGCAGATGGGAAATGAAACATGTGGATATCAGTTTGTTTTCCAGTTGGACTGGTGCACACAGCCATAATCGGAACAAGGTGAGTCTTACCAAAGGTGGGTGCATTGTTTACTGGCTTGACCACTGCAACTTCGCCCTTCTTTGCTCTTGGATAACAGAGAGACCATCTCTTCTCTCCTGTTGCAGTTTCTGATTGCTCTTTGTTGCAATTTTCATTAAAGTGGAACGTGGCAATGAGCAGTCTGAAATTGTATGTAGTGAATTTGAATTAAGTCTATAAATATGTAGAACCATTTTGATTTCTTATGCTACCGGTAATACAAATAATGTGATATCTAGGGCCGAATGATCAACACTTCTGAATTGCTATATAATTAATGCAATAATATTTTTAATAAACTCTTTATTGAATTTGGTTTTTACCTTTTAGGAAGTTAATACTTGAAACTATAGATAGATGTTTGTGAAAGTTTCTGGTTTTATTTAATTACTTTATCCATTACTGTTTCAGTGTCAATCATATTACTGAGGGAGAAAAAAAAGCATTGCAGTCTCACCTTGTCTTCATGGCAGGGAAGAAGTAGTGATGACTCTTTGGGGCGAAGTGGTTCAGAACACTGTGGAAAACTTCCAGCGAGTAGGTCTGATGCAGCGGTGACAGTTTTGGGATGTCTTTCACCAGGTAGCTGCTCCCTATCACTTCTCGGAGTAGTTGGTGTGCCCTGCTGTCTGAAAAGCTAAGGGTATTGCCTGTTTTAGCTAAACCAGTCATTTTGTTTAGCTAACCCTCCATTCCTCGGTGTTAGTTTGTTGTCTTGTCTAAATTTCAAAGCTATGTTAAATGTCAAAATAGATGAAGGTTAAGTTAGCTAATTATCGTTTATAGTCCTACAGTCATTTTACAAAGTGTGTTAGACTATTAGTACCTTTCTTTATCCATTGCCTCTCGCATTCGATCTCACACTTGGGAAAGCCTGGTGTGGAGTGGATGTGGATGTTGACGACATGGTTTGATATTGACATCCACTGATCAAGCTTGATTGCTGGATTATCTCTAGAGGCTACCCAGTACATATGATTGCTGATGGATCGTATCCATGGTCTCAGCACTTGACAGGTCTTCTTTTTCGAGGCAGCCTCCAGTTTCTTCTGTACCCCTGAAATTAAGAGAAATTTGATAGGACCTGGACTTATCAATTGCCATGTATATTTTAAAGGAATTTATTAAGTCCCATATCAACCTAACAGTAAGCAAATTGTTTCAAATAAGTTATCAATTATATAATGATATATTTTTTCCTGACAATCGAACTATTATTGTTTGAAAATTTCCGTTGTTTTCCTTGTATTATTTAATAAATTTATTATGATATAATGTAAAACCTGATCAACTACAGAATCCATGGCTCTATTTTAGGGTATGCAAGAATTATGTGTTTGTCTTACCTTTTGCCACATGCCAAACATCGAAGTAATGCTTGATGTGTGCCTTCTCCTCTCTCATGAACTTCTTGATGTTAACATGTCGATCAGTGACTAAAGCTTTGATGTTGCAGCCAGTATCTTCAAGATGAGTGAGAGATCGTTGCATCCCTTCCAATTCCATTTGGTTTGAAGATTTCACCTCGTTGCTCTGTAACATAAATTAGTTGTGATTAGTTGACTTTACCAAATTTAGTTTTTTTTATAGATGTAAATTAATGTTATTTGGATTTTGAATTAATTTGAGTAAAAAGTTATGAAACTTTTAACATTGAAACTAAGGATAATTGGATAACTTAAGTTGTTGAAGTATGATAGTTAGGCCTGGTGACTTTACTATTTTATTCTTTGTCTTCTCCACTGCTCTGGCAATTTTAATACTTATTCTGAACTGTTCTTTTACTTTGCAGTTAATGGATCTTCACTTGCCTGAACTAGCTGAGTGTCAAGGATGAGACGGCTATCGAGATCCATCATTGTGTAGGACCCGTACTTGGCGGAGTAGCCTGGAGAATCGCATCGACCATCTCCACCGAGGACTAATGGAGTGTTGCCTATTTGCCGCAGAATAGAAGACTGATAGTCGATCCACATTTGGTGTACAGCAGGGATTACATAGCAACTCTAAAGTTTGTCGAACGTTGTCCTTGAAATGAATGGAACCTTAAGGTTACTGAAGAGCCTTATGATTTGAGCTGGACTACAACCAGTTAGGAGGATGTTGGCAGCAACCAGGAGATTACCCCAAGGCATGTCATTAGAGGTGTCCTGTGACTGCCATCTCGACTGGTTGCCACAGGAGCAGTGTGAGTCTAGGACAACCATAGTGCCAACTCTAGCGGATACCCTACTGCTGTCCTGCCTGCACTTCTGACAATATCGAAGAAGTTCTCGCAGTTTGTTGGATGCCACGAGGTAATAGGTTTCCGAGGAGGGATGTTTTGGTGCCTCGAGAATGTCTGGGGCAAGTGGTTGGTCTGGAGCAAAATAAGGAAAACATTTTTAGCAATGAACACTTGTCAAGTTCATTAATTAAATATCAGTAATAGACATCTCAACCATCTTGTTTTTTTATATTTCTCAAAATAAAGTTAGATGCAGTAGATTCCAAAACAGCAACATTAATCTAAACCCCCAATTTTACATTAGAACAAAACAAATGCATTTATTTCACTTAAAATTGTTTGGTGTGTTACTTTGCCAAATGAAAAATATATTTGCAAAATTGTATTGCACAATCTAAAACGGTATACCGATATACCGGTAATGTTGCTATCAATTAGGTATACTATTTCTAGTGTCTTTACCATCAAATTCTTGTTCAGGGACATAGTCTGCATCAGATCCAGCATCTTCATGATCATCAGTATCATAATTTGTAGTTGAGGTTATATTGCATTGAATGCCAATAGATCTGGTGTCCGGCTTCTTCTGTACTGATCTATTCTGCTGTAATACCAATCGGCTTGTCTGGTGACCTCTTGTACGCATTTTGGGTTTGACTGGAAAATGAATGGTAAACATTTTTTAAATTATTACTAACAAGGGCAGTTGTTTGGATTTTCATATTTTTCATACCTTGCCCTAAGCAAAATATCACTTAGTCATATGAAAGTTATGACATGATTTGTCTATGAGGTTGCGCTCTAAAACACCTTTTAAGCTTGTCTTATGCCATGGCATCCCGCGTCTGCCTGTAAACTTTTTTCTCTTCCGATTTCTTCAGAACCAATGACTCTAGAGAGCTGACATTTTATGTGCCAGACTCCTTGTCCAATGGAGATTCTAAATTAAAGATTTGGTGATCCTTTGACCCCAAATATGGGTCACAGGGGTCATGATGTAAAAACCTTTGTTTTTGCTTTTTAACAATGTATTACTTGAGATAACTTTGATATTCAACATTAGATAAATAGAGGATACTAAACAACCTTCTATTTAATACCATTTTCATTAAGCGAGTTAATGATAATGTATAAAACGAGTGAAAGCAAGTTTGATACCAAATCATTCATGAGTTTAATTAAAATGGTATTGAATCAAAGGAAGGTTAGTATTATGTTTATTACTCGCCCACCTACATTCAGCGAAATATAAATCTGACATGGCTCTGAAACTATGATTCCCGCAAGTCTGATACCACTGTGACGACATTACTCCCATTGTGACGTCATAACGCAAACTATTGGGACGTCAAACGTGCAGTGGTATTATGCTTGTTCAATATTGCCGTATAAATATTACACTGCTGTATCTTACATGGGCGAGTAATGATAAACTCCTGATGAGCTCTATTTAAAAAAAACCCAAACAGTATCAAACTTACTATTTGCTTGACACTTAACATCTCTGTGACAGGCAATTGGAATTTTGCTGGGTTCAACTTTCTTGGACATCTGAGTCTCCAATTCTTGTATGGGTTGAACAAGAAGCGTCTCATTTGTTTTAGACACTTTTGGCAGGTCAAAAGTTCTAAAAGTCTAAAAAGAAATTGTAAGGTTTTGTTAATACTGTAATGATAATGAAATAAATAATGTCAACATCAGTTACAGATAGGGAAATTACAGGAGTTTTTATTAGTAGCCTGTAGTGTCTTTACCTGATGGCCAAGATGTCCTTTTTGAAAAGAAATTTATCAACTGACTTTATTTGCATATTTTATACTTTTAATTTTTTGTTTACACATTGCCTATCATCATTAATAATTACAAGAGACCTTTAATGACTATATAATGAAGACATTCTATGAAGAAATTTATTTTCATTTCCTATAGTGCTTACTTTTTGTAAAAAAAATAATAATTTGCTGCATTGGCTATTTTATTTAAAATTTCAAAATTTGTCTTCATTTTATATCTCTGTCTCATGAGAGACCTTTGATATTAAGAGGAAGTTTATACTGGATGGTTTAGTTCTGCTTTTTAATAAATCTTTTAATTTTTTACCTAATTTGCATACTTAATTTTCCAAATGTGTGTATGTGTATTGCATATGGTCATTAATTTTTGTTATCCAAAACAATTTTAGAATTTAATAACTAGATGGTCTTGTGTCTTTTGGACACAATCTCATTTTCATTCTTTTACTAATTTGTATAATTTTTCAAATCTTGTCTCAGAACATTTTTTTTAGCAACCTTTGATAATCATACAATATTTTAAAAACTTGGGAGGGCTTAGCACTCCTTTTTCTGAGGTTTTCTGGTTTGATTTATTTGTATAGCTTGCATTAGGATGTCAGTGTCATTTCGTATGTTTTCTTTATCTTATGACAAATTATAATTCTCTCGATCATTTCTGACCAGTAGGGATTATAAGAACTAAAGAAGTGTTACTTAGTTTATGGTTCATTGCTTGATTGGACACAAATGCTATTACTATTGACACATATTTGGTGGGGGTATGTGAGCTCTGTTAACTTTTGTTTTGTTTATAACTTGGTTTAAAAGCATAAAACAATAAAGGATTTTTTTTCTTTTTCTCACGATTTATTATTCTGTAATGTTTGTAGATGCTTCTCTTCTTTTAAATTCCTCAAGAAATAATTATAAATAAGTATTAATATGCAGCAACTGTTTTTGTTTCATTTTGCAAAATTTAATCCCAAATTGGCCAATAGACTGATATTTAGATTTCAATATTATATTTATAAATCATTTATGATACAGAAATAAAACATTTCATTCAATTATTTATCAATTAATTCCATTCATTTTTTAAAATCAATCTTTTTCAATTATCAGAAAGTATCATGTGAAGGTTTGTTATGGTGTAGTCCTAGTTTTATATGTCCTGTTTTGCCTTTTCTTAAAAAATTCTGAAATTAAATAGGCCTAAACATAACCAATCAATAACTCAATATATAGGACCAAATGTCAATGGCAAGCAGAATATTACGAATAAGCCTATGCAGTATAACACGACATGGTCTTTACTCATTATTCATGGTAATTCTACGTGAAATTGTCTTTAGGGAGGGGCGGGGGTGTTGTAAACACATTACATTAATTCAAGCAGATTGTTATATCTATCATTTTCCTACAGATAGGGATACAGTTAGGCCTACAGATTCTCGATAGAGTCGATCAAAATGTACTTCCGGTTTCAATCCACCGACGCCGACACTTGTTAATTTGTGTAATTTTCAGTGTCAACTTAATTTGGACCTTTTTTGTATTTAATATGCATTGATAATTTGGACAGAAAAAAATATATAAGGTTATTGAAATTCATGTCTAGGCCATTTTAGCCGTATTTAGGGTACTAACGAAATTAGGGTACTCATATACCAATCACTGTGAACTGTCAAAGACGCGCCTTTCGCGTTAGAAATATTTAGTTTTGAGTTCTAAAGATTGTTTAAACAAACCTCAATGTGCCGTCTTTTTATGACTGCTGTCCTTTCTCGTTTTGGCGCTGATGGTACGCCTAATTCCAGAGGGATGTCGGGACAGGCGCCGATCTTTAGTCTTGGTCTCGGGTTGTCATAACCCCAGTTCGAAAGTTGGATATGATGCCGATCAAAACATACGAATGAAAAGTGCTTAGAACATAAGAAATTGTTGCTAGTAGGTTTGAAATCAACTCTCCTGCAATAATGTGTCCAATTCTTTCTTGTTTCTTTGGCAGCTGGGAAATGAAAAAGTGGACGTCCGTTTGTTTCCCACTTCGACTATTACAGCTGTAGGCTGAACAGAACGGCATTTTGAATGGCGGACCACTATTACGTCACGCCACGAATATGGACGGAAATTACCGAATCGTTTTGCATATCGGCACCGAAGTTGTTCAGTTGTCAGTTTGTGAAATCTACGTCCACTTCCGGAAGTGTCATTTTGACGTTTGTGAGTTGATCATAGAAGTGATATGATGATGTATTAAACATAAATAACATGGAAATGGGTTTTAAAATCCTTTAACTAACAGCCTGCTATACAGAGATCATGATTGAGAGTATAGAACGACACTCAACATGAAGGGATTCTCCAAGAGGACAAACACGTGTTTTAATAAATATTCTGTTCATACTTGTTAACAGTGTTTATTATAACAAGTAAATTCAATTCAATTGACATTTTATGTAGCAAATACACACATCCAACAAGAAAATACAAACTAATAAAAACAACTTTCTGCGAATAAGCCAATGGTGCAAACAAAAGTTTTACAAGGTTAAATAAGAACTCTGAACTCTCTCCCTTGATGATCAGCGTTTTCAGACTCATCCATCCATAAGCCATTTAAGCTAAATAAAGGCAGTAAGTCTATGATCTTAATATTAGTATTATATTTCATTATGGTAAATTTATAGTCCTCTAATTCTCTCTGGGAAATGCAGTTAATCCAGTTGGAATGGAATACATGCTGATGAGGATGTAAATGGATTTCCATGAAAGCCGAGTAAAACTGCATGGTCGTACTTATTTCCCAAGTGGTAGATGTATTCCACGTTGTAAGACTGAATTAAATTAAATGTCGTCCTACAGTGCTCGCTGGAAGTTGTATTCGCGTTTTATACACATAAGAGTATAAGACTAAAGACCATCACATGCTTCGTATAGCAGCTTTTAAAACAGAAAATTATGACCAAATGAACATATCTGTCAGTGCTACAATGTTAATTACCTTTAAAGACTAAAACATGCCTTTGTGTTTGGATGCAGTTTCAGAGACAATAGTGTTCAATCATTAAGAGAAAGCCATGTAGTCAGTGTTAATATTGATTGACTATTAACGTATATATATATATATATATATATATAAACATTAATAAAAAAAAATCAAATGGTTATCAGATTTTTTATTATTATTAAAAAAATTATTTGTTGACAATACGTATGTTAATACTCAACAGTTTATGTAAATACACATTCAATCATTAAGTTGTCTAGTTATCCACGAAAACAATATTTCTTCTAAATCTAACGTATTGAAAAGTGCACATTCAATTTATATGAATCAGCAATCGTTAGAAACACACAAGTCGTACAATCTATACCAGAGAAAACCACATGGAAATAATATAGAAACTGTAAACCATCATTATTCTTGTTACATATAGAAAGTTATCATGGTATAATCTAATAGTAATTACGGATGTAAGGAGCATCACGTTGGATACTTTAAGCTCAAAATGTCATTGAAGGGTATTTGGAAATGGAATATATATATATAAAAACAACAAGACTTCTTTATAAATCTTGATGGTGAATATGATCGATTTTATAGGTTACCAAAAGGTCAGTTATTTAATTTTACCACCTTCATTTCTATATTACAGATTCAAATCCTATCCCTGTATTATATTATATATCAGTGACTTTTCTCACTGTTAACATGTGAACATTGTGAACCCCTTCATATATATATATATATATATATATATATATATATATATATATATATATATATATATATATATATATATATATATAAATGTCTAGACATATCACTATAATTGATTATGATAGACAGGTTATCCAATAATGTTATTCTGGTGCCATCGGTCGGATATATTCGGAACCGTAACATGATATCCTTTAGAATATTGCACATCAGACGGAATAATAGAAATGCTACACCAAACTTTCGTAAAATGTTCTTGAGGTGGATTACATTGTCTAGGGCCTTGATAGCTATTACGTCAAGTTGGTCCTGGGTAATTTAATGTTAGTAGATGACATTTCTCTCAATCTTCCTGTTGCAAACACAAACATTACTTGTTTGTTTCCCTCTGCATCGTAAATAATGAAATTATATATGGTCAGTTACCACCCACGAAGACTTCAACTTTTAACAGGCTATAGGGGTTAACTATAATAAAACTTTACAATTTTAACTAATCTCTAATCCATTGTACTGGGATACTTTTTCGCGAGGGGGTGGGGGAGTTCAGGGGAGAGATGGAAACTGAACATGATGCCCTTTAGAATATGACACATAAAACGGAATTAAAGAAATACTACACCGACCTTTCGTAACATGTTCATGATGTGGTCAAAACTGTCTAGTACCTTGATAGCTATCATGTCAAGTTGATCCTGAATTCTTACATGTTTCTAGAGAACACTCTCAATCTTCCTGTTGCAAACACCGTCTGTCTTTATAATAAGTATAGGTAAAGTGATAACCATAACATTACTTGTTTATTTCACACGGCGTCGCATATAATGCAATGATATATGGTCAGTTACCACCCATGGTTACAAGGTTTAAATGGTTAAAACATATCTACGTCATGGAACATACGTGAACTGGCAGCCAAATCCATCAGTCTTTATTAAGACTGATGGAGTTTACATTCATGTAGATATATGTGTGTATGTATGCCCATATTCATATGTCGTCACATTACTTGATTATTTCACTCGGCGTCACATATGATGCAATGATATATGGTCAGTTACCACCCATGGTTACAAGGTTTAAATGATTAAAACATATCTACGTCATGGAACATACGTGAACTGGCAACCAAATCCATCAGTCTTTATTAAGACTGATGGAGTTTACATTCATGTAGATATATGTGTGTATGTATGCCCATATTCATATGTCGTCACGTTCTTCCATGGGCGTGTTTAAGATGGCTACAGCATCATGATGTTTCTTTCCCAAAATGCAGATTACTGGAATATTTTGTTTTTGTCCTGTCTGTTTGTTGTTCGAGAATGTTTTTATTTGACGTTCAGCCCTATATGTACGGGGTCAATATTATCAGAATCAATTAATAACTAATGCAATCAATACAAAAGAACATGACAGTCGGGGGACCCCCAACAGTACAAAAGGTGTAGATTATCAAGATGACAGTTTCACTTTGACCATTGTGCGTATAATAAACTAATTAGTAGCTGCTACATCCTTATAAGTACATTCATTGGATACCTGTCGGTTCAAAGGTTCTTTCCTGGAGTTATCTATCAACAGGATGTTTTCTACGGCAGTGTTTATTGCCTCATAACTAGAAATGCAGTTATTTGCATGAGCCTCTTGAACATCCCATTGGTGTGGTATGGGGTAATAAACTATTTCCACACACATTTCTATATGTCACCCCTTATCAGAGTGAAGAGGTTTTACCTTTGACAAGTTTATATTCCATCAATAAATAAATAACTGTGATAACTTTGATCTTATAGGAGACATTGTCTCGAATAACTTATAATGGAAAATCAGAAAAATAACAATAAAATCTCCAGTCGTGTGTACAAATTTATTGTGATTAAATAGTGCCAAACTACGTTATGTTGAAGTCTTATCGAGCAAACAATTAATTTACAGGTTTTAACATGCAGTTTAAGTAAGACATGCATTTACCTAATATCCATCTTCAAAGTTTCATACACGTGACGAAATGGGCTTTGAAACTGTCCAAACTAACTCAAAAGTGAAGCTTCCTGTCAAAATTGGTAGTTTTAAGGCGAGCTGACATCTCAATTCGAGCTTTAAATAAGGGAGGCAACTTTTTATCTCGCCCAGCCCATTACATGAAGACAAACGTAAGGGAGTAATTCTAACTGAACACAATATCTAGGACGATTATGCGGTGTTGATTTACCGTGAGAGTCGGCATCCTGTAAATTTACATGCATCAATATGTGCATTTGATGAAAACTTCAACTTTGAAATTAATTTTGTCTGACATTTCTGTGCCAAAATGAACGAAGAATGACATTATTTGCTGAATTAGATTACCATGCTCATATATGTCTTTGGATGGTAAATAACATGCACTTTAAATAAATACTACGTATTAACTTCCCGAATGCCCGCTAAATACAATGTTTATACCTAAATGCATGATATTAAAAAAAAGGACACACTCACGTGATAACCTCTATTTACATGTATTTCTGATATAGAATCGAGAGTTATCATTGAATGTTAACACATGACAGACGATGAACAGATCAGTAACAGTATAGCCTACATAACAATTTATTTGACATTGATATTTACAGATTATGTGCGGTGTTTAGCAAGTAAGGTTTAGATGAGGTTCGGTGGACAATTTATATATTTTACAATGATTGGAGCAGCCAAGAGTTAGAATATGTAACTCTTCACTTGTGTCTGATTACTTGGTTTGTATAGATGGGTCCGAGTTTTTCACAAGCAATCATATAATAGATAACCTCGCTTCACTTATAGGTTAAAAAATGTATCAGCAGGCCTGTATCAAATTGTATGTGCATATGGTTATAAACTGACTGGCACAAGAAAGTATAACAGTCACTTGTTTTCGATTAATTCGATATTTTAAAGAAATGAGATGCATTTGATTATGGCACAATACAATAACACCTTTCGACAGTAGTTTGAATGACTTAACTGATGACAGTTTTATTTTTTAAACTAAAATATCATTATTTAAAGTAGACAGGGGTAAGAAATGAAAGTTACATCAACATGACCCCTACCATGTTTAAACTGTTGTAAATGAGTGCAAGACGAGGCACATATATTGATTTCCACATAGATTATGTGTTATATGCGGAATTCTAAAATTTAAATTTAAAATTAATTTAATTTTTTTTTAAACTGAGTAGAGGTATTCTTTGACTGATTTAATGTTTAGGACTAATTTCCCAAACTAGTCAGTTTTTGAAAACGACGTAGAAAACTCGAGATATTTGACTTTGAAAATGATACATATGATAAATACAACTGAGTGAGTGATATACTTTCTTCTGCCCGCCAGTGTATCATATATGCATTTTATATTAGAAACTTTCGTTGATTAAAGGTGTGATGAGGTCTTCATGGTGGGAAACGTACTACTATAAATTAACTTTGCATATGGCATCAATGACATGCTAACGTAAGTGTATGGTATGCAGTGTTGCAACAAAGATTCATCTTTGGGTGAAAAAATAGTAACTCTTGTAATATATAAGAATGAATTGTTCAAGACATATCAATAAATTGAATGACACAAGCTTAACATTGCAAATGTTATGAAAGCGGAGAAATTATTGATGACTGAAACTACAATCACGTTTAAGAAAAACCCATACTAAACACCAAGGTCTGAAATGTCTGTTCATAATGATGTTATTACACATGTACATTAATAAGTGTTAGGCTAGGTGGTAAATTTCAATGAAGAAAATGTTGGTGCCACATTGACGAACATTGGCTTAACCTTGATTCATAAATTTTCAATCGACATGTTTTTAACTCCTGTAATTTCCCAATGCAACTATCTAGTCTAAAGCTATTGCTAAGCTAGGAATGTACGAACAAGCAACTTTTATTAATGTAATTAACGTTGACATTCAGGACAACTTTTAGCTCAAGGACTGACGGTATTACGCCTTAGTTATTCAAATTAAGTTAAAAGAGACAAGAGGTTTGAAGGTAAGTTCCTGTTTGATTATTTTTTAAGGGAATTATTGCAGTAAGTTCACACCGAACCAATCTGAAGGCAACGAAACTTGGTATGAGCACAAACCCTAAAATCTGCAATAGTTAGTCTGGCTTGATTACTCCATATCCATATACAGTGTAAGATTGAAAGGCAATGTCCTCTTTGATTCTTCTGTAAGTAAAAGCAGGCGCCTGAAAAACATATTGAAGTAGTATTCAAACTCTTCCAAATGCATACTGCTCTGATAGCTACTACATGTAGAAAGGTTCCAGTTGCGTCCCCATTGAATTGCATATGGAGAGCAGCTATGGTTAAGAAAGGGTGGATCAGCGCCCAGGGAACTGTATTCATATGCAACATTATGTTCAGATTTCAATAACATTCAGTATTTAAAAGAAATGAAAATAATGTAGACATAAAACTCACACTTGCTCCAATCGCATCATTCGGCAAAGCATATGGTATTTCAGGATCAGAAAAGTGCCTCAAGATGACATTGAATTGCATTAGATTACCAGCCAAAATCTTTATAGTGTGCCTAATGAATAAATCACGTCTGATGTTAATCTTTTATGAAGGAAATTACCACACACAAAGATATCATTATCAACAAGAAGAATACAAAGGGAATTTAAAGTGATGACTTTAAATTTGCCTTTTAAAGGGACACTCCGTATGTTATTGCAGTAACATGGGTCAAAGATATCATTATCAACAAGAAGAATACAAAGGGAATTTAAAGTGATGACTTTAAATTTGCCTTTTAAATGGACACTCCGTATGTTAGTGCAGTAACATGGGTCAAAAGGGTGTTATTTTATTGAGAAGAAATGGCGGTTGTCGAAACATACCCTTTTAGTGCCAATCTGTTCAGTATACTTACATTATTAAACTGTTTAGTCGTGATTAAACTGATTATGATCGAAAAACGAACAATGTTCCGCGGCTAGCGCGCGTCAATTGTTCAAAAGGAATTTTGGAAACTTACATGTAGCAGACAAAAAGACAGATATTGGTTGGTACTATTCAATGAAACATATAACTGGTATAATTATTTTAAATGGGGGAATGAATTCGGCTTTTCTTCCTGTATTAAGCCGCTGTTTGAGTTTCTTTTAAAGTAAGTTATTGTCAAATATTTTGCATTAGGGGATACAAAAGCAAGTCCAGTGAGATGATTTGGACGTAAATCAGTTCATTCATTTTTTTATATTTTGTATGTATCAAATCTTAATAAAATTTCATCAAAAACAAGGAGCGTCCCTTTAATATAACGATGTGTCAAGCCACAACATATATCACGGTATAATGCAATTGTATTTTAGGCACTTTTGGCACGTTTCATCGCTTCGAGAGCCTATGGTTTACATATTATGGTCAACATATGTTGATTTCTTATATCTTTATTTAGTTGCTTTTTGTCTAAATACAATGAATATACAGAATACACACGTTCAGAAAAGAAAAAAAAACAATCAACCCTTACGATCATCGCCATGTCAATGTGTGATATTAACTGGTACGCAGCAGTTGGACAGATAGAACGAATAAACATCATCGACATTAACGTAATGGATCATACAGTTAGTTACCTGTAGATAATCGATCCAAAATGCTGAAGATCTTCAAAGAAGTAGGGAGATATCAAAACAATTTATCAAATACGTGTCAAGACATTTTGAAAATGTGGTGTCATGATCTTATATTGATATGAAACGTATTTATAATTATTCAAAGAAATCAAAACATTTTGGTTTGCGAAATAAACTCACGGGCAAAAGAAACGCTACCAGGTATTTTAATCTAGATTGAAGAATAAATAAAGAAGTCAGATAAAAAGAAAAAAATGTTTATTCAAAAAGAACATGTGCCGATTTCATATTCATAAAAAATGCAACCAATCAGCTTCCGGTATCACAATCTCCGATATTCGTCCGGGGGGGTCAAAAAGTCAAAGTTCACGGTTATGACTGGTCCCGGTGCAGGGAAATCCAGGCTCGATGTAACGAAAACAGTTCACACTAATAACATGTATGGCCTCCCCTTGCCATGATACACGCAATGACCCTCCGACGCGTTGAGAAAATCAGACGCCTGACGACATTACGTGGAATGAGCTGCCATTGGAGAGCTTGTTGCAGGCGGTTATGTGGAGGTGGTCGTCGTTGGCGAATGCGACGATCCATAGCGTCCCAAAGATGTTCGATCGGTGACATGTCAGGCGAGCATGCTGGCCACGGCAAAACATCGATGTTGTTGTAAGCAAGAAAGTGTTGAGTAACTCGAGCTGTGTGCGATCTGGCATTAATAATAATAATAATAATAATAATAATTAATTTGTTAAGCGCCTATCAGCGGCGCTGTTTCATGAGCTCGTAGTGTCATTGTATTTTGGTGGTGATGTTCATTAAAGGAGGAATGCTTCACTGAAAGGATGGGTGTTCAGCATTGAGCGGTAAGTGTCAATGTCCTGAGCAAATCTGATGTCCATCGGTAGAGAATTCCACAAAGTGGGACCAGCAACAGCAAACGATCTTTCTGCTGTTTTTGTTCTGGTCTCTGGAACATCTAGCTGTTTCTGTTGAGCTGATCGGAGACTTCTGCTTGGTGTGTGGAACGAGATCAGATCCTTTAGATACCGAGGGTATGATGGATCATGAAGGGCCTGATAAGTGGTTGTAAGCAGCTTGAACTTGATTCTCTGTTTTATTGGCAGCCAGTGCAGAGCTCTCAGAACTGGGGTGATGTGTTCTCTGGGTTTGGTCCTGGTGACAACTCTGGCTGCCCTGTTCTGTAGGCGTTGAAGGTGACCAAGAGCAGCTTCTCATGAGAGAAGAGCATTGCCGTAGTCCACTCTTGAGTTGACGAAGGCATGCACAAGGAGCTTGGCTGTGTCTGTATCCAGGTACTGCCGGATCTTGCCTATGTTCCTCAGGTGAAAAGAAGCAGATCTCTTGTTGAAAGATCACACCTTGTGACTGTTGTCGAATAAAGGGACACACGACGGGACGGAGGGTGTCATCAACGTAACGCTGAGCCATTCACGATAACCAGCGGCGTCTTCTCCTCACCAAGTATATGCCTCCCCAAACCATGACACTTCCCCCATAGGGCACCACTTCCTGAACGCAACATGCAGCTGTTCTCTCTCCCCGACGGCGATAAACACGTACTCTTCCATCTGCTTTGAAGAGACAACACCGACTTTCGTCAGAGAAAAGCACCCTCTGCCACTGACGTCGCTGCAAACGTAACACCGTCCTTTCCCATCTCAGTCTTTGTTGGCGATGTTCGGCTGTCAACTGCTGTCCCAGGAACAGTCTGTATGCCCTGATGCCATGGGACCTTAGACGTCTGGACACAAGGCCAAAGGCATTTGATGCCGGTGACGTCACAGTCAAGAAGCGGGTCCTGAGGTGTAACCATCGTCCCACGGCAAGGTGAAAATGTATCGAGATCTCTCCATTTTTTACCTTGCCTTCAACCTAGCCACCTGTCGTGATCACGAGTTACGTCCCTTACCATCTGCTAACAGACAGCCAATGAAATCGCCGTTTACATTCGGAACCAATTCCAAATAAGCGACGATCGACACAGTCACACAGGCAATGCAACTGTCTTCTGGTTGGTTTATCCGATTAGCCTGCAGTACGTTACAATCTTAGCACTGAAAATGCGAGGGTTAAAGTCAAGGGCGGAAGGAGAAGATATGGAAATCTTTTCCTTACGCCTGTGACGTTGTGAAGATGAGGTGTAACGTGCGCAGGTATCGGTCCTCCTGGTGGGTTGTGACTCTTGGTCGGCCTGATCTTGGCTTTTCTTAGGTCTGTCCGGAATGACGATAAAGCTGCATTAGTCTAGTGACAGTTGTGCGGTGACACTGTCACAGCCAAACGTTCTTGCAACATGGGTGTGGGTGGCTCCCATTTCAATCATCCTGATTGCGCGCTCACGTTCTTGTAAAGTTAATCTTGCCATTCTTCAAATGTTTTTTTTTACAAAGTGGGTGTTTACCAACCAATTCGCATTGGTTTTATACCCGTCGGGCATGGGTCTTGTTTGCTTTGCATGAAAAAGGCGAAAATCATGCGTTTGAAACCACATTTCAATGTGAAACAATCATTGTTGTGTTTGGGCGAAATGTTTTGATTTTGGTCGTAATTTCAAATCTAAAGTGGTAGCGTTTCTTTTGAGTTTATTCATTTCAGGACTGATTATATTCAGAAAGAGTGAATCAATTCCAAACGTAGAATTATATATCGAAATGATCAAGGCACAAGTGAGTTTTCATTATTTGGATGAAGATGAGTACCAGATGTGTCAAATGTTAAGAAGCAGTTGTTGAAGGAAATTATAATTATCAGAGGATTTTAACTACATATTGAAGTCACCGCCATCTTTAGGCAAACAATGCTACATTTTATATTATTGACATGAACAGAAAATTAGTCACAAAATATATTTAACCTGTTCATACACATAATGTTTAATAAATCGATTACGTATATTAATGTTTTACAATGACATGTCTTGACTTTTCACGGATGTAATCCCAATTTATGTTTATACTTTCATTGCTAGTTACACAAGTGGGGAGTGCATTTCAAAATATTGCCTTCAAATTTTCTATTTATGCCAAGCATTACAACAAGTACAAACGTTACTACGAAAATGAAAGTAAGTTATGAAATACATATGTATATGTAGCTTCATGTTGTGTTGTTATACATAAGTTCACTTGTTCAAGAAAACCCAAGGGGCATTATTGGTGCCCGTTATCATGACAATTGTACAAAAACCAACTCGAGTTATGTTTTCTACAATCCATTCTTGAAACTGACATCTGTGAAATTAAAGTAATTAACTTTTGCCAGTAACACCGTTAAATTCATCCACCACCTCTTAGGAAAGCACTTTTTGCCAACTTTTGTTTAATGAAATTTTTTACTTTGAAACTTTTCCAAAGTTTATACACTTCAATGACCTGTCCGGAACATTTCCAGTTATGTTTGCACCATATACTTTTACACTTAAAATTTCATATATGGAAAAAACTGCACTGCAGGCTTGAGGTTAATTAACAATCGTTTCAGACCCGCTTTATGATGTTTGTGACCACCTGTACCCACTGACAGTCATTCATAGAGTTTCTGAATGACATCTATGTTCACTTGCAATACATCAAATATGGCTTTTTATGTTACGGAGGAATTGTACGCCACCAAAGTTTGTAATCAAGGCAACGAAACTATTGTATAACAAATTTCAATACACTTAGAAGTTGTGCATAAGGAAGTTCATAGAAAGAAATTATTTCACATATGATTCACATATAAAATGTAAGCAGAACAAAACATTATTTTAAACTGTTTTAATTACATGATATCACATCACAATTACACAATGTATATATGACACTAGAATGCCATCCCATTAATCGTTCTTGGCACCACCTTCACCAGCCTGATTCACGAGAATGTGGAATCATATGGTAATTAAGAATAAGGCTTCAATGGTAATTATTTCCACTTATCGAGGTGGTTTTGACTTAATGAGAGAAATGGGACAAATGCTGAACATGATTTGAGGGATAAACATACATTTCAGCACTAAATATGATTATAACTAATAAATGTTATGAGACAATCTACACATGTTTCTTCCCTTAACTATAAGGAATTGGCATTTTATGGTATCATTTTGCAACAAGATACTGTTAAAAAATCTTAATTTATTGGTCTTTTGTGAATTCGATCAGGGAAGGCCTAAAGGACAATACATGTCAAATGTCGTTGAACATTTAATTCTCCCCAACAAAACTCTAATTGTGCCTCTGTGACCCTTAAAGGGGCAGTAGCACGTTTTTTGAAAATTTTAATTTTTCAAATTTCCCATTTATAATGAGAGCTTATGTCATTTATATTTTCTTAAGAGGGCACAACATCTTATTACACAAGGAAATGTTCCGTAGTTGCAAAAACGTTGTTGCGTATAAAGCAAAATTTGCATGGCGGCCATTTTATTGTGAACACATTTTATTATTTCGAATGATAAAAAACGATCCCCATGGCTTTAGGGAACCATGTACACTCATTTTTAAATTTTATTTCCCGAAGTGGGAAAGGTGTTCTACTATTAGTGACATTATTTTATAAATACATTTCATTGACTTATTTCACCAAAAAAACGTGCTACTGCCCCTTTAAGAACAATTAAATGTCATAAATGAAAGAAGTAGGCAATTTACCTAAAACAATTTTACTCATTTTGTTCAATCAAATAACTTTCTGAATATCACCACTTTGACTTAGCAAAACCGTTTATGAAATAGCACATCAGATGACTCTTTCAGATGGATAGAATCGGACACCACGAACAGGAAATACTCAGATTAGTCGTTCTACATTAATGGCGTTTGTTTCCTGTAAGCAGTACCGGGTCAGCCATTTCCAGTTGAAATAACACTTATTGTGATCAGTCTTCTCTGGGACTGGGAGAAAGGACAATTAGTCATCCTGATGGTAAAGCATGACAAATGCAGATTAACACTTAAATAATGAACTGTTGTCCAGCTAAAATGACCAAAATCTATATGGAAGTTATAGTCGTTATGAATATGGACCATTTGGGGAAATGTAGGACATTGAAGACAATGACAAATATTTGAGTAGCATAAAATGTAAATATACCTATATCTATTTCAGTTATATATTGTTTAATGTGTATTATAGTTTGATTAATGAAATGCTTATGAAGAATACGATTTATCTTCACTAACTCGAAAGGTATTGTATTTATGTATCATGATAAAAACTGGAACAAACTAACTTTTAATTCAACTTTCTAACAGTTTAAACTTTTCTTATAACAAGATCAATCTTTGGTTCAAGTTCAGGAACATATTCAACTGTAAAGCATCTGATGGCAGATGTCTGTTACCCTTAGACTGCAAAAGTCCAAATATATTTTTTTTAAATTCTGAAAACCACTTTGCATGTCAAAGTATCTGTATTTTCATATTGTTTAAGGTTTAAGTTCCATTAATGAAAGGATATACAATTTTAGTGGACCACGTTTACTTCGGAGAGTGGACAATTACTTCATGGAAACTGCAATCTAACAACAAAAAGTGACGTATGGCCCAAATATGAAGGATCAATATGGAGGTGGCTATATAGTTCATTAGGGGAAATAGGAGTAATTGTCCACTCACAATTATCAATATTAATGCGGGTGAGAATTATTTATCTTGCTTGATAACGGTGTCAATAATAGCTAAGGGTTAATGTTCGACTAACTTTCCAAAAGGATGACGGAGCAGACGCTTAAATGGAAGAGTAGAAGAATTAAGGAATGGGTAGTTACTATCGGCTTACTAAACGTACAATCAAATTAATATTATTGTCAAAATTTTAGAAATCAAGACTAAAAAGTGTAAGTGACAACGAAATGATAGGCCGTATCCATATCTCCATAACAGAACAATAATGGATCGATTGAATAACAGGCGGCAAACGTGTTATTTATCTACACTGAGACATTGAATTTGATTGAATAAAGAAGATGACGTAAAGTTACTTCATCATTCACCTCTCTCACATTTGATGATACAATGAATGGCTGAAGAAGTTATCTAAAAAAATAAAATATATATACCCAAAATCTTTTATCAAGTCTCAGTTGCACACAATACATACATGGCAAGTATATTATAGTTGACATCATTTATTTGTGCCATTAACTTTTGAAAATACCATAATATCGAACAATATTAATTGTCCATACATTTAATTTGCTAAAATCTATTTACTGTTTAGGGGTGTAAACCATTTTTACCATAAGTATAATTGTCACTGTGGTTCTGTGATAAATATGATGCATCACACATAATCATTTAATAACTATTGTTATTTCCAAAATACCACTTGGATTTTATTGATGATGTATGTCTGTCATATCATTACGTCAAAAGATAAGCATGTATTTATATATAATAAGTAACATATGATTATTTGAAATGTAAATTTTAAACATGTTTACATTTCATTCCATGCACCCATTTACTTAAAGTAATACTGGAGTATGCAGAACATAAACACATACATAACATGTTCAAACATCGAAAAACAAATGTTAACATTTTTCTAATTAAGTTCATTCCTTTCTGCATCCTTATTCATTTTCTTCCCTTCTCTCAACCCTAAAATGACGTGATGGTGGCGTATTCAACCTTATGATCTTAATGACTACAGTATATATCTAAGTATGACTCAAGTGTATGTCACCTTGGTAAGTGTATATACTCGCTGCAGATATATATATTCTCCCCCTGTCAGATTCCCGCATCACTTACTTGATAATGGTGTTAATATCTACACTGAAACGTTGCATTCATTAAAATCAGGAAGTCGACTATCCACGGATCTGGATTTATTCCATACAACAAGTTGTCATCAACACATTCATTAACCTAGCACGCAGACTACATGACCGACTCAACAATTGGTCAATGAAGTAGACTGGTTTGACAGCAAATATGTACTTCGGTCTGAGTTGCCAGATATCTGCTATTTAGACCGCCGAGTATCTGATTGAATTTGACAAATGTCTCGAGAAGGCGATACACTAAAAGCTTGTTTACAGATCAGCTGAAATGTTATTAAGGTAGGCTAAATGCGTTTTGATTCACTTCAAGGAAACTAACCCACCCACATTTCACACCGCTAATGGTTGCAATGTTGCACAAACATTAAAATAACTCACTCATAACGTAATCCTAATGCGTGGGTTCTGCAACGTAATCGTTTTGGCGGTGGAAGATACCTACCAAAGAAAAATCCAGATGCATTAAAGGGACAAGTGCACGCTTTTCGGGCTCACATTAGCTATTCGAGGAAACATGAGTGCATATGCGCCCATTTTACCTTCCTATCGATGCAAACCAATACATTTTTACCATTAACCTGCAAGCCCGAAAGCACTAAGAGATTTCACAAATGCTAAGAATCGTTTGTGTACAAAATGTGATGACAACTACTGGACGAGGTTTGAGTGTTTAAGCTATTGTTTATACCTTAATCTCTTAACTGACAGCAAAGAATTAAATAGTCTTCATTGATACATATGTGTAACCTCACAGATTCCTAACACACAGTGTAATCATTGCTCTTGCTTTCACCATTGCAACTGCCGTTTTTGATGTTCATGTTGTGTGCAAAACTTGAATATTGCTGATATCGTATTTCATGCGGATTTAATACAACGTTGCGTTAATTACTTCTTGTCTTTTACACTTGAACTTTAAAACATGAATACAACCATTTTGCCAGATAACATATATGGTACATTACCATAGGGCAGATCGTTTGTAATATCGAAATATGTGCATTATCTGTGCATTATTTATATTCTAAAACAATTGACGCGCAGCAGTGCCTTTAAACAAGTTTCTTTGTATATTCACATACTAGTATATTATGTGATGTTCCTATACCCAAAATGGAAGTTTTCAGGGTGTTTCGTTTTTCAATGGTCCGTCTGCCTGTCGTTTCTATTGAACCAGACGTCACACAATAACAGACCTATATTTCAAGCCTTTGTCCAACGTTGTTTCACATTACCAAATTAGTTTTCTGAATATATCTGTTTCTGCTACACAATGAATACCTCTCATCAAATATAGTAACAATCACTGTAATCAAATATCATGTACTGTTGATCGGCCTACCCGACGTCTGGAAAACGATATTGACAACAGAATAGTAATCATACTGTCACAATAAATGAAACCAGAAATTAGTCTACTCATATTCCGGATAGATTCAATGCTGGGAGAGAAGATATATAAATTGAATTGATATTGGAATATATATCAATTACTGCCAAGAGTATCAAACACAAATATTTGATTCATGTTCATCTTGTGTCCCGTCCACACATACATATCAGGCAGAATATAATAAATTAAATAATGTTTAATTTAAGAAAATGAATTTTCTTTGAGGGTGATATTAAAATAAACTCACGGGCAAAATAAAGTATATCTTCTTTTCAACAGAGTCAAACACAAAATATTTCTGCCGGATAAACTCGGTTTTGAATGTTTGTGATGAGGATATATCCTGTTAAGAGATATACACAATTTCATTCATGAGAGTATGATACTTAATATGTTATATCTGTTCAAGCACACATAGGGTGCTGAAATAGCTATTTCAAAAGGTATTTTGAGAAATAATTGTGGGTATTTAAGGTAAAATTTTATGAAATAAGGAAATTATGTTAGTACAATATGGTATCGACATAATGCACCTCATTTGGCTTTAAATCAATGTCGCATCGTTGCTGTAGGACGTCAAAAACAAGCCAGAAAGCCATATTTCAAACCCCTATCTCGCCTGGTTAAGGAGATTCTATAACAACGAATTTTTAAAAAGCCGTGTATTTAAGAATTATGAACAGATAACGTTTCAAAACTTACAGACAAAGTTAGTTTGCTTTGAGAGACATGGTGTAACTATGTTTCAATCATCTTCATCACTCGTTGATTAAAATATATTGCGTTGTTGTACCTATACTTTCTTTTGCCCGTGATTTTATCATAATTCTACATGCTCAATAATAATTTGTGTCATATATTGGTGTACTGGGATAGTTGTGTTGGAAAATGGAAACTTACTTATAATAGCTTTTGTATGTCATTCACCCTCAGATTGTGCAATGAATGGTAAAGAAAATAAACGGATCAGGGTCTCAAGCAATTCAAAATGTGAACCTTATGAAAATGAAGATGATTTAACTTGAGTGATGTGTGTGTAATCAACCAATTTCTAGCTTGTATAACCTTATCAGTACATTCATGGGATACCTGTCGGTTCAAAAGGTTCCTTCTCTGAGTGATTTATCAACATAATGGTATTGTAAGGCATTGTTTATTTGCCGCATTGGGAGACTCAGTTCTTATGTGAAACTACAACAAGTTTGATCTTACAGAGATCAACCCGAATAACTAGAAATTATTGACATTTGCGTAAGCCTCTATTGCTTGTGGTGTTTTGCAAGATATTTAAATTTTCTGTGTCTGTGTCTGTTGGCCACCTCTTATCAACATGACCTTTTACCTTTACAACTGTTTCATCACTGAATCATCCTGCTCTGCCAGTACAGTTGTATCCGCTACGCTACCATGAGTCCCTGGGCCAAAATAACTTGCAAATCTAACAAGAGTCATCGATAGATGACATATCCCGGTCCTACATAATTTATAAAACACATCTTTCAAAGATAATTGTATATCTTAAAGTAACACTTCAGTAGGTTGGTAATACACATGGAGATTTCGAAGAAGATATAGTGAAGGATTTTGGAGTTCTGCTCCGGAAAATAACCTTTCGCTGAACAAAGTCCAAATAAAACGAATTTTTATGGAAATGAAAAATACATTTTTCATGAATCTGAAAAAAAATAAAGGCACCACTTCAACTAGTGGGTAATACACATAGAAAGTTTCAGAAAGATATCATGAACTCTTTTATTAGTTCTGTTCCGGAAACGAAGTGATAACGGACGCTTGGATTGACAGATGAACACTTGGATGGAGAGAGGCACAGGGCGACGATTTTATCCCACGGTATTGCATACCAGTTGATACTTATGGAAAATCAGGAAAATAATAGTTTGTCTTCCAAACTTTAGTCTTGAAGACCTAAATAGTACAATTTGTAGCACAGTTTATTGTGAAGAACTAGTGGCGCAACACGTGTATCACATGCTGAAGACTTCCCAGCAAACAATTTAATGACAATTTTGTCTGGCATATCAGGGCAAAAAGAATGAAGAATGTCATTATATGAAACACAATGGATGCACCTTTCAGGAATCGTGTTATTAGGCACCTGAGGCACGTGTCAGCGTATCAAGAGCGAAAAACCAGTGTTACAAAACAGAAACAAATCTTATTACTGAATCTAATTGTGTTTGCCTGCATACACTTGATATTTCAGAATACCCACCTTCATAAAAACAAATGTTGAGATATTAATTTCCATTCTGTTTTTACAAGGAGAGTTTTTTTATAAAGTAAATTTCTTAAGTACAAATATGTTTCCGCATAATCAAGAAACCATGGAATTTTCATTATTTATATGATCAGATGTAACCACCAGATGAGTCAAGTTGTATCTCAGCAGTTATTAATAAGGCAATTATAATTTTGCTGAGGATTTCAACTAGAAATTAAAGTTAATCCCCAGGAACAGTTACTTCTGTACAGAAAAAAATAGTCATAAGAAATATTCATTTTGTTAATAAAGAATGTTTAATAATCCGAATATCTAAATGTGTAAAACCAAACTGTGTTCAACAGGAGATATCATTTCTGTGAGGTCAAGCAATAACTTCCGGGAGATATCATTTGGACAATAGATTTTTCACAATTCTACAATTCTGGTCATATTACATGGGCATCTCATATCAGGAATATTTTATTTAAATTTGGCTTTGGTTTTATTTGGATTTCTCAGGATATTGGAGATGTTAAGGGTTTCATTTCTGTCTTAAAACAAAGATTTTCTTTCAAGATTCATCATTGGTATTCATCTCCTCATAATACAGCTGCATGCTCTAATTATATACTTTTTAAGTCCCTCCTGAATGTTGAAACATATCTCAGTTTAGATATTCCCCCTTGTTTAAATTTGTTTTGGATATATTTTAGATATGGTAGATTTAAACTTATTTCAGAGACTGGTAGATATAGCAATGCCCCTATGAATTAAGAGTTTGTACGTTTTGTAAAAAATCTAATCCTAATCAAATTGAAGATGAAGTACATGTCCTACTTTAGTGTGAGGCCTCCCTTGATATAAGGAATATATTTCTTGATAAATATTTGAAACCCCAATTATCAAAATACAGTCTTGTTTATCTCATGTCTTCAACAAATATAAATGTTATAAATAAATTATGCCTATTTTTATATCATGCAAGAAATTTTTAAAAAAATCGGATGTTTTTTTGTAAAGCTCGTGCAATATATATGTATACATGTCTGTATTTTGGGCCAATGGCGATTTACTGAATAAAATGTCTGTCGGTCTGTCAAATTGATATGTTATACAATTACATGCCGTGGCTACGCTTGTAATCCAAGAACATTTATATTACCTGATTGTTGTACAATTGTGAAATATTACATTTCAAATGTTCGACTTAACATTTTCTGCTCATGACAATAATGAAGAATAAGTACAACTGTTAACGGAGATTTACTGTAATCTGAACACAATTGAAATTAAGTTATGAAATACAACTCGTATATGTACGTGTAGCTGCATGAAGTATTGTCATACAGAAGTTCTCTTGGTTCATGAAAACCTAAGTGGCAGTTATTGGTGTCCGCTATCGTGAAAACGGTACAATAACCAGCTTGATTAGTTTGGAGTTGTGATTTCTACAATTTATTCTAGAAAATGAAATCTTTGATCGATTAACTTTCTGTATTAACACCCTTAAATTCATCCTACAACCAAGGACATCATTTGTGTCAAACTTTAAATACACAATATGTTGCACATTTTACACACTTCAATGGCATGTCAGAATTATTTTGAGTTAGTTATCAATAAAATTAAATAATACTTTTATTTACGGAATGGACTGCACACACGGCCTGGGTTATAAAACAATCGTTCTTGGAATCTCTTCGAATACATTTAAATTTTTAACCTAGGTGTACCCTATTGACAGTCTTTCATAGAGATTGAAGAGCCCCTTTGTGACATGTCTGTTCACTTGAACTAAATCAAATATAGGTTTTATGTCACGAGGGAAATGCAGGCCAACATAGTTTGTCATCATTGAAATGTAGCATTTATGCAACGAATTCCAAGACACGTAGAATCCATTTGTGATAAGATGATTTATTCCTTAAACTTGAATGGAATTATTTATTTGGCGTTGATTAAATTAGAAATCAAACCCTGAATGCTTATCATTATCTTCTGATTACTGGTAACTTTATTTCTCTGTGAAAAGGAATGTAACGACAATGTTACCTTCAAACTCGAACATGTTACTTTAGCATTGAAAATAGTCATTATCATTATTGTGGAAATCACTCCAGCTTAGTCTTTTTAATCCAGTTTTTCATAATATTCAAAATCTATTTTCCAAATAGAAACCTGCTGTTTCCAACACTGAATACATGTAGACTGCACTGAACTTCAAGTATGGTAATATTAAGATGTAATTTAAAAAAAACTTATATTCCATCATTTTTCATAATTTCTGTTGAAGGGTTCAGTGATTAATAAACTACATTTTCATTCCTAATCATATATGTACATTTCATTTCAAATTATTCTTCATACATATGTTTAATTTATATTAATTTGTGCTGAAGAATATATGAAATAAAATTTAATATATTTTTTATATTTGGACCAGTATGTTAAAATAAGAGTTTTATTAATTGAAACGGATGTTAGTGTTCACACACATATCCAGCATCAACCACTTTCCACAGTGAAAAACAACTTCAGATTGAAGATAAACAACGCACATTACCATTGTTGCAGATTTATACGCTGTTTACTATGGATGTTATTTGAAATTTTGTGAAGATTTAAGGATTCAGCCAAATTATATTCCGAAACATGTCTACAGAATATCAAATCCAAGTCTCTTCGGAATTCATTGATACGATTCCGAATGGGTCTAACTGAACTGGCAGTTAATAAAGGAAGACATCCCGGCACTGAAAAACAAGCCAGACGCTATAAAATTTGTAAAAATGGAAACGAGAATGAGTACTATTTCATGTACGTCTGTCCAATCTATACCCAACTCAGAGCTAAATATCTACCGCCATTTAATCTCTCTTCCATATTTAACTTTCGGAAATTGTTATCATGCACAAATTCCTCCTCCCAATTCAAAATTGCATTATATATTCACCATGCTTTAATATTTCGCAAAATGCTGTGTTAACCGCTTGTAGATATATTGTGAATATTTAACTCGACTGTAGATGGGCCTATTGCCTTTCATGCAATAAAGCTTTTGATTTGATTTGATGTTCGTGTGTTTTTATTAATTTTTCAAGAAAGTTTAAGACATCTTTCAGTCAAACCAACTGAAGCAAATGCAACTAAACTTTACAGCCAGGTATTCCTTATCATGGAATCGCCAGGTTAAGCTTTTGGGCCAGTGGTTACGTGGTTTGGTCGCCATAAGACCCCATGTACCTTTGTAAATGTTCTGGAGATAATTTCATCTAAACCTCAATAAATTTGCAGATTTTTGCAGCTGAAGTAAAGCGAGAGTCACATTTATTTGCCTGACTCTTAATACTTTTCACAATGACCTTATCAGACTTTTAACATTTTACCAACTTTAAAGATCAATAACTCAAAAGACTTCGTTCCACAATCTGATGTTTTAGATACGTGGTTTAGTCGCCATTTTGCTTTTAAACACCCGCTAAAATAGTCCGACCCAATGAACCTTTGAAAATCTCCACTCCTGAAAATACTTGTATGTCAGAGATGAATTGTGCATAATCATGCATGTGTGGCATTGTTGAATACATGATAGTCCATTACATTATTAACACTCAACTTTGCACAACTATATATACGCATATATGTCATTTACGAATATAGCATGCATTAAAATCTAGTTGTATCCCAATAAAAGTCATCATAATGATCAACAATTATTTTAGTGATAGTTATATCACGGGAGAAAGAGAAATCTATACATGATCACAACTAATCAACAGTTATTACTAGTTTATGTCCTTGTAATAATTTTCTGAAAGTGAAATGTTTTATTCCTTGAAACCAATGGTTCTATTTCATTTGTTTATATATCACAAGCATTGGCTCTTCAAACTTTACCACAATATTAACTACAATGTACAAACAGGGCACTACATTATCTTCAGTCTATAGCAACAAAAACATGTGAATAATAGATTTTGACAAGTAACACACGTAACACTAGTTCTTCATTCTAAATGCCTACTTTCCAATACATTTGTTTTTCATTGGATTTCTAAATATTTTGCCCATAAACAAATATTATATAATCCGGTTTGAAGATATAAAGTGTAAGCATAACTTCTCATAACAGTACATGTATATGCCACATTAAAAAAATGTTAATCATGTAAGAATATGTCATTTTACGTAATGAGACTGGAATGTACTCTATAATGTCATTCTTTAACATTCACTCTTGGCGCCACGTTCGCCAACCTGATACTTAGAAACACAGTGGAACATTATGAGAAAGATGGAATCAGGCTTTTAAGTGGTAATTTATTTCACTTACGAGATCAAACGACATGTTTAGTTCAAGAGAGACACGGAATACAAGCATGCAATAACTATGCTTGGAAGCAGTGAACATGATTATTACTAATAAATGTTACCATGGTTCAACCTTTAAATATTAAACGGAAAGGAGTTTAGTATTTTATTTATTACTCACTGATTTAAATGCCACTTAATTCCACAAACTCGTCGATAAATAGGACACATTCCATTGCGTCCGCGGCACGAAAGCACGCGATTTTATTACACTAAGTGTAATAACACGGTAGATTTATTAAACCGTGATATTTTCAACGGTTGAGTAATAAAGAAACATATTTTTTTCGATAGCATTTTGCATCAAGATGATGTAAAGCTTTCAGACTGCTACCACTATGTACTAAAATAATATTACCCATCTCTATGCTACAAAAAGCGCCAGATGACAACAAAATCCGGTTCAGGGAATTGAAATGATTTGAAATGGAAAAAATAAGGTTAATACTGCCTTGACTTAATAACGACGAATATGAGATGGTGTTTACCTTAAAGGTGCAGTCCAGTGGACACTATCATTTAGTATTTGATAAAAAAAGGACTCGTTTTTATAATCCAAAAAAGCCTTTTAAAATGAAATACGATAAACTAGAAGGCGGCCTGGTAAGGTTTTCTAAAGCACTATTTATGACCCCACGGATGAGCTTAGCTCTTACCTGTGAACATAACAGGGTTGATCACACATGAACTTATCTTGGAAATAAGCTATGTTAATAAAATTTTGTTCGTATTTGTTGTAAATGCTTAGGAACGACTTTTGCTTATCATTCACTCTGTAATGTGTTACGAAATATTTTATTCTTTCCCAAAAAACAAAGTGACTTTGTGATCCTTAAGCAGAATTAAATGTTTTTAGCATGGATTAGATTACCCACGGTTATGAAAACTGAAAAGAGAAGACACTTTATAATGTAAAGAATGTCATTTATTTTGTTAAATCAGATTAAGTTTATGTTCATGGGAAAATATGTCCAGTTAGGATTTCCTGAACGTGTTTATCATACGATTAAGCTCTTACAGTTACTCATCAGTTATAACTGGTATAGAAAATATTGTTCTATTCCAATTCCAATTTAAACTAATATACATTTTGACATTTCTGTGACATTAAAGCACAATGCATCGACGTCATATCATAAGTGACAAGTGGCCAATTGAAAATAAACATACATCAACTTTTAATTGCATATACATGTATAGCGCTCAGTCTTCCTGATCAAAGACGTTTATAGAATAGCACATCAAATAACTCATTCAGATGGATAAAATCTGACATCACGAATTTCAATACTCAGATCACTGGTTCTACTTACTAATGGTGTGTGTTTCCTGTAGGAAGCACCGGGTTAGCCATCCATTTGAAATAACACTTATTACAGCTGCTGAACAAATGTTTGTTTAACTATGCAATATTTCCTATGTAAAAATGTAAAAAAATATTGAAAACTTCAACTTGGCACTTTTTCTTAAAAGAACACATCATGGATTATATTTTTGGACAAGATGTAGGGAAGTCCTTTTTATACTACATATACAAGGGACATATATTTTGGCGTACAAAAAAGAGACAAGGGGTCAAAATTAGAAATTTAGATTGCATTGTTTCTGCAATAAAAAATTAATTAAACATAATGTCGGTAAAATGTCGACAGTAATAGAAACTATTGGTCAATGTGATGATAGGAATTATGTTTTTTCCCTAAATGATTAAAAAATGACAATTTTATAAACAATATACATTTTTGAGTTTGGGATTTGTGTACCCCGGTGTTGTATAAATCCTTGCTCCTGTAGAAATATTTGTATCATCTTTAAGTATATGATACAGAAATGATTTGTCTACGTCTAAACAAAGATTCATAACTTTTGCGGGCATATTTAAGGAATATATCAAACTTAAATGAACACAGCCTGACATAATATTTTCACAGAGTTCGGGAAACAGTTAAACACACTTTTGTTCAGCAGCTGTATGGTCACTCTCCGCTGTGACGTTACTTTGAAACAAGGACAATTACTCATCCTGATGTTAGTATAGCATGACAACTACAGATTAACAACACTTAAATAAGTGAACTCGTGTCCAGATATAACGACCAAAGTATATATGGAGGTTGCTATAGCTGCTAGGTACCATAATGGGAAGTGTAAGCCACTGAACAAAATACTGAAGATTTGGGTCGTATATTTATGGTCAAGATTAATAAGGGGTCAGAACTCTTCATCTTGGTTGATAACGGTGTTAATAATAGTTAACGGTTAATGTTCGACTAACTTTCTATAAGGGTAACGGATCATGATCAGAAGCCCAAATGGACGCGGTACAGTGTTTTTAAGGAATAGGTAGTCACAACAACATCAGCTTACTAACCACACAATCACACTAATAATGCTCTTAAAAATTTAAAAATCGACCTATTAAATCGTGACATAAAAAATCATAGGCAATATGCATATCTCCATAAAAAATAACAATGGAGCGATAGAATAACAGGGTGATGCCAGAAATGTTATTTAACTACATTAAGACATTACATTCATTGAATAAAGACGTTGACTTTAAGTTACTTTATCTTTCACCTTTTTAACTTTTGATGATACTTTCTAACTTCGTTTCAACTTAACAATTGCTTCCTTGACGGGTTAGAACGATTGATCAATGATATTTAAATAATATCTGTCTTTTCTTGAGAAATAGCATGTGTATCTTATCTTAAGTTTATGTTATCGTTATAAACTTCACTGTGACTGATAGCATGATTCTGTAATAAACCCGATATACATGTATAACACGTAATCATTTAATAAATATTGTTATTTCCATAATTCTGTTTGGTCCTTATTAGTGATGTGAGTCATTACATCAAATGATAATTATATAATTATACATAATAAGTAGCATATACTTATTTGAAATTTAAATTTTAAACATGCCTATATTTCTGTTCATGCACGTATTTAAAATACTGATGTATGCAGTACACAAACACATGCATACCATATCCAAACAAAGACAAATCTCTGTAACCATTATTTTAATTAAAAACATTTCGTTCTGCATTCTTATTCTTTTTCAACCTTCTCTCAACCCTAAATTGATGTGATGGTGGTGCATTCATCCTTATCACCTCAATGACACTATCTCTAATTATGAATCGAGTGTACATCACCTTGTTAATTATATATACTCACTGCAACTATAAATATTCTCCTTCTACACTGAAACCGTGCATTCATTATTAAACGCTGCGCACACTGTTCAATCCATGCTATATGCCTGTAGTATGGTCCTAATGCCTCCATACTGAATACAATCTGTCTGACTGTCTGTCTGTCAAATAACTATTCGTAGAGCTTGATTTTCCTCCATACACCAAGTTGCCATCAACAAGGACATGACCCTAGTACAGAGGGTACACGATCGTCTACACAGTAAAGAGGACATGAGAGGTAGACAGGTTTGACAGCAACATCCTACTTCAGTCTGAGGTACTAGATATCTGCTACTTAGACCACCGAGTATTTGGTTGAATTATGACAAATATCTCGAGAAGACGATATTGATAACCTATGTACAGATCAGCTGAAAACTTGTTAAAGCAATAAGATTAAGTTCAGATAAGTTATCAAAAGATGTAGGTTTGAAGCGACCCAACCAAATTATGCGTCCATGCCAGTGACCCCTCACAGTTAAACACATTTCAGGGAAATAGTTTACCACAATATCCTATTGCTCAACCTTGGTGAACATCACATTTTAGATTTCGTCAAAGCATAATATCTCTTTCATACATTATACATTATTAACGCTTCTAAATCGGCTATTAATTAATCTTGTTATAATTTGTTGGTCTTTTTCCAGCCTTTGTTCAGTTTCCCGTTTTCTTTTGCAATTGCAATTATTATCCAAACGGTATGTGATACTTACATACCGTGTGATATAGTCGTCGACCTATCCGTCCGTCTGTCTGTCCATAATCATTTCGTTTCTTGACTCATAAACTCCCTCTTCATATATTCCCGAAACTGCATGTGTACTGTGCACTAACTGAAGTGGTGCCTTTTGATATATTTTAAATTTGTGAAAATAGCATCTTTGTTCGCTTCCATAGAAAACTTGTTGATTTCAAATCTGAATTTATACTTCATTCATTTTGAAGTATGTAGCATCGACGCCAAACAGCTTTGTTTTAAATTAAATACTATTTGTATTTAACGTGTGATTCATCATTGAAATTCTGAAAAATAAGGATGTATAATTTGCTTCCATAACAACACATGATTGAATACTCAGAGAGAATCAGAGAGAATATGTGAAGTGATTGGAGATGTCCACCTTGTCTGACATAAGAACAGGCTTCGAAGCTTGTCTATTGTAGCGAAGTAATGACGTTCGCTGTTAATCATGTAGACCGGATATTACCACACAGCAGACATATTATTTCTCAAAAGAGGAATCGTAAAAGAAAATCTTAGATGTTGGTTTGCGTTTTATTATATTGACGTGTCCAGACACAGTCTCAATCAAAAGTATTAATACATCGGAAGATATCCATGCCTTTAAGATAGTGAACAAATATATATTATTGTTATATGTGGAATCATACAATGAACTAGGTATATCTGCAATAACATATATCCTTTTACTCTTCTTAAGTAAATCGTGGCTGTACATGCAGGGAAATGTAATTATACATTTTAAGCAGTTTGTGTGCCTCAGGATTAACGTATTTAAATTCCTATTGATACATTAAGAAGTTTACATCTTGTGACTGCGTAGATGTTTAATTTTATCCTTCATACACACCTTTATAAGACATCCGTTGGCCGTTCGTTTTGTAATTCCATTCTCCTTAAATCAAATTTCAAAAGTGGGAAGATTTTCCCAAATGTACATGTGTTTTTGCTGCATGTTTTTACTTACAAATGTATACTGAATGCTTTTCCTTTCCTGAAAGCCACTTTACTCCTGCAGATGAAACAACGCAATATTGAAATGTTAGTCACTGTTTATCCTACAGTTCTGTAGCAATCTTTCTGAACGTTTACATATTCTTTGGATATACATCGGAGAAACGCATGTGCTTTTGTGGGACCGATCAGATTAATGTTCTCAAAGTTATGGCCCTTAACTTAGAGCGCTCGGCTTTTTGAATTCTACAGAAAGTTCCTGTGTGCTGAAATCAACTCTTCCCACAGTTTTTTTTAATTAATCGTGATATAACTTTTCTGTTGCTATCGATGTTCTGGATATTCTTCATGTCATGTTAAGAGTTATTTCCTGGTTATCATTTTAAGAAAGAATTGTACATGTGTCTAAACATGCCCCAATTTCAGCTAATGTCAAAAGCATCATTATCAACTTGTGAAAGATGACCATGAATTGAAAGAGACAGCTTCAGGTGTATTCATAGAAACTAGCACTGATGCAGTGTGAAATCTGCATTTCATGTTGATGCTCTAGATCCTGCGGTGGTTGCAGACGAGTCCTACATGTATGGAGATTGAACATTGAAAGTTTTTGGAGTTAAAAGTTGAAATAATGATGAGGTTTGAAATCGTATTGAATCTGGGGCTATATGTCTAGGGTCTATGTCAGACGGTCGCGATGACTCAGTAAGATCAAAGGAATGAAGGTAAAATGTGAGGATAACGTGTTTTGAACAACTCATTACAGTCAGCTTATGTTATCTCTTTTGAGAACGATGTCAGATTGAAAACCAATATCTAAAATTTGCTTGCTCTCCCATCAGTCCGGAGAGAAAATAAGGCTTCCCATTGTCAAGCAAATTGGACTTGGCGTTCTTGACATCAATCTTTCTTATTCCTTCAACTATTTATACTTGTTTTTTTTTTTTTTAAACTTTATCTCTACGTGACATATGCTCTTTCTTTGAGTCGATTGTTGTCGTCGGTACTACAGTCCAGTTTTGCTATGTTGCCCTTGAGAATTTGAAACAAGATATTTTCCCTGCATTTGGAAATGTCATATCTTACAAGACAGATCGTCTGTCATCTCACATAATATTCTCAAGACAACTCTATCCCCAAGCATGGCCCTTATAAAACAAAATGTAACCAAACCCAGATGACGAGTTATCTAGTATTCTACATTCTCATCTTAAAGCCTTTGAAGTGATCCATGAGGAATATTTCTGTCCCTCAAGAAAGTTAGGATGTCACCCTCACCAGTCCCGTCGTTGTATAGATATATCACATTACACGTTTACTCTCTTGAAGCATATCTCGTTTATGATAAATATTCGTGTCAATTTATTGAATAACCCATAATAATAACCGTCTTGCTCCAATTCACATTCACAAATTACCTGATCCGATCTTAACACTGTAATATGATCAACTCTTAATTAGAGGTTATCAAGTCTAAGTAGCAGATCATAAAGAATAAAGATGTGTGCAATTCTCTATTAGAAGATACATTTTAATGTGCCCATCCTAGTCGACCATTATAAAGGCATGTTCAAAATATAGTGTATCCATTGTTCATATAGAACATACAATGGGAAGTTTGGGCTACGTGGCGCCACTCGGAGAACATTAGCATCGTTGTATCGATAACCCTGGTGACAAGTTGTTATAAAATCCAATCACATTCAATATTGTTCATTGTCTGATCTATAAACTAGGTGTTAATGAGAGTTGTTGCCTTAATAACATACATATTATTCCCATATTTTTAGATTTCTCGATTGATAACATAGCAGAATATTGGATATTTCCTTGAAAATAACTTTGTTTCGCGAAGTTCTGTTAAAGATATGTATACTTGGTGCAAAGGAACATTATTTGTGCCCGTCATTACGAGAAGTTACAATAGCCTGCACGTGAAGATGGGAGTTGCGTACTTCAAATCACAATTTCACATTGCAACACACAAAAGTAAAATCATGTCTAACGACGTCGTCAAATTTAATTACATAGGTTCATTTTCCCTATTGAACTCACTGAACGCATATAGAAACTTAAGAAAGCGGCTTTGGAATGTTTATTCACTTAAATGGCCTGTGCTGAAATTCTGAGCTTGGTTGATGATATCGTTACGTTTGTATATATATAAAAAAATGGGTTGCACTCCATGATGGGGTTATTGAAGAATGTTTCTTAGAATCAGTGTGAATCGATTCATTTATTCAAGTCATACCCCTATAAAAGTCTAATGTAATGATCTAAGAACGTCTTCAATAAATCAACCATCAATAAACCATGGATTTTATGTCACTTGAGAAGTGTTATGCCGTCACTGTGACATCTAACATTCACATATGATTAATTCTAATCAAAGTCATTACTGTTTTCTTCACTGGCAACTCGCTTGTGATGTTTATTTATGATTTGAAAGCAATGATTTCACACTTATTTATTGATATAAGTTTACAAGAACTTTTTATCAAGGACATAGTTGACAACCAGTAATGTAAGGAGAAGTGAACCTTTTTGGGCGCGATTGATGCATCGTTTAAGAATTCTAATTTTGCATGTGATAGTCGATATTAGTTTCCACTCCACTTTATCAATGTTATACTGGATGTAACTGCATCTGATTTATCGATGTACATGTTTGTAACTTGCATTAAGTGCACCATGGACTGAATACACACTGACCACATATATTAACTAACACGCCAACTAGGTGAACTTTGACAAATGATACTTTTTATATAAAAAAATAATCAATCTTGCTAAGCATTTATAAAGATAAAGTTTTAAATGAATTGCCTTCCTTGCATGGTGACATGTGAGATAAGGTTGTACCAAGCTTTAAAAAAACGTCCAAAACCGAAAAAAGAAAGATGAACTCCTTGACATTTTCAAGTCTAGAATTAACATGTACTAAGTCAATTCAACTTTTTGTGAAAAAAGTTACTTCTAACTTTTGGGACAACTTTATATTCCAAGTTTCTCATGAGATCAAGGGCCAGCTGGTGATCCATTTGCGGTGGGACGTTTCAATTAGTTTCTCCTAACTTCTATTTCTTCCACGAACCTATTTGAACATTGACTATCAATGTATAAGAAATAGGGCCCATTAAGGTTGATATTTGTTTTGAGCTGACCGAAAAACAGAAAACAATACTTAAAATGTCAAAGAAATTTTAGCTTGGAGATTTCATTAAAACTGATGTCGACAGTATAGACTCGGTACGCAAATCCTTGAAGAATGAAATTAAGAGAGAAATCCTTATAAATTTGAGGTTGACAACATGTTGAATGAGTTTTTTTTCCAAACCAATCCTTGTTTCCGCTAAGCTACTAACATACCTCTGATTCCCTAAGTCCAGTAACTCTTGTTTTGGCGCAGGCTAATTTACTCTTCGCTAAATAGCACTGTTGCAACGAAAAATGTAACAATTGCGAAAAATGTAACAAACTGGAAAATTGTTACATTTTTCGTACGTCACGTACGAAAAATGTAACAAAATATTTTTTTGTTACATTTTCCGTTCATCAAGTACGAAAAATGTAACAACTTTTATTTTGTTACAATTTTCGCAAAACATGCTTGTGAAAAATGTAACAATTGCGGCTGCGTGACTTATTTACATCATTTCATTTTATGTCATGCGAACATGTAGTAACAATCATCAGTGTTTGATCCTGAGAAATAAAATCATTATGACAGATTTGGATAATTTGGTGAAAATTCGTAATTTTTAACATGTTGGTGAAATATTACCACGAAAGTTATTTAGAAGATTATATGCTAATGATGTGCATATTATAGATTATGAATGTTTTTATGTTTAAATGTTATATATATGGAAAAATGTTATTTTATGCTGACGCGTACAAGATACATGTTGTTTAAACATTGTTTGATATATTATTTATATTAAGAGTAATATTTTTAAAAACACTGTATTTTTAAAAAAATAGAATGCTTAAACGGGAAATAGGCTGTTTTTAAAAACAATTATAAGATGATAATATTATATTAATTACTTTATATGTATGCATACTGCTACTGTCGACCTTAAAATTCGTCAAATGTATAATCGAATAGATGTTGCAGTTTCAGCATTATCATTGTTAATCTAATTTAGTCTTTATTCTCCCCGTTAGTTTAGTGTGTATATATTGTATATATGCACCGAGATTATTGCAGTCGTGCATTTTTATTTTACAAAGTTTTTTTCCATTGTGTTCTCCATCTCACCTACACAAGTATTGGCTATTTAAGCAGTTCTTACAAAATATCAAAGCCGTGCATTCATCAAACAATATCTAAAATACATATAAATGCATACATATACATATGAAATATATGAGAACTGCGCAAATGTGTCATGTCAACCAACAAGCGAATGACTGTCCATGATTATAAACATTAACCATTTTCATTATAATTCTGGACTGTTTATTCCATAAAATAATAATTTGTCCACAGTGATACGCGTTTTCATCTGCATTACAATGCACGTTAGAAGTTAGAATAGCATTGGATCTTGGAGGTTATAGTTTTAATATTTAATAAGTGAGAGTTCAATTCTCAATCACTGGTTAAAATAAAGCTTGTAGCATTTCCTTCACTTTGCCGCGTTAATATAGTGGAATGATGCATCTGAAATGCAAATTTGGATCTGACTTTAATTAACTAGTTTTGGAGAATTGCGCGATGTATGCCTTGAGCAGGAAAGTAGCCTACATCTCTTCAACGGACGTATTGATAATCTGTCTTATATGTAAACATTGACGAATAAACATAAAACTGTCAATATCAATTTTCTTTTCATTAAAAGTTCTAACGCTGCGAATCATAGGCGTATCAGAACAACTTGTGTTTTTTGCGATGCAGGGGCAGTAGCACGTTTTTTCGCTGAAATATGTTGATAAAATATATTTGAAAAATAATGTCACCAATAGTAAAACATTGTTCTCACTTCGGAAAATCAAGTTAAAAAATGAGTGTACATGGTTCCGTAAAGCCATGGGAATCGTTTTTGTAATTGGAAATGTGTTCACAATAAAATGGCCGCCATGCAACGTTTACTTCATACACAACACCGTTATTACCACTACGGAAAATGTTTTGTGTTATAAGATATTTTAACCTCTAAAGTAAATATAAATGTCATAAACTATCATTATAAATGAGAAATCTGAAAACAATAAAACGTGCTTCTGTCCCTTTTATCCTGTGTTTTGCTAGTATAAATTTAAACAAAGATATCAATGCCATCACTTGTATGTTCTTTGTAACCTTCTTTCTAATAGATGTTTTGCAAAACATAACTTGTGTTTGCTATATTTTGGGAATTTAATTCAAGAAAGATATCCTTTTTATATAAATCATACCACATACATTTGTACGTTATAGATAAAATATATAAGAAATCGAATCAAAGCGTTTGAAATACTATTCTGCTAACTAGATTCATTTTACAGTTCTTCATATGACTAATGATGTCAGAATAAGTTGATTTGTCATTGTTATCAATTATATCTGACTGAAATTGTGCACTCAGCAGCGCAATATTTAATCCACGCCATTACTAGTTTATTGTGCATTACATTATTTTTAATAATCTGATCTCATGACAAATTTGCCATGTTTTGAATGCCCCAAAGAATATGTCTTCTCACATACAACTGATTTGGCATATTTGTAAATTCATGAGAATAATGCTAGCAATGAATAATTTTTAAAGAAGCGTTGAATAAAAGGTCAGTAGGCACACACATGTATAGAAATATATGTTTATTATTAATTTACCGAGTTGTAAACATATTGTGACATCACGCCTTTGTCGCCTTAGTGCTTCGACAGGGAAACCTACAGATTCAGTTTTTCTAACATTTTCTCTGCATCTTCATAACTTACTCTATGAATGGTTAAAGGGTCATACAACCTATGGAGGGTTGAGCTTTAGCCCGGCATGTCTGTCTTAAATACCGAAAAGCATCACATACATATATTTTCATAATGACTTATAATGGCAAAGAATCGCATAATAATTTAAGTCGTATGTTTCAATGAACTAACGAATGCCAACTCATTCAGCACATCCCCTGTGGTACTGGGGTAGCACCGATGGGTTTAATGTGCAGTTTGAAGAAGGTTTTTGGTCTTAGAATATTTTTCGGCAGAATATTTGCACACTGCATTCTCATTAAATTGAGATCGTAATTAAGTTCCACTACGTTACACATATAACACAAAAGATTCTGACCGTCAGGTCGGTCTTGACTGTCATTTCATACCAACCATTGAGCGATTTCGCTCCGTAATCTTGCGGCTTACCTCAAATTCGCTTAACATCTCTGATATTCAGTCTTAGGAAAATGAACAATTCCGAGTGTATTCCGATTACATGACACAGGACAGGACAAGCCCTTCCATACTTAGTCGGGATGTTCAAGGGGGATACAAATTTAACTGTAAGGGTGTTAACGCAATTCAATCAATCTTTATTCCTCAAAATCCCCCACGGTGGTACCAGAGAATACAAACATACATATATATTACATAAACAGACAAGAATGGTGATGACATAGTTCATTTTAACTTTTCAGAAACAATACGGAGATACTTTGGCGGTGTTTTAAATTCTGACATTTTTGTTGAACCTATCAATCTTTTATATTTGTAAGGAGGTTTATAATATAAGTAAAGATTTTTCCTTGTTTTCATTCTCTTTTAAACCAATTAGTTATAAAAGGGCTTATGGTCAATGTTTTGTATAATACCATGATTGTCTAATGTATTGAGATTTCTAGATCAAGTTGACTTTCAACCGGTATTAAAGTAGTTTTTTAATGCTTTATTTATCACCTTAAATTTAACAGCTTCCAGTTTAGTTATACGTATTTCTAATTTAAGATGAAAACTCCGAACTATAGTGTACCGCCGGGCAGGTGAAATACCGGGATCTATCAATGAAAATAAACCGTGTTATCATTAAGGAAAATAACAATGGAACGTCTTATCAGTCACTAGTGACTGATATAACAATGACCTGACGTCATAAAACAATGCTCCGACGTCACGTCTCGTGAGGTAGAAAAGTTATATATTTTCACTCGTGGCTTCGCCACTCGTGAAAATATACCTTTCTACCTCACTCGATGAGATAAATATGGTATTAGTCAAGAAAAGCCAAATATCCACTACATATCCGACTCGGACTGAGGGACATTACTTAAGGAACTAAAGGACTAAAAATATCACTGCCCAGTGAGACATACAGTAATACGATAAGTTATTAAAGTAGTTTTCTTTTTGAATACCGTCATTTGATATGGGAAATCTTAAACTCAGTGTGTGCTGTTTTATTCCGATCTCTGAACCAGTCGGATGCTAAATCTCGTGAAAATATAAACGTTGTACCTCACTCGATGAGATAAACATGATATTAAAATAACAAGACAGATATCCTCCATTTAGTGGATATGGACTAAATAAAGGATCGCAAGCATTTTGCGGAATGATATCTTGATGCCATAACATTAGATACGTATATAGATAGATTAAATATTAGATAGATATGGCACCAAAACGCAGCATAATCAATAAGATTGGTTCAAGGAAATCGTTTACTTCATATTATTTCATCATTTGTCGGGTCAAATTATAAAGTCTTGAAAGTCAGTATTTCCAAAATGTGATGAATGTAAACCATTCCAGGACATGACTTGGGATAAAATTGACAGGCTTGACACGTTTACAAGTCAACCAGTGTCCCGCCTCGCCTTATATGGACTGTACAAAACAAGTGTATGGCATCAAGATATTTTCATTAAATACTCTCAAATATTTTATACTTATATCTACATACCGATATTGCAACTGTCAAAAGTGTGTTTTAAAATGGTGACCGTTGTGACTTGATTTCCTAAGAAGCTATACCTGAGAACTAACTCTTATAAGTGTTCCAATTTACAAATAAGCAAGTTATACTAATTTCAATATTCTTATTCAAATCTCCCAAACTTGTTTGAACGAGTTTAATTTTCATATGGACTTTACACATGTCTGTCATTAATTCAACAATCAGCCAATATTATATATTAGATATATATGTTATCTCATCTTTGTTCTCTTATTATCATACCAACATGTATCATGTATATAACCTCTGCTTAAGCATCTCTGCCATATGCTTGATAACGGGCTTAAGGATCTATACCGCTACGTCGCTATTGTTAATAAATAAGTTGATCATCCATAAGCCTTCTTTCTTGATCAGAATGTTTATGATTTTTTAAGACTATACGACGAGTATTATAATGTATAAGTGGAAATGTTTATCCAACGTATGTGTTTCTACAAATACCAAGTATAGCTTGAAAGTTAAATAATGAAGCTTGGTCCTGTCTGTTAGACTATTTCATTTAGAAGTGGGAAAGTGTTTGCGAATAATAACTCCACAGGTTTCTCTTGGACCAATTCATGGGCAATAGAGGGCACCAGTTTCGATTTAATGCAACGTGTTTAAACGTGCATTATTTCATTTAAATTTTTTATTTGATTACGTAGTCTATTACATGCTCACATTGAGAAATATTTATAATGTAGCTTGCATAATATTACTTTTTAATACATAATTGAAACTGTATTCATTATCAGAAAAAGGTTTTAAGGACCTACGTAGTAAGAATAACGTTGTTGTGAAACACATATAATGACATGACTCTGTGTGCATGTGGTAGTACTCCATTGTAGTAGATCGGTCAGCTGCTGATAAAAGGATACTCATTTGGAAAGTAACAGACACACAGACACTATATTAGATGTTCCATTGTTTGTACTTGTGATGGAATTGTTTTCGTGCCAAGTAACGAGCAGGATTAGAACCCACATCAAACAGAAACAGTGGGAACTTACTGTGCATTGTTACATTTATGCACTGCCTAAATGATATATTTCTAAGTCATTAGTTGACAGTGATAAGATGACATCGGTACCCTGGTAGATTGGTAATGCCAAGACAATGTACGGTGTATTCAAACAAAGACTTCTGACTCATACTCTCTTTCATACTGCAACTATTACTCCGAGCATTAGTCACAATTACGCTATGTTTTACTGATACTGTTACTTTCAGTGAATCACACACTTTTAAAGAATAAACCATAATCGAATAGGGGAGGGATGTTTATGAGCAAACCTATATTCGAAAATTATTGACACTAAGAAAATAATGAAAAGAAGCACTATTTGAAGAAAAAGAAATTAGTTTTACCATATTTTTGGACAGGACAGGACGCATATATGTTACACAGCGCATACTTACATATTATAACGAGTTGAGAAGTAATAAACGATAAAAAATGATTTTTGTTATCACTGTAATTTTATAAATTACATGATTAAACGTAAATGGCCGAGGACACGGCAGTTTTGATCAATTCAAGTGTAAGTTTTACGGCCTATGGAGTAATTATTATTGGATACACTATCGATCTGAAAGTACATTGTGGAAGAACAATGCATTCTTGTATATTCATTTGTTTAATTAAACGTTGTTTTTTTCTATAATCGAACCGTTATTTACATATAAAGTATTAATGGTGGTTTGTCTTTGGTAGTGCCCATTCATATACTGTCCTCTCAGTATTTTTCATAAAATCAAAAGAATCATGAATTCATGATTTCCCCAAAATATTAACATCTCCATAATCATACATAACAGAAATTGTTACATTTTACAAAGTACATCAAACGAAAAATGTAACAAAGTTTTTGGTTGTTACATTTTTCGTACGTGATGTACGAAAAATGTAACAAAGAAATATTTTGTTACAAATTTCGTACGTTACGTACGAAAAATGTAACAATTTTCCAGTTTGTTACAATTTTCGCAGTTGTTACATTTTTCGTTGCAACATAGCACCACTTGTAATTCTGTAGTCAATTAAAAAATGTATTTCATTAATTTCATTTATTTCTTATTAATATCCATATACGAGAGTATAATTTCAAAACTTTGATAGTGAAAATAAGGAGCGCGCTATTATCTTTTCTGGAGTTGTCTGCCCTTGTTCTGTTTCTTGGAATGTTCATGGTAACTCCAAAGATGACAGCTTTTTTTTAAAACCGTTTAAGGTAGGATAACCAAGTTTAATGTGTGACTATAGGGTATCAATACCATGATTGAGTTTGAAAATAAGAACGCAGAATTATTTTCCTTGAATTGTTGCTCTCGTTCTGTTCTTTGGACTCCTATCATGATAAGTCCAAAGGGGGCAGCTTTTCTCGTAATATTTAAAGGTAGAATAACTACTTTGTTAGATCACTTGAAGGCATGAATTATTTGATGGAGTTCGAAAATGAGGAGCGGTCAATTGACATTTTTTTTTAGAGAACCTATATGACATGTCTTCTTGTTAGCAGATAACATCAGTGGTTTTTCTGAGGCTTACATTCTCTTCCCACAGAGTTTACTCCCTTACGATTTTCGATGCTACCCACACTTCTGTTTCGACGATTTTGTTATAAAGGAGAAAGAGACATAATTTTGTTAGAAAATAATGAAAACATCAAACGATTACTTTTGGTAAAAACTGTGTAAAGCAATCACTGTACATGTTCAGGTACGATTTTTGAAATCACAGAATTCTCCGAAAAGCAAAGAAACATGTATGTGTGCACTTCCTGCTTCCAAGTATAGCATTATTTCCAATCTGTCCTCAACAACAGTACCCTAAAATGTCATTGTTTTAAAAAATGCACATTGGAATTTAGCGCTTGACACGATATATTGCGAATGTGAGATGCCGTAATTGTAAAGAGATTCCCATGGAAATAGACACTTCAAGTGTTTTTTATTGTTTTAGCTGTGATTGAAAGTAACAGTCACTACAAACGTAAATAAAAACAAATACATGTGAAATATATGTGTGTTAATTATTTAATGACGTTCGTGTTCATTATTTCAAAGTTTTCATTTGATTTTAATAGAAAAGTTATTACATCCGTTTTCAAACAAAATCATTGCTAGATATTTCAGTTCAAATGGATATTGCAAATGGAAAAGGATGTTATCTAAATACGACACACAATATTAAGTCTGATTTATTGAATGCATCTGTTTTTACATATGTTTTTATGTTAATCCATGGCATCAACAGGAATGACAAACACTTTTTTTCTAATATTAAATTTGAATACTAACTAGTGTTTGCTTCGTATAACTCACAGTCTTATCGCTAAAGAAACATGTTGGTCACATGATCCATGAAATCCTACTGTTAATGTGATACTGTTGTCATTACGACGAAACTTTGCTCTCATTGAGGCCATATTTAGGTTATTCTTAATAATGAGGTACACACTACTCATTTTTAGCTCATCATTTTTAGCTTATGGCATGGCATGGTGTCCGTCGTACGTCCGTCCGTCCGTCCATCCGTCCATCCGTCCATCCGTAAACTTTTCACTTTTTCGACTTCTTCTCCAGAACCAATGATTCCACAGAGCCGAAATTTTACGTGCAGACTCCTTGGCCAATGGGGATTCTAAATTGTAGTTTTCGTGACCCCATGACCCCAAATGGGGTCACAGGGGTCACATCCTTAAAAACCTATTTTCATCTTCTTCTCAAGTTCCAAAAGGTCTAGAGAGCTGAAAAGTTGTGTGCAGACTCCTTGGCCAATGGGGATTCTAAATTGTAGATTTCGTGACCCCATGACCCCAAATGGGGTCACAGGGGTCACATCCTTAAAAACCTATTTTCATCTTCTTCTCCAGTTCCAAAATGTCTAGAGAGCTGAAAAGTTGTGTGCAGACTCCTTGGCCAATGAGGATTCTAAATTGTAGATTTCGTGACCCCATGACCCCAAATGGGAGCACAGGGGTCACATCCTTACAAACATATTTTCATCTTCTTCTCAAGTTCCAAAAGGTCTAGAGAGCTGAAAAGTTGTGTGCAGACTCCTTAGCCAATGGGGATTCTAAATTGTAGATTTCGTGACCCCGTGACCCAAATGGGGTCACCGGGGTCACATCCTTAAAAACTTATTTTCATCTTCTTCTCCAGTTCCAAAAGGTCTAGAGAGCTGAAAAGTTGTGAGCAGACTCCTTGGCCAATGGGGATTCTAAAATGTTGATTTCGTGACCCCCTGACCCCAAATGGGGTCACTGGGGTCACATCCTTAAAAACCTATTTTCATCTTCTTCTCCAGTTCCAAAATGTCTAGAGAGCTGAAAAGTTGTGTGCAAACTGCTTGGCCAATGGGGATCTAAATTGAAGATTTCGTGACCCTGTGACCCCAAATGGGGTCACAGGGGTCACATCCTTAAAAACCTATTTTTATCTTCTTCTCCAGTTCCAAAAGGTCTAGAGAGCTGAAAAGTTGTGTGCAGACTCCTTGGCCAATGGGGATTCTAAATTGTAGATTTCGTGACCCCATGACCCCAAATGGGGTCACAGGGGTCACATCCTTAAAAACCTATTTTCATCTTCTTCTTCAGTTCCAAAACGTCTAGAGAGCTGAAAAGTTGTGTGCAGACTTCTTGGCCAATGGGGATCTAAATTGTAGATTTCGTGACCCCGTGACCCCATGACCCCGTGACCCCGTGACCCCAAATGGGGTCACCGGGGTCACATCCTTAAAAACTTATTTTCATCTTCTTCTCCAGTTCCAAAAGGTCTAGAGAGCTGAAAAGTTGTGTGCAGACCCCTTGGCCAATGGGGATTCTAAATTGTAGATTTCGTGAACCCGTGACCCCAAATGGGGTCACCGGGGTCACATCCTTAAAAACCTATTTTCAACTTCTTCTCCAGTTCCAAAAGGTCTAGAGAGCTGAAAAGTTGTGTGCAAACTCCTTGGCCAATGAGGATTCTAAATTGTAGATTATGTTACCCCGTGACCCCAAATGGGGTCACCCGGGTCACATCCTTAAAAACCTATTTTTATCTTCTTCTCCAGTTCCAAAAGGTCTAGAGAGCTGAACAGTTGTGTGCAAACTCCTTGGCCAATGAGGATTCTAAATTGTAGATTATGTTACCCCGTGACCCCAAATGGGGTCACCGGGTTCACATCCTTAAAAACCTATTTTTATCTTCTTCTCCAGTTCCAAAAGGTCTAGAGAGCTGAAAAGTTGTGTGCAGACTCCTTGGCCAATGGGGATTCTAAATTGTAGATTTCGTGACCCCGTGACACCAAATGGGGTCACCGGGGTCACATCCTTAAAAACCTATTTTCATCTTCTTTTCCAGTTCCAAAAGGTCTAGAGAGCTGAAAAGTTCTGTGCAAACTCCTTGGCCAATGAGGATTCTAAATTGTAGATTATGTGACCCCGTGACCCCAAATGGGATCATCGGGGTCACATCCTTAAAAACCTATTTTTATCATCTTCTCCAGTTCCAAAAGGTCTAGAGAGCTGAAAAGTTTAGTGCAGACTCCTTGGCCAATGGGGATTCTAAATTGTAGATTATGTGACCCTGTGACCCCAAATGATTTTGCTTGTAAACAATAACTTAAATAACTTTAATATTCAACTTTAGATAGTAAATCAATGAAATCCTGATGAGCTACAGAGCCCATGGCTCTATTTTTTCATTTTATCACAGTCTGGGTGTAAACACATTTTAAATTTGAAAAATAGTTAAAAAGAACCAATTGTGTTAATTACTAAGAAAAGAAATGCTTTAAATTAAGGATACTAAATGACGTGTTTGGTACATGTTTACAAATCTGCTGGCTGCTCTTTGTAAAAACCTGACAAATATCCAGCAGACCAGAGGTTAAAAATAAATGTAGTGAAACATGTTCAACGTTTCCCTTTTGTCAATACAACGGATTTAAATTGCTGAAATTAAAATTTAAAAAATCTAATGTCAACAAAAAATACCAATGATATGAAACAATTAGCAACATTTGTAAATATCCTTTTAAAGTAACCCTAATTAGCATAGCTTATATAATAACACTAGTTTTACTAATTGTAATTTACATGTTATTAAATTTACACACTATATGTAATTACTGTTTGTAATTATAAGTATTTGTCCTCTGTCCATCTTGGAAACGTTGTATTTGTTTGGAAACGTTTTGTTGGAGTTCATGTACCATCGTTGCTATCGATTTGAGTAGTAAAGAATTTGAATTTGAGTTTGAATATAGGATTAGGATTAGTTGCGCCTTTGGTCTCGCTCTAAAACGTACTGACATATATCTACATGAACGTACGACTACAATTATCCAAAGAATGATAAGATGACTAGATGGCTCATCGATGGTACTTGAACTGATATATGATACTGACATGGTCATAGTGGTTGAGAACGTTTTACCATCAGTACATGTACCTTTCAAATGTCATAGGCAGATTGGATATATATCCATTTCACATTATAGACTTCAAAGTGTATCCCAAATGGATAACTTTCGATTCTATGAGGAAATCAAAGAACGGTATAAAACATTATAATGGAATGTAAGGACACCATTGATTTTGTAAGGATTCATACTTTTTTCCGAGATACATTATTTTGCACACGTTACGATATCACCTTTTTCATTTCTTGAAGACCTTTCTTTGATAATCAATATTGCATTTACAAAACATTGTTACAGATGCATCACTTTTAAAATCATGCCCATGGACATGTGTGTATTTCATTGTCACTGACTGCATCTAAAATGTTATAGCCTTACTCACACGCTTCAGTTGTTCCTTTCATGGTCTTATTTCAGACTCGAGTAAACGAAATTGAATTCTATATTCCGTCATTGCAGTGCATCAAACTAAACAAATGGCTGCTACAAAGCAAAACAAGAATTAACCAAATGAATGCACTGACTCCATTTGATTGTACACACAAGTTTGTGTTAATGTGATAAAAGAAATCAAGTCATGGAAAATCAGATATTTTAAAAATGAAATTGATAATAATCTTAGATCACTTAGATCACCTAATTATAACATAAGGAAGTTAGAACAGGTTAGCCTTACATAAAATGGTTGATAATCATGATAATTAAGTAAAGTGGCTAAATTGACTAAATTGGAATAACCTTTCAAACAATAAACTATTTCAAATCAATTCAGTTATTTTAGTTCTGTCATATCTTCTAATCTTACATTTTGCATGTAATGTTCATTTTGTCTAAATCCACCTAATATGTCAAAGCAATAATATAAAAATTACACTAACCCATAACAGTTCTCTATAGAATTATTGAGTGACTGCATTAGTGATATCAATCTCCATTAATGCCAAATAATATACCAGGGAATGGACAGACGCTCACTTTTCTCTCATTAATAATAAAATATTTATCACAAAGGGACAATGACCTACAATAAGACTAATAATTCTTTGTCAGTGAAAGTTGGTCCGTTGGCTAAAACTAAACAAAACATCCATTGAGGTCAACACACTGACAAGAAGATACATATTTTTATTGTCTACAATTCGCATATATCTTGAAGTTCTTAGTATTATATTTATTAACTATACAAATCTTAACAAAGGTAATTCATGAAAAGCACCATTCGGTCTGACGTTTGATCTCTCCTTGGTAACTTGATGCATCCTGACTGTCTGAAGATTCTGGGTCTGGTAGTGTTAAACGATGTATGGAGTGGACCATTCTGCTTGGTAATGCATAATCATTACTGACATTACAAAGGATGCTTCCTTTAACCAGCTATTATTCGCCTAAATGGACACACTATTAATCAATACCAGTAGACGTTGCATTGCTTTGATAATACTACAACATTAAAACATAATTATACATGATTTGTCCTTGAATCTAATAGTTGGTTGTTGTTGTCGTTGGGTTGGGGTGTAACGCATGCTTTCCACCGGGTTTATGCATGGTTACCATTCTCGTAGTAGTTGCACAGCTGTGTACATGTAACTACATGAACTAGTTGTAAGTTTTGACCAGCTAGTACTCTCACCATCAGCACAGGATTATGGAATACCACTAGACGATGTTGTGCTGTCGAGATAAGCTGTTTCAGTGACCTTTCTGGCATGTGCTTATGATGTTGTATTTCTGATAGATCATAAATATTATATATATTGCGATTTAGCTTTAAAACGTTTGCTGTGATGTGCATGTAATTTGGTTTATATAAGGAATATATTTCAATTGTATTTAGAGGTTTCCTCTTAACTGACAAATGCTTAACTGTCGAAAAGATAATAAGAAATAAATTGAATACTATTTCGAGATATGCTGTTTCAGTGACCTTTACAGCATCGTGTTCCTTGCTTTTTCCAGATAAAATCATACAAGCATACAAGAGACAAGCAGATATACGAGTAGGGACAGCATATTTTGATCAAAATTATTATCGAATGTTTACACGTGCAGCTTCAACATCAGAATAAGATACTGTAAGTAAGTAAATGTAACTGTAGCACAGTATAGCTTAATTGGAAATATGAAACATAAAGTTGTTATAACCCATTTTATTCATTTACGTAGTCAATGCTACATGAATCTGAATAATAACCCACTGATGCCTGTAATTAGCCTCCATGAGAAATTAATTATCAATTCCTTTTTGTCACGTGATTTCAATGATGTGTTTTCAATGTTAGTAGAAACCTCTCTCTCTCTCTTTCTACAACAAGGACGCGCCAACCCTGTACACGCTCAGGTGTAGATTGCCAGAAGCTAACATGCTAAAACGTCATTAGCATGAATAATCACTGTCCTTTCTCCAAAGTAACCTCACAGTGGGGAAGTGACCACAGTGATTGATCCGTTCAGGCAGAAATTGCTGACCCAGTGCTTCTACATGGAAACAACACGCTGGGCCAGTAATCTAAGACTGTTAATGTCTCTAAGGTTTGCAGCTGTCTCTCATGAGAAGTTTCAGTATTGAACAACAAGATACAGCCATGACTTATCGTATTTTATCGTCTTTGACATCATAAAACGATTGCTTGCGACGTCACTAATAATATCTTATATTTGATCCATAGACTGACCTATGCATCATTCTTTCTACAACAGAACGTTGTACTGTTCAGGTGTGGATTGCCAGAAGCTAACATGTTAAAACTTATTCGCATGATTAACCACTGTCATTTCTCCAAAGTAACCTCACAGTGGGGGAGTGATCACAGTGATTGTTCTTTTTAAGCAGAAATTGCGGACCCAGTGCTTCTATACGGAAACAACATGCTGGTCCAGTAATCTAAGACTGTTAATCTGATCACTGTGTGTCGGCTTCTATCTGACTGACCGAGTTATCCGATTTGCTTCTTCACAAGTCTTGAGCCCCTCATCAGGGACACATACAGTTGCAGTATTTGCTATGAAATGAAAAAAAACTTGAAATCAAGTAACTATTTAAAAAATAATAAACCTGTTTGTGATCTAGGGGAATTGGGATAACACAATTTTATGGATAAATTCACATACACGACTCTGATAAAGGAGTAAGTATATACTCCGAAATGGTGTGTGTATTAACGATAAAGAATTGTATTCCGAATAAAAATGATTGTCTAGTGTATTCCATTTCTAACTGCTTTTCGAAGGTTTATTACTGCAGTAAATATTCTTCTAGAAAAAGCCAGTAGATGCGGTGACAACTGAGAGTAAAAACTGTAACTAGTGAACCATGGATTGTTTTACTGTAGTAAAATGCAATGTAGCATTGCACACACGCCTTACTGTGAATAGAGTTCACTTTGGCCGGGAACCCCATTCACCATTTGAAATAAGTAATTTAATTTGAGATTTAAGTATGTGCTCCTTTTGATGAAACATGACATAAATAAACAAAGATACCTTAGGCCAAGAAAATGCGTGTAACACGACATGACAGATACAACGTTATCACTTTAACATCGACCCAGATGTATCATAGGTGTCTGAAGATACGAAGCAACTTCTCTCATGAGAGATATACACTGGCTTGATAAACCTCTACTCTTTGAACAATAACACTAAAGAGTCCCATGACGGTAATATATTTGATTATTTATGAATAACACTAGATGTATTACATATACTACACTGAAGTCAATGGTGAAACAAAAACATATCAAAGCCTGCCTGTCAGTCATGTGATCACTTCTCGAATCTAGTTACACTTTTCACAAAACAGTGGTTCCTAACCCATGTCTCCTGATACAGAGTTGTCTGGCGTAGATTTATACTCTATTACACTACTCCGTCGCCCTTTTAATGAAAGGCGTTGGTAGCTATGTAAGTCTATTTAAGAGCTTTGGTGTTGCCCTTTTCAAGAAAAGTGACAATACAGTTGCAAACCCCCTTGGGTTTCATAATGTTTCTAAAGATTGACAGCGGACGGAAAGTTCAGATCATCTCAATGTCATCTATTGTTGAAGAGCAGACTAGGGTTACCGTTGAAAGACGAGTATATTCAATGGTTTATGGCAACAAATACGCGTAACTAGTTTGAGAAAAGAGTGAATCCACGAACGTCAACAAAATGATCACGAACAAGGATGATGTCTGTGTTTTAAAGATTTTTAAAGGATGGAATTCCTAAATGTACAGATAAAAGACGGACATAAATTGAAACGAGATTATGTAGCTTAATTAAGAATATCGAAGCGTTGGATCAAACTGTAATGGGACCATGATCTTCTTCATCTGTCGACAGAAGACCTTACATTATCATGGCATAAGATAGTTTGAAACAAGAAGTGCCGACTTCAAAGGTATATCGTCCACATACATTGTTGGTGACCTCATGTTCTATACATCATTGAATTCGAATAAAGCAGAAGAAAGATAGATAAGCACAAATTGTTGTGTTGGTATGTCAGGATTTTCAGCTGATTATCACGGTTTGAATAGAAAATGATGGCGAAATAGGTCTATCCAGAACAAATAACAAACTTTCGAAGACTTTGAAGTTCTGAAAATGTGTTTTCAAAGGTGTGTTCTTGAATTGTACTGCAGTGACGAACTTTTGAAGACATACACAATAGACTTCTTGGAATAACGAAATTAAATTTGAGAATGCTTCAAAAATTAAAATCAGTTACCCTCAGTGAAATTAGAGTGAATTCATTACACTGATTTCCTCTGTATAGTAACGAAACGGAACTAAATAATGTATCTAGCAAATGAATTTGATAACTTGCTTCTCTTTGATATCCTGTAACAGTATACTTTATTCACTGTTATATTGGTCTTAGATGAACGTGAACTTAATATATCACCTCCCTTCACCATCCTCAATTGTTGGCCAAGCAGTTTGGCTATTTAACAATGGGTCATGCTGAATAACATACTAACTACACCCAGTAAAGATTCTATCGATGACCAATGACAAAACAATGTTTCGAGTCAGACAATGAATGCTATTTAGTGAAGAAATAAACTCATGAGCAAAACAAGTATATGTCATTGACATGTTTATGAGAAATAAACGTTCCGACAATGCTCAGCTATTAAAACCAACCAACAGAAAGCGAATATGCAGCAAGGTCGTGTGGTGCTTTTATATAAGTCACAAATGTAGAATGCAGGTTCCAATGTATCTTGGTTCTAGTGTACAGTGCCCATGCACAGTTTCTTTACAATGCGTTGAGTAGGTCCTGCATTATTACTGAAAAGACACCAGGTATCCCTATGGGAGTGGCGTATGTCAAAATTGGGAAGAAATATGCATTGTCACCATAACCCCCTCCAGGCAAGACAATAGTTAGAAGTTACACTGAGGAACAAATGAAAGCAATCACAAACTGACGTCACCAAAAGTCAATGGCGTCAATGATGAGACGACCTGCACGCTTACGCTTACGTGCACCGACACTGTGAGGATGACATATTGCTACTGACATTGCCATCGTTATTGAAATAACATTTCTGCATTGTATGTACAAAGTTCACTAAAGGAATATTGACATCACCTTTAAGTTGTTGCAGTCATGGCATGCTACATGTACTGACACACAATGAGGTGCGAAAGAATCTGCTACAAATTATATTTTTTACATCAAATCTTGGGTTGTTGCTTTTTTATATTTACTTATCTTCAAAATTACCTATAATTTATTTGCCATGAGTTTATATTGGTTACTGCTGCGCTATAATCACTCTTTATTAATTAACTATCAATATTATGGCATGTATACGGCATTGACGGCCTAGACCATATGATTCGACAACTGGGCCAATACGGGGAAACTGGGCAAATACGAGAAAACTGGGCCAATACAAGACAAACTGGGCCAATATGAGTCTTAGCATGCGCAGTTGCACATTTGGTGAAAGCCCGAAGCTGTCGCTTCACAACTTTGACCGTAATATTTGTTCACAAATCTTGTTTTTAATTATTATTTCAATATAAATGAGATGTCTAGTGTTGTGCAAATAGAATGAAAAGAAGTTAATTAATAGAATTGTCATTAATTAAGTATTTCCGGATTGGCCGAGTTACAGGTCCTCGGTACGTTGTATTGGCCCTCGACTTCGTCTCTGGCCAATACAACGAGCCTCGGACCTGTAACTGGGCCAATACGGAAATACTTAATTAATAACATTATAATATCAATTAATCAAACTGGTCAGCGATAAAAGAGATAAGTTATCACATGAGGGTCCTGTATACGGTGAAATGGTTTGATAGATCTCTTGAGACTTATAAAGCTATACAAATGCACAGTCCAAACATGTGACGCGTGTGTAAGAGAACATAACAAGCTATCTGGGGACAGTTAAAGTCATTAGTTGTAAAACATTAAATGAACACACTTCCTGATGGAATGTTCAGTTGATATCTTCATTGACCGAAATCCTTTTAGGGAGTCACCGAGGAACAACAGTCGTATTGATGTATCTCCGTTTCAATCTATTTATGGTACATAATACATTAATAATGAGTAAAAGTTCCCTTCAGACTGGCAGCAGAATGTACTTCATACTAAATTTCAAATTGATAACACTGTCAGCCAAAAGAAACAACTGCCATATATCTTATCAGATTTCGTAAAACTATAATGAACAGTTTAGCAATATTGTAACAATGAAGTGTTTCTGCAATATATATTTAATTTTCAGAAGTTGTCATGTCAGTTGACAAATGTTGAAATGAGATGAAAAATTCACATTAAATTGGTAATGACGCAACAAATGTACATGGTAATTGTGCGCAAGTAAATCAACCGTAAATAGCGGTCGTCATCAGGCGTGGTTTTCATAAATGTTAATTACTCGAATCACAGTATTTCCACGATTTCAATAGGCTTTCATGTTTGTTATTGTTCAACATAACGGGGAGACCACCATTAATTATATTTCAGACATTTTATTTTTTTATTTTTAAGGAAAATCAAGTAGGCCTTTCTTTTTGCCGACAGTGTGTATGTATTACAAAATTAAAAAAAGTAATGAGGTACTTTTGATTATCATTTTCTTTTTATTCAAATGAAACTTCAAACGGGTTATAACGAAATGAAGTTTTACTGATATGGTCAAAAGGATAAACTGTAAAAATAATTTAGAGACGTATACATATATATATATATATATATATATATAAGCAGGAGTTGATAATTGAATAAGCAACGATTATATCTTCCTGTCATTACCAGTGCCATTTGTCAAATATGTTAACAACCGCCAAATTAGGTCGTTAATAAGTAAATGTTATTCCCAAGTGTTAATCATTGTCTAGAAAGAAGTCGACAGAAACAATGTTCAACCAAAGCTTAATAATACGTAAATTTAGTCTAATGCATAACATAATGCGTAGGAACACTTGAGTAAACACATCCTGTTTATCAGTCAAGTATGCTGCTACGTTCATTAAACACATGAAGATATAGTACACTATTTTACTGGCTTTCTGAAGTTAAAACTTACTGGCGTGGCCATGTTAAGGTCATCCTTTAAAATAGGCATTAATATTTCATATTTTTAAAGGCGATGTTAGCAGAATACTGTATCTTATATTACATATATGTGTTAAGATAATATTAGGTATTAACTTACTTTCATGAAAACCTGAATGCATCCTTGATATTTGTGACATGAACTGTGACACTAAGTAGGACTGGCCACTTTTGAGTAGGGCTGGTAAGTTTTCCAAGTTGCCAGCCCGAGTGTCTGGTCACGTTTTAAGGTAAGTTTCTGCTTGTATATCGAAAAAACACCTAATATCACGTAACTATAAACGGTAATATGGAAATGATTGAAACCGTGCCTTCCATTAAGTCTCTGATATCTTTCATCTTTATTTTTATTTTTGCTCCAGTAGTGATAGTGCTTCTTCGCATTTTGATGCTGTAAATAAGGGATTATATACAGTCATCTTGGAACAGCAATAACTAACATTAGCATCACTAATAACTAACAGTCAAAATGGACTTTTTTATTGGCAACACTAGCTCAAAGTTAGAAAGGTCCATGATGCCAGCTATTAAATATATTTGATTTGAATTTCAAATTTTGTGGTTTATTACAAAGTAACAACACACGCAATTCCTATTGTACTGTTTACAAATAAGCAACTTAATTAAGGTTGTTTTCTTATCTTTATATTTTAGTTTCATTTATGTAATGCGCAATCATGTTTAACTAACCTAATTTCCCGTTTTGCATTTCCCTAAAACGTCTTTATACCGAATTGTTCTCATCTATTGAGGAAAAGCAAAACACGAAACTCAATAAATTGTACAGATCAGTTTTCTCATTGACCATTTCAGAGTTCAAAGTCTATACCTACACGATTTTTACTACTATTGATTCTAAGAGGAAGTCAATGAACGGTATAAAATATCATAATGGAATATAATGACACCATTGATCATGTAGGGATTCATATATTTTCTGAGATAGATACATTATATTGCAGACGCTATGTAACCACTTTTTCCATTTTCTGAGGACCTATCATTGATAATCGACATTGTATTTACAAATCATTGTTGCAGATGCATCGCCTCCAAATCAGAAACGATATGCATGGACAAGTATGTATTCCAATGTAACTGCCTGCATCTAACTTTTTATATCCTGACTCATACGCTTCAATTGTTCCTTTCTTGTTCTTACTTGAGACTTGAATAAAGCAAATTGCATTTTACATTTCTGCCAGTGCATTGACATTCGTATATTTCAATACACTGAACAATTCTACTACAAAGCAAAACAAATTAATTGAATGCACTCACTTCATTTGAATGTACACTTGAAAAATATTTATTTCATGGATAAAAGCAGATATTTTAAAAATAAAATTAATAATAACATTAGATCAGTAAGCACTTTATGTTTATAACATATGGAAGTAAGAACAGATGAGCCTCAAATACAGTGGTTGATAATCATGGTAATTAACTAAAACTAACTGTCATATATTCTAATCTTATATTTTGCATGTAATGTTCAATACGACATTTAGTCTGAAACGACCATACTGTGTTAAAGCTAAAATATAAAACTAACACAAACCCATAACAGTTTTCTATAGAATAATAGAGTGACTGCATTAATGATATCAATCCCCATTAATGCCAACTAATATACAAGGGAATAGACATACAGTCACTTTTCTCACATTAATAATACAATATTTATCACAAAGGGACAGTGACTTACAATGAGACAAATAAATATTTGTCAATGAAAGTTGACTCGTTGGCTAAAACTAAACAAAACATCCATTGAGGTCAACACTGACACGAAAATAAATGTTTGTATTGTCTACAATTCGCATATATCTTGAAGTTCTTAGTATTATATTTATTTACTATACGAATCTTAACATAGGTAATTTATGAAAAGCATCATTCGGTCTGACGTGTGATCTCTCCTTGGTTACTTGATGCATCCTGACTGTGTGAAGGTTCTGGGTCTGGTAATGTTAAGTATGAATGCAGTAGACCATTCTGCTGGGTAATACATAATCATTACTGACCTTAGAAAGGATGCTTGCTTTAACCAGCTTTTACTCGCCTAAATGGACATACTATTAATCAATACCATTGTCATTGAATCTAATACGTGGTTGTTGTTGTTGTTGGGTTGGAGTGTAACGCCTGCTTCCACCGGGTTTATGCATTGTTACCATTCTCGTAGTAGTTCACAGTTGTGTACATGTAACGACATGAACTAGTTATAAGTTTTGACCAGCTAGTATGTAGTTATGATGTTGTATTTCTGATAGATCATAAATATTATATATATTGCGATTAAGCTTTAAAACGTTTGCTGTAATGTGCATGTAATTTGGTTTATATAAGGAATATATTTCAATTTTATTAGCTCGTCAGGCCCGAAAGGCCCGATGGGCTAATGGAATGGCATGGTGTCCGGCGTCCGTTCGTCCGTCCGTCCGTCCGTCCATCCGTCTATAAACTTTTCGCTTTTTCGACTTCTTCTCCAGAACAAATGACTCTAGAGAGCTGAAATTGTATGTACAGACTCAGATTTTAAATTTTAGATTTCGTGACCCCATGACCCCCCAGCAGGCACAAGACGTCTATTAGACGTCTAGATGAGGTCTATATCTGGTTTAGACGTATAACAACGTCTTTTAGACGTTGATTCAACGTAGCCATTTCGACGTTTAATCCTAGATGTCAATTCAACGTCTAATAGACGTCTAAAGTTGGACCAGCACATTTTCACATTTTGTGATGTGTTATTGTGTATTTCAGCTTGAAGTGTTGTTTTCTTCAATGTGTGTGTATAAGGTGACCTTTCTATTATTAATTGAGTAAAATCAAAAAAAGGTATGTTGTTTTTAATGCTTTTCCAATATATTTTGTAGATTTGAAAAAATAATTTATATTACATATAGTTTAAACTTTGAATAAACATTGACATTATGTAAAAAGCATGCTCAAAGTATTAATGTATTCTTTTAAAAATATGTAAAATTAATGATTTATTATTTTAAAAAATTATAAAAATATTCCCTTTTTGAAGGGATTTGAACTCTATCCGGTTCGATAATCGTATGTGTAGTGCAGAGTTGTTATTCCTACACCTCTAGATGTCGCTGCGTATGTTCACGCATGCGCTGTAAATCACAACTTGCGTCGTCTGCAATGAAACGAGTGCTGTCAAAATCATTGAACCGGATGGCAAACGTCGAACAAACTGGTCAACATCTCTCATCGAGGAGGAAAAAAAGCCCCAGGATCGTCTGTTAGTAAAGTTCAAAGGATATGAAACAGCCCTGATGAGAGGAGATTGTCCGTGTGACGCCGTGTTCTCGACAACATTTACCGGTATGTAGACCGTTAGTAAAATTGGCGTAGCGTTGTGTACATCGATTCTATATAAAACAAAATCAAAACATAGATGTTGCCCTATGAAATACAAGACTCGGCCTAATGTAGTAAATAATAAAATGCCACTTATCGAAATAACGGCCTGCATGCCTGCCCGAGACAGTCTACTTTTCTGTCGGACTGCCTTGAATTTTTCCTCCCCAGTCCGACTGTCTGACAGTCCTCAAACAAGATACAACTTTATTTTGAATATTACCAGCCATGTCTTCGAGATGTTCCAATAAACCCATCCAACTTCGAAAGATACCGAGAAAAATTCATAGTGTGCATCATGACTAGTAAATCGTGTGTTCAGTTACACTGTGGTAAAAAATATAATTTGACAATGGCAGTTTACAATAATTACAGTCGCATTGTTGGCAATCACTTTTGAAAGATACTTCACACACAATTATATTAATTCCTCTTAAAAATTGTCATTCATATATATTTAAGAATGACCTGCATTTAAATAATTACATTGAAAACTGGCATGGGATTTTCCGATCTATTTTTAGAGTTTGAGCTTACCTAATATTTCAACAAAATTCAATCAAAGGCAATATCCCTTTGTAATGACAATATTTGTTACTAATAGATAATATGAAAATCAATAAATAAATAAGATAAATTCGGCTTAATAGATAAAACAGAAACAATAACACAGCATGAGAGTTACCGCAAATGTTCTTGCTTCATGAAAGGGCCGGCCTATTTGTTCATGGGGGAAAGAGGGAGGGGGCAACTTTGAGAAGGAGAGTAAACCATCTTCACAGAACATTTGTTTATATATTTATAATAGTTTTCGTTTTGGATACTTTGAAAACAAAACAATAGATAAACTATGATTATAGTTTTACATTTTCAATATTACATCAAAAGTTAGTTGGCACTATATAATATATATTACTGTACCCCTTTTACTATAATAGATTGTTCCAGCACAGATTTCATGGAATTCAGTTAACAAATGATTGAAATTTCCTGTCTCAGCTTGAAGATCGACACAGTTAGGAATTATTTTAATTTAGATTCAATTCAAATGAATTTGCTTATGTCACACAGTCACATAATTGTTTAAACTAATTAAAATCCTTAAATGCACAAAACAGTATGTATAAGTGATATGTATACAGTATAAGGAATTAATGATAAAATTTACATGATTGAATTTGAAATTCATAAAATTATATTCAAGAATGTTTTCATTTAACTTTCACACTGTGTTGATTATTGCCATCAGACTTTTGAAATTTACATTAAGGCTTTTGAACATTTATTGTCAGATCATAAGTTTGAAATATTTACAATTATTATATAATAATGTTGAAGGTAATATATTTAAAATCTGCAGATAACTGAATTATAATTTAAGAATATTTAATCACCATTATCACCATAGAATTTAATATAAATTTTTTTTATCAATATTGGAGTTTAAAATTATAAAATATAATCCAACATTGCGTTCATATACATGTAAGTTTATCATATTTTAGATCTATGTCAGCCAATCACAGAGAAGAGAAAACAAATTACTTTCAAATAATTTAAATTGTGTATAAAAATATCGGAGAAAAGAAGGAAATTGTTCTTTCTAAATGATTAAAATAGTCATATACATGTAGTTCAATCTGGCAATACTTTATATGTTTAAAACCAAATATCTATGTACATTTTCATATCAATTATCATTTACAAAATGTCATCCCTTGTATCAATTTTAGGTCATTGCTTACAAATAGAACATTAATTAATTTAATATTATGTATCATGTCCCTGACCCATGAATGATATTACCTGGTATTGTGTATACATATCAATCGATACACAAACTAAGAATCACAATAAAGTTTGTGACGGGTATTTCAACATGTCAATGTTGCTTTATTTTTTTTTTATAGACTATCATTTTAAATTGAGAAGATAGCAGAAGACAGAACACTTTCAACTATAATCAACAATATAAGCAACATAATGTAAAATTTGGGAAAAAGATGGTCAGACATTTCATAATATTTTCTTTGGTTTTGTTTCAGGAAATCCAGTTGGTTACAAGAACTGATGAGAAAGTGGTGAAAACAAATGCCAATTTGACAACACAAAGCATAGAGGTAAAAATAAGTTATTATAACTATAAAATAGATACATAGTTCATTATTGGTTTAATTTTGTGATGTACTCAAGTCAAATTTAGTGCAAAAAAAATCCTGTCTTGCATGATGATAAAATTTCAATATAAAAATTAGAAAAAAGTAAAAATTTGGCAATTTCAATTTTAAAATGATCATGCATTTGCAGAGAATATTTACCATCTAATTCAGTATATGTTACATTAGTATAATAAAATAAATAAATAAATATATAAATAAATATATAAATAAATAAATAAATAAAAGGTACATGTACTTTTAATTTGACAGTTTTATTAATTTAATCACATTTTGTTTAAATTGATTCAGAATCAGAGTTGTTTATTCAATTTGATAAATTCAAATTTCAAAATGTGATATTCTAATAAATGATTATGTCTTTGAGCATATACAGAACAATTTCAAATTCAGGGCAGTCACATTTACATTCGCAACCATGCAGTTCATATATGAATGCCGCCGTTTTCTCTTCCAAAATTTTAAATTTTGATAATTCCAAAAGCTTGTTTGAAAGGTTTAATAGATAGAGCCCAACGAGTATCTTTCTTTCCTTGATATACCATGTTTATATCATTCGGTGAGGTAAAAGAAGTATATATTTCAGCCGCGAGTGAAATATTATTTTTCTAACTCATAAGATGAGTTAAACACCATAATTTCACTGTGACCAGTGACTGATGTGATTTGACGTCATGAAACAATGGTCTGACGTAGCTCATTCGCTTATGACGTCACAGAGGTACTGTGGTGACGGGCTGTTCCCAGCGGTCAGTCAACATGAAAATAACCATCTTTTGGCATAATTACTTGAAGGGTAACATCGTAATATAATAACTAGAATTTTATTTTGTTTTGATCCAAAGAGATTGTAAAAGAAGGCTCAGTAGTGAGCCACACTCACATTTTTGCTTCTTATAATTAAAAATCTATTACTTAACATAAATGAGTTGAAGCTTTTAACAATTTTCAACACTGATCTTGTTATGAAAGATTGGTTAGAAAATAAAGTTTCATTGTACAATAAATTTCCCAATACCCACTTGGTACTCTGATTGCCCGTTTTCATTTGAATTAAGAAAATGCATCATTACATATTTATGTATTTATGTATTTTACAGTCAAGGGCAAGCCGGATGCTATTCATCGGCCGAAAAACCGATGGTGATTCAAAGTTCCCCTATCCTTCAGAAGGCTTCTCTACCAGAATTCAAGTTGATCGAAGATTTGGCAGAGAGGTCTACTTTACAGAGCCTGGCAGACGGTTTTGATTCGGAAGGTAAGTGAGAGAAACCACTAAATATATAAAGAATATACCAAAGATAAATATTAACACTATTAAATAATCAAATACAAGTAAAATGTTTGAGATTTTACCTGATAAATGTATAAAGTATTGAACATATTTTTTTTCCAGATACTACCAGGAAGACCTGGAAGGAGGTCACTCAGGACATGGTTTTCAATGACAAGGCCAAATTCTTTTAAAATGCTTCTGTAAGATGCCGAAACTATGATTATTTTGTTACGAGTATTCACATGAATACGTTTGTACATAATAAGACTATAAGTGTCAAATTTTATTCGTTTTAATTGTACATTTAATTTGTATGCCAATTCTTTCTGTTAACCAAAGACTCATCTTCAATCAAATAGAAAATATGCAAACACATTGTATTTCAGAATTTTCAGTACCTCATACATTATTTTGTTATCAGCTGCAAGACACTGTTGTGTACCTCAGGGGAACATCTAAGTGTATTTTTTCCTGTCTCAATGTATGGTATGTTAAATATTTTGGCATAACCTCAATGTGAAACAGATTTTACAGTATGGATTGATATACTGAATAAATTAGTTTATATTCTATGGCTTGTTTTATTTCATTGTTAATTACTACATTGTTTTATTTTTAAGGCACAAATGCACATATCTTACCTGTAAAATAAGTTAAATTAAATCAACATGATCCATTGTTTCTAAAACATTACAGTGAAGTCAAAATCAATAAATGTTGTTTTGTTAGAAATGTGAATTATCTTTAAAAAGATGCTATATTCCACATGATATCCAATTTCATTAAGAATGTGTGCAATTGTGCCTTAAATGCGGAATTTATTGTGGAATTTGACAGCATCGCATGGTAATAAGGAGACATCTTTTAAATGTCTATAGACATATTTTAAACGTCTTATAACTGTCTTTTAAACGTCTTATAGACGTCTTTTATACGTCTAGTTCAGAACTACCTTCAGTCGTCTAAACAACGTCTAGCCTTCAACGTCTTTTAAACTTTCATTTTAGACCTATATTTAGACGTCTTTTCAACGTCTTGAGTAGACGTCATTTAGACGTTTAATAGACATCTTTAAACGTCTATAGACGTCTTTTAAACGTCTATAGACATCTTTTAAACGTCTATAGACGTCTTTTAAACGTCTTATAAATGTCTTTTAAACGTCTTATAGACGTCTTTTAAACGTTTAGTTCAGGACTACCTTTAGTCGTCTAAACAACGTCTAGGCTTCAACGTCTTTTAAACTTTCATTTTAGACCTATATTTAGACGTCTTTTCAACGTCTTGAGTAGACGTCATTTAGACGTTTAATAGACGTCTTTGTGCCTGCTGGGCCCCAAATGGGGTCACAGGGGTCACAACCTTAAAAACCTATTTACATCTTCTTCTCAAGTTCCAAAAGGTCTACAGAGCTGAAAAGTTGTGTGCAGACTCATTGGCTAATGGGGATTGTAAATTGTAGATTTTTTGACCCCATGAACCTATGTTCATATTTTTTTCTCTAGAAAGCTGAAATGCTGTGTGCAGAGTCCTTTGACACTAGGACTCCTCAATTGTAGATTTGGTGATTCTGTGACCCCAATCTAGGTCACAGGGGTCATGTTCTAAGAACCTATATTTTGCTTGTAAACAATGTATTACTTGAGATAACTTACATCTTAAACCTTAGATATTACATAAATGAAATCCTGATGAGCTACAGAGCCCATGGCTTTATTTTTTAGAGGTATCCTCTGAACTGACAAATGCTTAACTGTCGAAATGATAATAAGAAATAAATTGAATATTATTTCGAGATATGCTGTTTCAGTGACCTTACATGCATCTTGTTCCTCGCTTTTTCAGATAAAATCATACAAGCATACAAGAGACAATCAGATGTACGAGTAGGGGCAGCATATTCTAATCATAATTAGTATCGAATGCATACACGTGCAGCTTCACCACCAGAATAAAATATTGTAAGTAAGTAAATGTAACTGTAGCACAGTATAGCTAAATTGTAAATATGAAACATAAAGTTGTTATAACCCATTTTATTCATTTACGTAGTCAATGCTACATGAATCTGAATAATGACCCACTGATGCCTGTAAACAGCCTCCATGAGAAATTAATTATCAATTCCTTTTGGTCACGTGATTTCAATGATGTGTTTTCAATGTTAGTAGAACAACACGCTGGGCCAGTAATCTAAGACTGTTAAACTATCTAAGGCTTGCAGTTGTCTCTCATGAGAGGTTTCAGTATTGAGCAACACGATACAGCCATGACTTATCGTATTTCATTGTCCTTGACATCATAAAATGAATGCTTGCGACGTCACCGTTGCTTGAGTTTATCACTATATTTGATCCATAGACTGACCTCTGCATCAATCTTTCTACAATAATGACGTTGTACTGTTCAAGTGTGGATTGCCAGAAGCAAACATGTTAAAACTTCATAAGCATGAATAATCACAGTCCTTTCTCCAAAGTAATCTCATTGTGGGGGAGTGATCACAATGATTGTTCCGTTCAGGCAGAAATTGCGGACCCAGTGCTTCTATATGGAAACAACATGCTGGGCCAGTAATCTAAGGCTGTAATCTGTCTACTGATCGCTGTTTGTCGGCTTCTATCTGACTGACCGAGTTATCCGATTTGCTTCTTCACAAGTCTTGAGCCACTCATCAGGGAAACTTACAGTTACAGTATTTGCTATGAAAATGATAAAAGAAACACCTTGAAATCAAATAACTATTTAAAAAAATTAATAAACCTGTATGTTATCTGATGAATTGGGAATCGACTTATACTTTCTGGAGAAATTCACATCCACGACTCTAAAAAAGGAGTAAATATATACTCCGAAATGGTGTGTGTATTAACGATAATGAAGTTGTATTCCGAAAAAAATATTTGTCTTGTGTATTCAATTTCTAACTGCTTTTCGAAGGTTTATTACTGCAGTTAGTATTCTGCCAGGAAAAGTACATGCGGTGAAAACTGCGAGTAAAAGCTTTAACTAGTGTACCATGGATTGTTTTACTGTAGTGAATTGCAATGTAGCATTGCACACAAGCCTTACTGTGAATAGAGTTCACTTTGGCCGGGAACCCAATTCACCATTTGAAACAAGTAATTTAATTTGACATTTAAGTATGTGCTCCTTTTGATGAAACATGAAATAAATAAGAAAAGAAAATGCGTTAACATCGACCCAGATGTATCATAAGGTGTCTGAAGATACTAAGCAACTTCTCTCATGAGAGATACATGCTGGCTTGATAAACCTTTACTCCTTGAACAATAACACTAAGGAGTCCCATGACGGTAATATATTTGATTATTTATTGATAACACTAGCTGTATAACATATACTACACTGAAGTCAATGGTTAAACGAAAGTATATCAAAGCCTGCCTGTCAGTCACGTGATCACTTCTTAAATCTAGTTACACTTTTCACAAAACAGTGGTTCCTATCCCTCCTGACACAGAGTTGTCTGGCGTAGATTTCTACTCTATTAAAATACCCCGTCGCCCTTTAATGAAAGGCGTTGGTAGCTATGTAAGTCTATTTAAGAGCTATGGTGTTGCCCTTTTCAAGAAAAGTGACAATACAGTTGCAAACCCCCTAGGGTTTCATAATGTTTCTAAAGGTTTACAGCGGACTGAAAGTTCAGATCATCTCAATGTCATATATTGTTGAAGTGCAGACTAGGGTTACCATTTAAAGACGAGTGTATTCAATGGTTTATGGACAGGCAACAAATACGGAGTGGATCCATGAACGTCAACAAAATGATCATGGCCAAGACTAAAGTCTTTTTGAAAAAAACGTTTAAAGGATGGAATTCCTTAATGTACAGATACAAGACGGGGATAAATTGAAACGAGATTATGTAGCTTAATTAAGCATATCGAAGCGTTGGATCAAACTGTAATGGGACCATGATATTCTTGATCTGTCGACAGAAGACATTACATTATCATGGCATCAGTTAGTTTGAAACAAGAAGTGCCGACATCAAAGGTATATCGTCCACATACATTGTTGGTGACCTCATGTTCTATACACTTTGAATTCGAATAAAGCAGAAGAAATATAGATAAGCACAAATTGTTATGCTGGTATGTATCAGCTGATTATCACGGTTTGAATAGAAAATCATATAAACGATGGCGAAATTGGTCTATCCAAAACAAATGCCAAATTTCGGAGACTTTTAAGTTCTGAAACTGTGTTTTCAAAGGTGTGTTCTTGAAATATATTGAAGTGACGACCTTTTGAAGACATACGAAATAGACTGCTTGGAATAACGAAATTAAATTGGAGAATGCTCCAAAAATTAAAACAAGTTATCCTCAGTGAAATAAGAGTGAATTTATTACACTGATCTCCTCTATATAGTAACGAAACGGAACTTGATAATGTATCTAGAAAATGAATTTGATTTGATAACTTGCTTCTCTTTGATATCCTGTAACAGTATACTTTATTGACTGTTATATTGGTCTTAGATGAACCTGAAATGAATATACCGCCTCCCCTTCATCATCTTCAATTGTTGGCCAAGCAGTTTGGCTATTTAACAATGCGTCATGTTTAATAATATATCAACTACATCCAGTAAATATACTTTCGATGACCATTCACAAAACAATGTTTCGACAATAAATGCTATTTAGTGAAGAAATAAGCTCATGAGCAAAAGAAAGTATATGTCATTGACATGTTTATGAGAAATAAACGTTCCGACAATGCTCAGCTATTGAGAAGGGCAACCAACAGGAAGCAAATATGCAGAAAGGTCATATGGTGCTATTATGTAAGTCGCAAATGTGGAATCAGGTTCAAATGTATCTTGGTCCTAGTGTTCGGTGCCCATGCAAAGTTTCTGTATAATGCGTTGAATAGGTCCTGTAATATTACTGAAAAGACACCAGGTATTCCTATGGGAGTGGCGTATGTCAACATTGCGAAGAAATATGCATGGTCGCCATAAACCCCTACAGAAGAGGACACATTTACAAGTTACACTGAGGTACTAATGACAGCAATCACAAACTGACGTCACCCAACGCTTGGCGTCAATGATGAGACCACGTGCACGCTCACTTGCATCAGTCAGGGACACCACGGCTTTCCGTCTCGTTACAAAGAGACGGTATGCCGTCTAAAAATTATCATGAAATTATTGTCTTATGATGATGGCATGCCGTCTATAAAACGTATTCGACGGTATCCCGTCTTATCTGAAGGACTTAGTGCTCCCATACAGACCTGCTCGATCTCTTCGATCTGAATCAGCCTCACTGCTTACCGTACCCAAATCAAGGACTGAAATGTATGGGAACAGGTGCTTTGACAAAGCATCTGCCACACTTTGGAACAATCTTCCACCAAGTCTGAGAGAAACTGCAACAATCAGTAGCTTCAGAGAAGGGCTTAAAACACATCTCTTCAACATTGCTTTCAATCAGTGATGTGTTTGTTTTGTGAAGCGCCTTAGCGTGAACTAGAATAGTCCAAATAGGGCGCTATATAAATATAGCATATTATTATTATTATTAATGATTCAGGGAGAGTTCATTGTGTGAAAATGCTAAAATTAAGACGGCATGCCAGCTTCATATTTAACAAGACGGCATGCTGTCTCATATTTTAAAATATAGCAGCGTGTCTGTCTTCAGCTTGCGTGGTTCCTACCGACTGAGATCGAGGTGTGCCAGTTAGAACCCTCGCGCACGTGAATCATAAGGCCGAGATGGTCATGTTTCACGTGCTCGATGGTTCATCCGACTTGAACCATAGCTCAACACTACATCAAACCACAAACAGAATTGACAAAAGTTTAGTTTTAATTTCAGTTTTCGTTTGTTTAACATAATAGGGTAAAAGAAACCGTGTCCTTGTTAGAAAAATGTGTCTATATTAGGCAGCTTACACAAAGCATGAACTAATCGTGATGCACGTTGAACACGTGGAAATGTACAAGTTGGTACTGTCAATGCCAATATCGTCAGCTTACATACAATAAAAAATACAACATATTGTAAAACATTTGCAATTCCGTTTTAAGTCACTCTCAATTGTGTCGTTTATTTATCTATTAAAGTTTATACAATAAATTACGTTTAGAGGGTAAAACATCTCATTACCCGACCCGAGCCGTATCAGTAGAAAATGGTTATCCGTATTGATTTATAATGGTGCGATCTGTTTGCTTGGTCTCATGCAATTTGGAGAGGTTAGACAGCATGATGACAATGCCATCATGCCATAATTTAAAATCCACTCTGAGCGTTTAAGAGCCATCGAGTATTTTAGTGTTTTAAATAAAACATTATGTTTTTGAAAATTGTTATATTATCATGTTTCAAAATACCATGTGAATATACAAATTATTGACTTTTTACCTGTTAAATAGCAACCTTCACGATTGCGTGCATTGACACTGTGAGGATGACATATTGCTACTGACATTGTCATCGTTACTGTAATACCATTCCTGCCTTGCTGTGCGAAGTTCACTTAAGGAATATTGATATCACCTTTAAGTTGTATGACACACAACGAGGTGCGCATGAATCTGCTACAAATTATATTTGTTACATAAATCAAATCTCAGGTTGTTGCTTCTTTACTAATCTTCAAAATTACCTATACTTTCTTTGCTATGAGTTTATATTGATTACCGCTGCGCTATAATCAAACGTACTATATCAATTAATCAAACTGGTCAGCGATAAAAGAGGTAAGTTGTCACATGAGAGTCCCGTGTACGGTGAAATGGTTTGATTGATCTCTTGAGGCTGATAAAGCTATATAAATGCACAGTCCAAAAATGTGATGCGTGTGAAAGAGAAAATAACAAGCCATCTGGGGACAGTTAAAGTCATTACAGTCAGACCCCGATAATCCGAACACTTCCGTTTTTCATCAAAAACGTTCGGATAGTGAAATGTTCGGACTACTGATATGAACCAAACAGGATGGAGTTACTCCTCTTTAAATCTACATACAGACGACAACGTATTTCGAATATCAAATGAAATGTACACATAACAACTGGGATACATAAAGTAATAAAACGATCATTGCACAAAATCATTTCTGGACATACATGCACAAAACATTCAACGATCTCACTCAGGTTTGAAGAATTTGCCGAATACAGATTGTGTACTCAATGGCCTGAATGATCCACGCATAGTGATCAAAGTTTCTAAGTTCTTTTTGTCACCAACACACTCAGAGTAGGCCTACGTGATCGTGGAGTCCATGTGTGCTCTCATTTGAGAGGCAGTGAAATTTCAATTTATTACAATCACAAACTGCCGACACACAAAGTGAGACATCTCAATTTATTACAATCACAAACCACTGACACGTTCAACTCCCCTGTCAATCCCCTGTCATAGATGTTTACCGATTCAGTCAGTGTGATGCTCGCTTGTCTATAAGGGATTAGCCGAACGCTTTCATGAACCGTCGGATTAATGAAACAGACATAGCTGTACTTGTTAAACATAAAATTAACACACTTCCTGATGGAATGGTCAGTTGATATCTTCATTTACCGAAAACCTTTGAGGGAGTCACCGAGGAACCAGCGATCATGATGTATCTGCGTTTCAATTTATTTATGGTACAAAATACATGATAAAGAGTAAAAGTTCCTTTCAGACTGGCAACATCATGTATTTTATACTAATGACATCTACATTTCAACTTGATTACACTGTGGGCCAAAAGAAACGCCTACAAGATAGTGTATCAGATTTCATAAACAAATATATATAATAAACAGTTTAGCAATATTATAGCATTATGAAGTTGCACCATTTCTGCATAGTATATTTAAATTTCAGAATTTGTCATGTACAACAGAATGGCGATGGTTGAAATGAGACAACAAAAAATTTTCAATTTTCATTCAGTGCTTGATCACCAGGGATGTAGCTCAGTTAGTAGAGTCCTGCTGGTCACCCAGTAGGTCGGGGTTCGATTCCCGGCCGCGTCATACCAAAATATGTTAAAAGATGGGAGCTGTTGCTTCCGTGCTTGGCGCTCAGCATTATAAGGATAGAACAACGCATGAACTGCCGCTGCACTGTTGCCGCCGGATGCCACTGGCACAGATCGAATTTCCAAATTCATTGTTATGAGGACAATAAAGTGTTATTATTATTATTATTATTATTATTATCATCAGAAAAACAACCACGAGCAACAATAGAGGCACGCATTCGCATTAAATTGGTGATGATGCTACAAATGTACATGGTTACTATGCACAAGTGAATCAACCGGAAAAAGCGGTATTCACTGGGCGTGGTTTTCATGAATGTTATAGACTCGAATCACAGTATTTCCACGATTTAAATGGACTTTCATGTGCAGTATTGTTTCAACATAACGGGGAGACCATCATTGATTATATTTCAGAATTGTTTTTCATTTTAAAAAAAATATCAAGTAGGCGTTTCTTTTGGTCGACAGTGTATGTATTACAAACTTTTAAAAAGTATTGTGGTTCTTCTGATTATCATTTTTCTTTTTTTTCAGATGAAACTTCCAACCCGTTATAACAAAATGAAGTTTTACTGATATGGTAAACAGGATAAAGGGTACACAATAATTTAGAGACGTATATGTATATAAGCAGGAGTTGATAAGTGAATAAGCAAAGATCAGATATTCATGTCATGACCAGTGCCCTTTGTCAAATATGTAAACAACTGCCACATTAGGTCGTTAGAAAGTAAATGTTATTTCCAATTGTTAATCATTGGCTAGAAAGAAGTTGATGGAAGCAATCTTCAACCATAGCTTCATAATACGCAATTTAATCTAAAATCAACCTTTGAAACAATATTTGAATCTTTCTTCTAACCTTAAGATTGTAATTATTGTTATTAAGCATTTGTTTATAGGAGTTTGTTAACTTCAAGAAAAGGCAAAACTTAATGCCAAGTGGAATTGTTTTATGTTTCATAAATCTGTATTAAGTAGTCTTGTTAAATTGTTAAATTTAAAAAGAATACGATTTAACACAGAAAATGAATGATTAGAAAACTAACTTTATTGGATTACATTTTTAAAATTACGTTTGATTTATCAGCGAGTCAAAGGCTCAGCATAATCAGTATAAAACTAGTGTAATTCGAGTTTTGAAACATAAGTGGTGTACAATGTTACTTGAGTGAGGAGCCATTATAGACGAGCATTAAATATTAAGTTTATACTTTGCTAACATTGCCACCTTAAACAACTATTACTAGGTAATGTTAACACAAATGTTGTACGAGATTGCTCGCTAGAACAACTATTACTAGCTAATGTATTTGTACTAAATTTCTATAGTGAACAACTATTACCAGACATAAGCACAATGCTATTTGGATCCCGGTGTGCTTTGTTATTTATGGGGATTTATTTTAAATATTCAATTAAGATAAATTTATGCAATGAAACAAATGTGTTATTATGTTCGGCAAGTACTATTAACTATGAGTTTAAAATGTCACCGTAAGGTAATTGATAGTCTTATGTTGATAAAATCACACCATGTAGTAAATTGAAGTATATGTAAATTGGTGATATTTTGTTTCAGTCGTTCAGGGGAATTTATCATTTTAATCATTTAATATAAATTTGTACATAAGATAATTAAGTTTCATAATATCTAATGAAACGTCTCCACCCGTGTACTAGTCAAAGGAGATCTCCATCAAAAATAGTTCTGATATAATCAATACGAGCACTCATCTGATGGAATGAGTGAGAATTAACACATGTGTTTAGTAGAACCTCCTTCCTTCGTAATTAGGAAGAAAATGATTTTGAGAAAATATAGATATCCAACCAAACGGAGATAATTATAGCTACTGGTAATCGATTCTTCTATCATTTATCCTGACCATACGTATCAGTTCTTGTTGACAATAGCAAATATAATAGTGATATGATATGATCAAGAACATTGCTCCAGAAGTGAAGGCGCATCTTCACATAACTAACATTATGCTGTAAATAAGGGATTATAAGCAGTCATCTGGGAACAACAATAACTAACATTATTTTCACTAATAACTAACAGCCAAAATGGACTGTTTTGTTGGCAACACTAGCTCAAAGTTAGAAAGGTCCATGATGCCAGCTATTAAATTTATTTCATTTGAATTTCAAATGATGTTGTTTATTACAACCTAAACTACCAACAGACGCAATTCCTATTGTGCTGTTTACAAATAAGCAACTTAATTAAGGTTGTTTTCTTATTGTTATAGTTTAGTTTCATTATGTAATGCACAATAATGTTTAACTTACCTAATTTCCATTTTCGCATTTCCCTATAACGTCTTTATACCGAATTGTATTAATTTATTGAGGAAAAGCAACACACGAAACTCATTAAATTATACAGACCCGTTTTGTCATTGACCATTTCAAAGTTCAAAGCATATACCTACTAGATAACTTTTGATTCTAAGAGGAAGTCAATGAACGGTGTAAAATATCATAATGGAATATAAGGACACCATTGATCATGGAGGGACTCATATCTTTTCTGAGATAGATACATTATATTGCAGACGCTATGATACCACTTTTTCCATTTTTCGAAGACCTATCTTTGATGATCGAAATTGTATTTACAATACCTTGTTGCAGATGCATCGCCTTCAAATCAGAAACGATAGGCATGGACAGTTGTGTATTCCATTGTAGCGGTCTGCAACTAACTTTTTATATCCTGACTCATACGCTTTAATTGTTCGTTTCTTTTTCTCACTTGAGACTTGAATAAAGCACATTGCATTCTACATTCTGCAAGTGCATTGACATTCGTATATTTCAATAAACTGATCAATTCACTGCTACAAAGCAAAACAAAATTAATTAATTGAATGCACTCACTTCATTTGAATGTACAATTGAAAAATATTTATATCAAATTTGTGTAAACAACCATACTGTGTTAAAGCTAAAATATAAAAATAACACAAACCCATAACAGTTCTCTATAGAATTATAGAGTGACTGCATTAGTGGTCAATCTCAATTAATGCCAAATAATATACCAGGGAATAGACAGACAGTCACTTTTCTCACATTAATAATAAAATATGTATCACTAAGGGACAGTATCCTACAATAAGACAAATAAATCTTTGTCAGTGAAAGTTTATCTTTGGCGAAAATTAAACAAAACATCCATAGAGGTCAAAACACTGACACAAAGATAAATACTTTTATTGTCTGCAATTCGCATCTTGAAGTGTTTTCTATTATACTTTTTTACTATGAGAATCTTAACATAGGTAATTTATGAAAAGCACCATTCGGTCTGACGTTTGATCTCTCTTTGATGCATCCTGGCTGTCTGAAGGTTCTGGTAGAATTAAGGATGTATGGAATAGACCATTCTGTTAGGAAAGGCATAATCATTACTGACATTACAAAGGATGCCTGCTTTAACCAGCTATTACTATTGTGGACATACTATTAATCAATACCATTAGACGTTGCATCGATTTGATATATACTACAACATTAAAACATCATTATACATTATTTGTCCTTGAATCTAAGAGTTGGTTGTTGTTGTTATTGTTGAGCTGGGGTTTAACGTTTGCTTCCACGAGTGGTGACTGCGTCATGTTTTTTATGCATTGTTACCATTCTCGTAGTAGTTGCACAGTTGTGTAAATGTAACTACATGAACTAGTTGTTAGTTTTGGCCAGCTAGTACTCACATCATAAGCACAGGATTGTGGTATACCACTAGACTATGTTGTGCTTTCCTGCATGTGCTTATGATGGTGTGTTATTTTGATAGATCATAAATATTATAAATATTATGATTTAGATTTAAAAACGTTTGCTGTAATGAACATGTAATGTTGTTCCTATTAGGTTTTAGCTTAAGTTAGATATATCCTCTAAACTGACAAAATGCTTAACTTGTCAAGAAGATAATAAGAAATAAATGGAATATTGTTTCCAGACATGCTGTTTCAGTGACCTTACATGCATCTTGTTTCTTGCTTTGCCAGATAAAATCATACACACAAAAAGGAAACAAGCAGATGCTGTAGATTCCATTATATGTTTCCAATGCGTTCAATGTTAGTAGAAAGTTCGTTCGTTTACATGTAGGCCACCAAAGATACAATGTTCATCCAGAGTAAAATACTGTAAATATATTATAGTACACATGATGCATAGATTAATTCGAAATAGGAAACAGATTAGCTGGAAGTGAAGTTTATTTTCTGGTGTTGTTAACTGTAGGCAAATGACTCTTTCTGCCTGTCCGTCTGTCTGTCTTCATGTACTCTGTCTGTCCGTATGTCTTCATGTACGCTGTCTGTCTGTCTATCTTCATGTACGCTCTCTCTCTCTAAAACTTCATTGGCAAGAATAATTATTGTCCTTTCTCCAAAGTCACCTCACAGTGGGTCAGTGATCACAATAATTGCAGAATAAAGCAGACATTGCTGATCCAGTGCTTTTAAACGAAAAAAACCCACTCTAGACCAGTAATTGAAGACTGTTAATCTGTCAACTGATAGCTGTGTGTCGGCTTCTATCTGACTGACCGAGTTATCCGATTTGTTTCTTCACAAGTCTTGAGCCCCTCTTCGGGACTATGTATATCATATAAAAAAACACGAATCTATTTTATTTAACTATTTAAAAAAATAATAAACCTGTCTTTGATCTTTGTGAATTTGGATAACACAACGTCCAGGAGTAATTCACATACACATGGTTTTGCACTTTCCATCTAATAAAGGAGTAAGTATATGGTCCGATACGGTGTGTATATTAACGACAAAGAAGTTGTTATCCGACAAAAACAGAACGTTTGATGTTTTTAATTTCTAACTGCTTTCTGAAGCTTTATTACTGCAGTAAGTATTATTCCAGAATAAGCCAGTACATGCGGTTAAATCTGCGAGTAACAACTGTAACGAGTGATCAATGGATTGTTTTACTGCAGTGAAATGCAATTTAGCATTGCACACAAACCTTACTGTGTGTAAAAAAAAGTTCACTATGGCTGAAAGGTGCCTAGATCATCCGCAATCACCATTTGAAACAAGTAATTTAATTTAACACATAAAAATGTGCTCCTATTGATGAAACTTGAAATAAATAAACACAGATACCTTAGTCCAAGAAAATGAGTGTAACTCGACATGACATATACAACATTATCTCTTTAAAATCGACCCAGATGTATCATAGGTGTGTGAAGATACAAAGCAACTTCTCTCATGAGAGATGCGCACTGGCTTGATAAACCTTTACTCTTTGAACAATAACACTAAGAAGTCCCATGACGATAATATATATGATTATTTATTGATAACACTAGCTGTATTAAAAACACTACACTGAAGTCAATGGTAAAACGAAAGTATACCAAAGCCTGCCTGTCAGTCGCGTGATCACTTCTCGAATCTCGTTACACTTTTCACAAAACAGTGGTTCCTATCCCATGTCTCCTGATGCAAAGTTGTCTGGCGTAGATTTCTACTCTATTAAAATACTCCGTAGCCCTTTTAATGAAAGGCGTTGGTAGCTATGTAAGTCTATTTAAGAGCTATGGCGTTGCCCTTTTCAAGAAAAGTGACAATACAGTTGCAAACCCCCTAGGGTTTCATAATGTTTCTAAAGGTTGACAGCGGACTGAAAGTTCATATCATCTCGATGTCATATATTGTTGAAGAGCAGATTAGGGTTATTGTTTAAAGACGAGTTTATTCAATGGTTTATGGACAGGCAACAAATACGCGTAACTGGTTGGAGAAAAGAGTGAATTTACGAACGTCAACAAAATGATCACGAACAAGGATGAAGTCTGTGTTTTAAAGATTCTTAAAGGATGGAATTACTAAATGTGCAGATAAAAGATGGTCTTAAATTGAAACGAGACTATATTGCTTAATTAAGGATATCGAAGCGTTGGATCAAACTGTAATGGAGCCATGATCTCCTTGATCTGTCGACAGAAGACCTTACATTATCATGGCATCAGATAGTTTGAAACAAGAAGAGCCGACTTCAAAGGTATATTGTCCACAAACATTGTTGGTGACCTCATGTTCTATTCATCTTTGAATTCGAATAAAGCAGAAGAAAGATTGATAAGCACAAATTGTTGTGTTGGTATGTAAGGATTGTCTGCTGATTATCACGGTTTGAATAGAAAATCATATAAACGATGGAGAAATTGGTCTATCCAAAAATGACAAAATTTCAGAGAAGTTCTGAAAATGTGTTTTCAAAGGTGTGTTCTTGAAATATATTGCAGTGACGATCTTTTGAAGACATACACAATGGACTGCTTGAAATAACAAAAATAAATTTGCACCAAAAAACAAAGTTATCCTCAGTGGAATTAGAGTGAATTTATTACACTGATCTCCTCTATATAGTAACGAAACGGAACTGGATAATGTATCTAGTAAATGAATTTGATAACTTGCTTCTCTTTGATATCCTCTAACAGTATACCGTATTAACTGTTATATTGGTCTTGGATGAAGGTGAACTGAATAAACCGCCTCCCATTCATCTACTTCAATCGTTGGCCAAGCACTTTGTCTATTTACTGATGCGTCATGTTGAATAATATATCAACTACACGCAGTAAATATACTATCGATGACCGTTAACAAAACAATATTTCGAGTCAGACAATGAATGCTATTAATTGAAGAAATAAGCTCATGAGCAAAATAAAGTATATGTCATTGACATGTTTATGAGTAATAAACGTTCTGACAATTCAGGCTCATCTATTGAAAAGGGCAGCCAACAGAAATGAATATGCAGCAAGGTCATATGGAAGTCACAAATGTAGAATGCAGGTTCAAATATATCTTGGTTCTAGTGACCAGTGCCCATGACAAGTTTCTGTATAATGCGTTGAATACGTACTGCATTATTACTAAAAAGACACCAGGTATGCCTATTGGAGTGGCGTATGTCAAAATTGGGAAGAAATATGCATGCACAATCCCCTACAGGCAAGAAGTTACACTGAGGAACGAATGACAGCAATCACAAAGTGACGTCACCCAACGCTTGGCGTCAATGATGAGACGACGTGCACACTCACGTGCATCGACAGTGTAAGGAGGACACATTGCTACTGACATTGCCATCGTTACTGTAATAAAATTGTACAAAGTTCACTAAAGGACTATTGACATCACCTTTAAGTTGTTGCAGTCATGACATGCTACATGTATGGACACACAACGAGGTACGCATGAATCTGCTACAAATTATATTTGTTACATAAATCAAATATTGGGTTGTTGCTTCTTTACTTATCTTTAAAATTACCTATAATTTCTTTGCCGTGAGTTTATATTGCTAACGGCTGGGCTATAATCACACTATATCAATTAATAAAACTGGTCAGCGATAAAAGATATAAGTTATCGCATGAGAGTCCCGTGTACGGTGAAATGGTTTAATAGATCTCTTGAGACTGATAAAGCTATACAAATGCACAGTCCAAACATGTGATGCGTGTGTAAGAGAAAATAACAAGCCATCTGGGGACAGTAAAGTCATTACTTGTTAAACATAAAATTCACACACTTCCTGATGGAATGTCCAGCTGATAGCTTCATTGACCGAAATCATTTTATGGAGTCACCGAGGAACCAGCGATCATATTAATGTATCTCCTTTTCAATTTATTTATTTTACATGATACATTAATAATGAGAAAAGTTCCTTTCAGACTGGCAGCTGCATGTACTTTATACTAATGACATACTTAAAGAATAACCAACGAGGTACGAGTGATTACGGGAAATATCCATGAGTCTAAATAATGTTCAGCCACGAGCTTTAGCGAGTGGCTCTGAACATTATTAAGACGAGTGGATATTTCCCGTAACCACTCGTACCGAGTTGGTTATTCTATGTATTACCCATTATGCAATTAAATTGACCAAATTCGCTTGGTTATTACATTTTCATGTTGGGCGGCCGCTGTGAAGGACCCGTCGCCACAGTAACATTGTGACGTCATAAGATAATTCATCGCGTCAGACCATTGTTTTATGACGTCATAGTCATTCTTTCTCCGGGTAACCAACCAATCAACGTTAAGAATCACTTGAAAGCACATGTGCAAATATCACAAAAATAATCACCTGTGTCTTCTCACCCGTATGGGTAATATATCTACATATCAACTTGATTACACTGTGGGCCAAAAGATACGCCTACCAGATATCGTATCAGATTTCGTAAACAACTATAAAGAACAGTTTAGCAATATTATAGCATTATGAAGTTGCATCATTTCTGCATAGTAAATTTAAATTTCAGAAGTTGTCATGTACAAAAGAATGATGATTGTTGAGACAACAGAAATTGTTCAGTTTTCATTCAGTTCTTGATCAGAAAAACAACCACGAGCAACAATACAGGCACGCATTCGCATTAAAGTGGCGATGATGCTACAAATGTACATGGTTACTGTGCGCAAGCCAACCGGATATAGTGGTATTCATTGGGCGTGGTTTTCATGAATGTTATTGACTCGAATCACAGTAATTCCACGATTTAAATGGACTTTCATGTGCAGTATTGTTTCAAAATAACGGGGAGCCCATCATTGATTATATTTCAGAAATTATTTCATATTTCATTTTAAGGAAAATCAAGTAGGTGTTTCTTTTGGCTGACAGTGTATGTATTACAAACTTTAAATAAGTATTGAGGTACTTCTGATTATCATTTTTCTTTTTTTTCAGATGAAACTTCCAACCCGTTATAAGGAAATAAAGTTTTACTGATATGGTAAACAGGATAAAGCGTACACACTAATTTGGAGACGTATATGTATATAAGCAGGAGTTAATAAATGAATAAACAAAGATCAGATCTTCGTGTCGTGACCAGTGCCATTTGTCAAATATATTAACAACCGCTAAATTAGGTCGTTAGTAAGTAAACGTTATTCCCAATTGTTAATCATTGGCTAGAAAGAAGTTGATGGAAGCAATGTTCAACCGCAGCTTAGTAATACGCAATTTTAATCTAAAAACATCTTTTAAAACAATATTAGAATCTTTATTCTAACCTAAAGATTGTAATAATTGTTCATTAAGCATCTTTAATAGAAGTTTGTTAACTTAACTTAATCCGAACTTAATGCCCAGTGGAATTGTTTTATGTGTCCTGACTCTGTAAGCAGTCGTTCTTGTTAAATTATTAAATTTAAAAAGTAAACGATTTAACACAGAACATGAATGATTAGAAAACTAACTTCTTTGGATTACATTTTAAACATTAAGTTGTTTTTTTACGATTCATGAACGAGGTGAAGAGTTCATCGTTAGCCTATCGAAGCATTTGAAGGAGTCATGACACAAATATGAAAGAGTATAACTTAACTTGAAGATAATGAAGTTTTCAAGACATTTAGTAATTGCATGACCTTTCCTTTGATAAACATAAATCAGGTTCAAAGGCTCAGTATAATCAGTGTAAAACTAGTTTAATTCCAGTTTTGATCATTGCAAATACACACACTGTTTACAAGTGGGAACAACTATTTCCACTTACTGTTAACACGCGGGTAGTACTAAGTTATTACATTTAACAACTATTATTGTCTAATGTAAACAAAAGTGGTGTACAATGTTACTAGAGTGAGGGGCCAATATAGACTAACATTAAATATGAAGTTTGTACTATTACTATTACTAGCAGTTGTGTTAACAGACGATTTGTACTAGATTGCTATCTTGAACATCTGTTACAAGAAAAAAGCACAATGCTATTTGATTTGAATTTCAAATTATGTGTTTGATTACAAACTAAAGTACCAACAGACGCAATTAATAGTGTACTGTTTACAATTAAGCAGCTTTGTGTTGTTTTCTTTTTCTTTTTTTTAGTTTAGTTTGATTTATGTATTGCACAATAATGTTTAACTAACCCAATTTCCATTTTCGCATTTCCCTAAAACGTGTTTATACCAAATTGTACTAATTTATTGAGGAATAGCAAAACACGAAACTCATTAAATTATATGGATCCGCTTTGTAATGAAAGTGACAAGGACAGCAATTATTTTTTTGAAACAGTAGAATAAGTATAAGGGAATTCATTCAGGTCATCATGCCACCAACTTATTATTATCAATAACGTTTTAAAAAGCATACATAAGATAGAAATGTAAATAGTCAAAGTCAAACACATTATGAGTTACCGAGCGTTTACCTAGTCCTACATGTACACTCTGACTGAAAAAAAGTATTTATTTTGAAAATATCATCATTATATCAAATATTGAAAAGGAGACTGTAGGAAATAGATTTTGTAAAAAAAACGGCTCCTTCAATATTTGTAAATTAAATTTTAACAAGTCTAAGTGTTTGACTAAGTGTTCACATTGCCCTTCATGTTGACAAGCCGAGTCGATCAGGGTCATTCTCTGACTTGTTATCGTCTATAGGCCACTTTCTTACAGTCATAACACGTTGATTGTTTATTTTCTTCCGTATTTGAAATCTGGCTATTTTGTTTCTTTCTGTAGATCGTAGTTGGTAAGAGTATCCTCTGACAATATAGGTCAACGTTAGTCCCTCTCCAAAAAGTCTTCTTCTGAAAAGAAATAATTTATATAAAAAAAACCTTAATAAATCATTGTTTTTAATTCTTGGATTGATATGTGTAAGGAAGGACAATGGTTCACTTGGTCAGGTACGGGTTTAACCTGCTGGAACGTTTAATCGATTACTCTCGAGCAGATGTAGAGTTGTTGATAGAAACATCACTGAACTAGACTGAAGATTCATAACTTTGTCTTTAATGTGAATCTAAAATGTGAATTATGGATTAAATCCATTATAAATGCACGCCTGTTCATCGAACAAAACAAGCACATACAAATTTAGAGCCTCACCAAGGATGGATGGATAATTCCATGAAATGGTTAAAATAAGAAATCGGCAACACCACAGGGTAGCTAAACGACTAAATTTTAAATTTACAATTTGAACAAAGACCCTATTTTAAATATCAGTAAAGTTGTTATATATCTTTACTGTATTTTCTGCAGTCTTAAAAGCGAAGAGATATTATCACTCCAGATTCAACAACATATTAACACCAACCCGAATACAAAAGTGTAATGACAATTGAAACGAAACCGCCGTTTACTCCTGCTCACACCGCAATGATAAACCCACCAGGACCCATAAACAGTGGCTGATGCTCGTAATTGATTATACTGAATTGTAGAAAAAAACTGAAATTAATTCGCCAGACAGAGATCTGGATGTAATTAAATTTAAAGTCAGTGTTCGTCAAATAGTACTGTTCTTATCAAATCTTCAGTTTCATCGGTGATAAATTGATAAAGTTAATTATTTCAATTATTCACTCCCACTTACTGAATTATTCAACATATCTCTTCATGAGGCCGTATTTCCGACAATCATGAAAGGAGCATCGGTCGCACCTATACATAAATAAAGCAGCGGCAATGAATGATTTGTTTTATGTAAAATTTGAAAACGTCCTTCTTAAATATGTTTGTATGTTTTTAAGGAATAACGGATGTCTTTCTAATTTGCAGACCGTCTTCATTCCACTACATGTCAATGAACATACTTTTATAATTTTATTTTCAATACTAGAAATGGGAAAGACGTTAAAGCCGTTTTTATGACATTAGCAGAGCTTTTCGACAAAGTATGGTAAGTGAAGTAGAGGTAGTAAACTAAACTACAATCGTTCCGCTTAAAGGGATCCGTATTAAAGTGGTTGAAAGTTACTTATCCGACCGAGTTCAGCGTGTTTTTATTCTTGTTTATGGATCTGACAAGGATCGGTGTTGGGACCATTACTATTTCTGGTTTATGTTAACATATCTCCGAAGGTATTGATTGAAACATTCGCCAATTAACTGATGATATGTACAGCTTTGTATTTATTAGCTGATAAATCACTTACTACCGCGTCGGAAATTAACTCTATTTGGAAAAAATTACAAAATGGGTTGAAAATGGCAAGTGAAGTTAAATCCTGGTAAAACAGAAAGTATACACTTCTACCAGAAATATAACCCAACTTGTAATGAAAGGCAAAAATATAACCGAAATTGAAAACCAGTAACATTAACAATTGACTTTTAAGACGAATTGAATGTGGCATTCCCTTATGGCTAATATCAATAATAACGTAAGTCCAATGACCAACGGCCTCAACATTTTTAACAACGTCACTAACAACGTTAGCAACAATGTTCAAATCTTATCTTTTAACGGTGTTTGACTACTTTTGTGCCATATAGACGAATTGTTTTCAACAACATTAATCTGAAACATTGCACGTAGATGTATTCATAACGATATGGAGTGCAACAAGATGAACAAGCCACAGAAGACTCTACGGAGAGACTGATTCCAAACTACTATCACCGATAACGGATTTCCTCCGGCTTACTTCAATTTATAAAATGTTTCACAAACGCACACCACATTACCTCAGTGATCTTGTCATTTAAACAAGTAATGAACTGTCAAATTGTACAGCTTAATAAATCGGTGTAAACCAAGGGGGAACGAATCGATACCAACACAAATGCAAGATATTTTAATCCTCTAGTGATAGGTACGACTGAAACATTGTTACATCATGCCTCTCAAAGTCAACTTAACTTAAATTGTAATTCATTAAACATCTCAAAATGTTGATGTTTCTGAAAAACACGGCTTTTAAAAAAATCGTATTTTTTACTCAAATTTCTCCTCTAAACAATAGTGTACATTTCTTATCACCAAAGGATTCATTATATATTACATATGTTGATTATTTTCATCTATGCATCTGTGCTAAACGTTTGATCACCAAAGGATTCATTATATATTACATATGTTGATTATTTTCATCTATGCATCTGTGCTAAACGTTTGATATAAACTTCATGTATAGGAGCGGCATTAAGATATGTCCATGGCTTGTTTGCCATTTCCATTGATGAGTAAGTGATCACGATGATTGTTGTTTCAAATGGATAGCGCTAGTCTGATAAGTTCAATAACCGTAACCTGCCGGTGTTCAGAGAAGCCCTGTATGTTACAGGAAACAACACGAGCCACTAACCTCAGATTACATATCTGAGTACTGATCTATGTGTTTCAGATGCTATCTGACGGGCGAGTTATGTGCCGAGGGTTCAACAAAATGAAGCGCTTCGTAGCGCTCATTGATCGCTTTATGTAGCGCTTAATGAGCGCTTCTTCTCTCTTAAACGACACAGTGCAAATTCCTTGAAGTTTGCTCGCCGTGCTACGTAGCGCTGCATTGAGCAATCGTGTTCAAGAGAGGTTTAAAAGTAATCGCGATTACTTTGAAACCTATCTTGAACACGGCCCTGATGTGCTGCTTCACATTCTTTTAGCGTGGCACATTTACAGTTATTTAAGATTTTGTTTATATATATTGGATAAAACTTGCCGATGTCAATGGCAGGATTGGAACCCCATGCTTAATGTGACGCCGATCCTGATAACCACTGATATAACCCACCCCGATCACTGGAAAAAAAACAATGTAAGTAAATTAAGCTCTAGGAGTATGCACACTTGACGTGAAACACGGAACAACATATACTTGCAGCTGAGAGAGTAGGTACAACATGATAGATAAATACAACATTAGAATCAGCTGTATCATAGATGTCTGAGGGATACGAACCTTTTTGTGTCATATGAGTTTGAGGGTTACGAACTATATGTGTCATAGGTTTCTGAGGGTAATGATCTTTCTGTGTCATAGGTGTCAGAGAGAACCGAACTGTATGTGTCATAGGTCTCTGGTGGATACGAACTGTCTGTATCACAGGTGTCTGGTGGATACGAACTGTCTGTATCACAGGTGTCTGGTGGATACGAACTTTCTGTATCACAGGTGTCTGGTGGATACGAACTGTCTGTATCACAGGTGTCTGGTGGATACGAACTGTCTGTATCACAGGTGTATGGTGGATAGGAACTGTCTGTATCACAGGTGTCTGGTGGATACGAACTGTCTGTATCACAGGTGTATGGTGGATAGGAACTGTCTGTATCACAGGTGTATGGTGGATAGGAACTGTCTGTATCACAGGTGTCTGGTGGATACGAACTGTCTGTATCACAGGTGTATGGTGGATACGAACTGTCTGTATCACAGGTGTCTGGTGGATACGAACTGTCTGTATCACAGGTGTCTGGTGGATACGAACTGTCTGTATCACAGGTGTCTGGTGGATACGAACTGTCTGTATCACAGGTGTCTGGTGGATACGAACTGTCTGTATCACAGGTGTCTGGTGGATACGAACTGTCTGTATCACAGGTGTCTGGTGGATACGAAGTGTCTGTATCACAGGTGTCTGGTGGATACGAACTGTCTGTATCACAGGTGTCTGGTGGATACGAACTTTCTGTATCACAGGTGTCTGGTGGATACAAATTTTCTGTATCACAGGTGTCTGGTGGATACGAACTGTCTGTATCACAGGTGTATGGTGGATAGGAACTGTCTGTATCACAGGTGTCTGGTGGATACGAACTGTCTGTATCACAGGTGTCTGGTGGATACGAACTGTCTGTATCACAGGTGTCTGGTGGATACGAAGTGTCTGTATCACAGGTGTCTGGTGGATACGAACTGTCTGTATCACAGGTGTCTGGTGGATACGAACTTTCTGTATCACAGGTATCTGGTGGATAAAAATTTTCTGTATCACAGGTGTCTGGTGGATACGAACTGTCTGTATCACAGGTGTCTGGTGGATACGAACTTTCTGTATCACAGACGTCTGAGGGATACGACTTTTCTGTGTCTGGTGGATACGAACTGTCTGTATCACAGGTGTCTGGTGGATACGAACTGTCTGTATCACAGGTGTCTGATGGATACAAACTTTCTGTACCACAGGTGTCTGGTGGATACGAACTTTCTGTATCACAGGTGTCTGGTGGATACGAATTTTCTGTATCACAGGTGTCTGGTGGATACGAACTGTCTGTATCATAGGTGTATGGTGGATACGAACTGTCTGTATCACAGGTGTCTGATGGATACGAACTGTCTGTATCACAGGTGTCTGGTGGATACGAAGTGTCTGTATCACAGGTGTCTGGTGGATACGAACTGTCTGTATCACAGGTGTCTGGTGGATACGAACTGTCTGTATCACAGGTGTCTGGTGGATACGAACTTTCTGTATTACAGGCGTCTGAGGGATACGACTGTTCTGTGTCTTGTGGATACAAAGTTTCCTCGTGAGGTATACACATTGTTTTCTTCTCTCTTATGAATAATTATCAACATTACATATTCTTTTGTGTATACTTCCTTTATTACCAACCAGAACAAATAGGCGTCCAAAAGAAACGCCACAAAATCAAAACAAAATACTGTCACCGGACAATGTCGATCTTGAAGATCTTATATATGTATTTTGTATGTGATTATTAAAACGTTCACTTATCATAGTATGATTTTAATTTACGCTTATTTAAAACCCGATGGGTGTTGTAATCGCTGTTTAAAGAATGTTGTTTTCGACAAAACGGTTTACATGTAAGTGTATAGTTAATAGAATATGGAACTTAAGTTAATGAAAGATGAAGTAGACAGAATATACCTCATTTGATTTGTTGACGCAGGCATACAACACGCCAAAGAACATTTACTCTCCGTTAAAAGAGATTCTTGGACAATGACTTTTCAAAGACTTGTATTTTCATATAGATTATAAGATCAGGTTCCAAACATGCAACTATATTCTGTCGTATATCTAGCATCCGTGAATTGAACTAAATTTTTGTTGGTAGAGTTTCTTTTGGATGCTCGTTTACCTCTGTGAAATCAATGGTCAGAAGAAAACTTGGTTTATTCATATCAAATTACTGTTGCCTTCCTGTTTCAATATATTATTGAGCGGTAAATCTCCCCAAGGTGCTATTTCTGAATGACATATTTTTAAAATCTCATAATTGTAAAATTATCGATACGTGTTATCAATAGGACACTAAACCCTACCATTTATCCATATATCAGAACGGCAGCATATTTTTAAAGCTTATATTAATACGGTTATGTACATTGTATTGTTAAAACGTTCATTTCAATAAGGTTGATGTGGTTCAGGTTAAGGTATTGTGTAAATAATTAAATAAAAATGAATAATTAATTAATTTTGTTCATATTTGAATCTTGTATTTATTAATGGAAGTATGATATATGTCACAATACAAGTTGGAGAGAGAGAAAGTTATGAAAGTGATATTGATGGTACACCACTTGTCCTGAAATAGAGGTAATTAATATATAAATACGTTTTCACTGCTTCACTGGTAAGTTATTGGCGGGTAAAACTTGTTTGAGAGGATTAACTTTGAACATGCTGTCACCCAGTGTAACTAATTATGGTTTCAGATATTTAACATTGCTATGAGAAATAGTGTACGAACTAATTTGAATCATTGCTGGCAGTATGGCGTTTGCATTGACAAAAAAAGCCATTCATCCTACATTTTACATCTCACATCTCAATGTTGCAGTCAGTTCGTTTATCAAACATTGTACAAGCAAGCGTGCTTGCTAGTCGGTTTTGCAAATAGCAGTAATGAGGAAAATGTAATCTTGAAAGGAACAAGGATATCAATATCGACAGAATTATTTTTCCAATTTGGGTTCCCTCCTATTTGCAGTATCCTCAAATGTATACATTCATCAAAATCTGATACAAATAGCCATTAAAATCCTTTATAACACTTTATTTTATTAATGATGATTATAAGGTTGTCAAGACCAAAACCATGTAAACTATTCATATTATTATTTTGTTTATCATTATGAATGTTTTTGTCTCAAGAATTCCCACCTAACCCCTCGACCAATTTCAATGAAACTGCCCCGGACTGGTAGCTTGTCAACTAACCAGCTTTTGTGTCGAGTCCGATTTGTTTTATCTTGGACTTCTTTCGCGTGTTATCTCCCCTATAGAGGAAACAATTTCAAATCTTGATATTTCGAATACTTATCACAATAATTTCACAAAAACTTTACCTTAGTGGGAAACAATTTCCTATTTTTGTATACTAAACATATCCAAATAAGTTAATGTGTGAAAAGTCCCTATCGGTCTGAATTGTTCACTCGTGCTCTTTGAATATTTGTAAGCTGTCTGAAACTCCTTGTCTGGCAGTGTCAGTGATCCATTTAGTAGAGCAATATGTTGGGTAATAAATGACCATTACTGACAGTACCAAGGTCGATTGCTGACGTACTGATACTGCTATATCAATCTCTATTAAATGTGCTACCATTAAAACATTACTCAATTATAATACAAGCACCTTGTTTATGTATAAAAAGCGTTTTGAGTTGCAAATGTGCCTGTTCTTATATTTTATTCAAGGAAGTAATCCAATAATGAAATTAGATTAATGTTGTTTCGTTTTAAATTGTAAATAGGAGTGGTTTTTATCCATAACGTTTAGAAAAAGCATAGGCTTCAAATAACTTATGTTGTCAAGGCCCCTCCGACTATGCGATTTATTAATACATTCTCGGTTATAAGAAAACAAGATTTTTCTGAATAACAACTTTTTTGTTGATAAACAACGAGTCGGGATATATGTTCACTCCTTCATCCTGACGTAGGAGTGAGCAAATGCTCCGAGGTGAGGTGAGGTGAGGTGAGTTGGGGTTAAACGCCGCTTTCAAGAGTATTTCACTTATATCGCTGCTGCTAGTATTATGGCAGGGAGAAAGCCCGCAACGCCATGTGGCTATGCTTTGTGGTGAAACCTGCGAGCATCGGCTGGAACTGGCGAACCATGGGTGGTACTACGCTGAAATTGAGTGCAGCATTGCACCAAAACCTTACTGCGTGTAGAACAGTTCTCTACTGCAGACAAAGTTGCCATGCCCCTGGCGGGATTCGAACCCCGGACCTCTTGATCCGAAGCCGAACGCGCTAAGCACTGCGCTATCCCGCCTCCATATGCTCTGAAACGTTGTGTATCTGCACAAAAAGGCAATCCTCTTATTTGATGTATTTACTCCTTAATCCTCTCAGAGACCTAACTCCCGATTATGATGAATATTCACTCACGTTATTTGCTTATTGGTAACGTCCTTCCTTACAGGGATTTTTTTGTTTGATTACTAATTTAGGTAATGGACATTGTATTCATTGATATGTCAAGATCTCGATGAACATTATGTTTGCGCTTCTCCTTAATCAAATCAATTAATTATATTAGTGTAATAAATGAGGTTACAAATCTGTCTGGCATGATCAAAATTGATTGAGCCAATGATAGGTAAAAATAATTGTCTTTATCACACTATCAATGTTATGTCGTTTATATATCATAACATGTGTGTATATTGTATTATTCTCCATTTGATCTTATAGAGCGGTTGCAATTTCGAGGAATATATTCAATTATCATCCAAAACTGGGTCGTAGGGTTATCACCATCATTGGACAATCGCATTACTAACTACCCGGATAATTAACAGTCATCCTGATGGTATGTCCAGTTAATGTCAGTTATATAGATAATAGATACAGCGTTTAAGGAAGGACCAAGGGTTAGGTTAGGACATTTATGTGTCTTGGTTGATACAAACCAAGGATGCAGTGGTACAGACTGAAACTAAAACAAAACCACATGATCGTTTGTTACATTACATCTTCTTACTATCAGTAGTTATACAGTTTAACTCAATAACTAACCTAATTTCCATGTTTCCATGTTTATGTTTGTAAACATTTCGAATAAATCATGCATATTTCATGAGTGATACAAATTTAAATGATTTTATTTTAAGTATACTTAGGGTTATATTCTCAAATGAATATCTTATATGTTGGTAATGTGGTTTGTTGAGCCATACAGTGTCATTATATAATGTAGCTGATACACAACTGACACCAATTAACGTATTAATCTTCAGTGAACCGATATCAAATAACCAGTTACTATTTAGATAAGGACAACTGATTTCTTTTTTAGCCGATATGATGTCAGTATTATCTTTTGTCTTTCTTTCATATTTATGAACATGTGGAGACAACAATGATTACAAAAGGTATCTTTTAAAATAATGAAACTTTAAAAGCATTTGAATAGACACATCTTTATTGTGAGCAAAATGAGTAATTCGCCATATGTATATTGACAGAGGAAGATAAAAACCCATCATTTTAATCAAATTCGTCGTGGTAAGACTAAATTACTTGTAGATACACTCATGGCAAAAATGGTTGTCACCCCCAGACTGAGAACGCTACGTCAAGTTTAACTGAGTGTGGACAAATAATCAAACATGCAATAACTGTCAGAATGATTTGTGTGATTGGGAAAAACATTCGTAAAACATACCAGCTTGTATTTTGGTCTTGTGCTGGCCAATCAGGATATGTATGGTCCCTGTGAAAAAGGGCAATTTTTTACAGTATCCATATAGTATCAATTGGATGGGTATCAATAAAACAAATTACATTTTCAAGTTCAATTGTCGGTTTTATTTCATTCTGCAGTCATGTATGAGTATATTTACAAGCCTAATATCGGGTAGCACCGCCTCTGGAATTTTCAAGGGCGATAATTCGGGCAGGCATACTGTCTATCAGTGTGTTGATGTTTGCAACAGCCAAATTGTTCCATTCATTCACAAGAGCAGCCCGCAATTGCTGTAAATTTGCAGGAGCAGGGTCCAGTCTTCTAATTGCACGGTCAAGCTGATCCCAAGCATGTTCTATCGGATTCATATCCGGACTTTTTGAAGGCCAGGGCAATCTTGTTACTCCTTGTGCCTGAATGAAAGCGTTCACTGTACGTGCACGATGGGCTGGTGCATTATCGTCCTGCAACAGGAAGTTGTTGCCATACACTCTTCTTGCATGTGGGAGGCAAACGGTTTCAAGAAGACGTCTGTACGACCTCTGGTTGACGTTTCCTTGAAGGACGACAAGATCCGTTTTACCGTTATGGTGTATTCCTGCCCATACGTGTACAGAACCGCCACCGTGGGCAACCTGATGCTGCAGACAGTCGTCATTGAACCTTTCCCCACGTAAACGTCGCACTCTCATTCTCCTGTCCACCTTATGCAGTAGGAAACGAGACTCATCAGTAAATATGACGTGACGCCTATGTCCAAGTTGGATTCTGCGGTGCTGCTGCGCCCAAGCAAGCCGTGCCCTGCGGTGGACCAGTGTCCAGAATGGTTTGATGGCAGGTCTTCTTGCCTTATATCCATGCTGGAGCAACCTGTTCACTACAGTTCTCCGGCAAATGGGCGTATTAATATGAGCCCCCCATCTCTGTGCAAGAGTCAAAGACGAAAGACGTCTATGACGTCGGGTCAAACGAAGAAGAATTCTATCCTGACGAACCGTAGTTTTCTTGGGACGGCCTGAAGACTTATTCGGAACAACATTTCCCTGTATGGCGTGCAGTCTTTTAATCCTTTGAACAGTTCTAACACTGACGTTACATGCTGCAGCAATGACACGATTCGAAGCGCCACCACGACTCATGCCAATGATTTCATGTCTGATTCCTGGTGGAGTGGGACCAGGCATGGTCTATGCTTTTCAGAAACTATAGTCGTGAAGCTGTATCTTATGAAAGAGGTCTATAGTAATCGATGGAAATGACAAACCTAAGGAGACAAATTTCAATCATTTCAATGAAATGCACGTGGTCTACATGAAACCGCTGAATCTGTTCATTGTAAAGTGTGAGTTAATGTAACTTCATGCCTGTAATGACATTTCCATGGAAAACCAACATTGCCATGCATACAATGTGATATAAACTCCAATTTAATTAAATATTAGGGGGTGACAACCATTTTTGCCATGAGTGTATATAGAGAATCTCACCATAGTGTCTTCTGATATCAAATATATTAACACGAGTTGATAAAAGTTACAAATATCCAGGCTAAATAGGCTTGCCGAGGATATTTTGACTTTTATCAGCGAGTGTTGATATATTTGATATCAGAAGACACGAGGGTGAGATTCTTTTTTTCATCCAAAATCATTCTTCATCTGTTTTTAATGAAAAATAAACATATCTGAAAACAAAACTGCCATTTGGCTTCCAATGGTGTGATGTTAAGCATTGTGACGTCATCATTATTATGACGTCATAGCACTGTGATGTCATTTCTTGATGATGCAAAATCAGTGTGATGTCATGTAGGAGATATCGCTTGATCTCATACAAGCGATATCTCCTGTACAACCCAGTTTTGGATGATAAATTCTGATACATATATCATATCTACTATTCATAACAGTTATCGGATGTATAACAAAATGCAAAATATATCATCAGAACACTTACTCATAGCGCATGTGATTTACAGACAGACCGAGCCTTGGTAACAGCTTAGTCGTCAACAACCGCATGCTATATATTTAGTTTGTCGTTGTTATATGCATCTCTTGACAATTACCTGGTGGTGTTTATAACCAGCCAGCTTGAGAAATCATTTCCTCTTGGAAATGTCGTGAAAGTCGCTACTGTATGGTTTCAAGGTGAGTAGATAGTTCGTTCGTTGATTACGTTTTTATGTCTTGGACTCACAAATATAATCAATTTATTAATATTTTATATGTATATCCTTGCTTTATGAGTGCAACTGAACTGACAAAACAATAATGTAAATTACTTTTGTAAAATATGATGTGTATATGATTCGACAATACCTTGATACCGTACCAAAGGGATATTTAAGTGTTTACTTACGTAAGCTTAATGTCAAAGGGGTAAGCAACTGAGATGTGTGAGAACATTATCTCCTCAACTTATCTTCAAATTATTGCAACAATATAAATCGTAAAATTCTAAAGTTTAATCAACTTGAAATATTAATTGACATATTTAGTTTCGTTCAGCATTGTTCTATTTCTAAAATAAAATGGAGTTAAAGACAATATGTTGGTTCCTTCAACATAATGGACTACATTCATTACACACAGTAATTCACTGGCATAGAATACACCATTAACACTGCCCTTGTGATCATACTATTCAGGATCTTGACAATACACATGTAGGTTGTACGAAAAAATTGAAATGATGGTAGAGATAAGATCATACCTATTTAATCTCATCACAGGGGACATAATGACACTGGACAAAGATCTCAACTATTTCATGAACTCATTCCTTTAGAATTATTCACTCGGTATAACATTCTCCACCAATGTAAATAAATTTGAGCATAAAATGAGAGTTCTTTGACAACTATTAATTTAGTTATTGCTGAATAACACCTTGTATCTTCTATTTGAGTCAAATATTGACCAAATCGTTGATATATGGTCTAGCGTGGACGATCAGTCGCTAACGTGCTAGAACATCATCAGCTAGAATAATTATGTCTGCTCTCCTAAGTAACGCCATAGCGGGGCATTGATCATAATAATTGTTATTTCAAGTCGGGCATGCTGACCTGATACTCCGTACTATAAATTACCCACGGAACCAGTACTCTTAGACTGCTTATCTCAGTAGTGATCTATGTGTGTCAGACCCCATCTGTCTGTCTGTTCTTCCTGGTACGTGGCTTCACGCTTAACAATTATTTCATCACACAAATGATTTAAAATGTTATTCTAATCGCTTATTTTGAAATTAATACAACTAGAAATTGTGTGTTTGCGTGTGAACTGAACTGTCTCCATCCCGACTATTCTTCATATTAATAATACATGTATTAGTGGAAATGTATATCTTCAATGCACTAATGATTGCTCAAGGCGCCACAATACTATTACCCTGAATTACTTGTACTTTCGGTGCCGCTACTTAGCGATCCACGTGACCAGATAGGTTCGTACACTGTACTTCCCGTGTTCAGGTACCCATTTAAACACCTAGATAAACTGAGTGCTTGATATCAACTGAGTGGATAAAACGTTTTGACATGAAACATGAACTTGATAACTTTGAGGACAATATGTAGTACCACTTTTTTTAAAACAGATTAAGGAATAAACCAAAACATCCTAATTGATATCAACATTTCGATCGGAATAGCAATGCCTCAGCGTGATATTCAGTAAACTCCTTCCAAACCGAGATCACTCCAACCCAACAGTTTCTTTAAACCGATATAATTATTTGGTCCCGAATTTGTCTTATAATAACAGAATATACTCCCTCTTATCCAACACCCCTCTATTCCGAATTCTGACACTCAAATCTGGTCCCAGGGCATATTTTCAGTACCGACACTTGCTCATCGTATCATTGAGATCAGTAAAATTGCGTTACTTGTATCAGAATTCGTTCTCATTGTTTGGCATTATGATTGAGATCATCTCTATAGCTTATTTGCATCTGGTCTGATGAGCTGAAAAGCCATGATTAGTAACCCATAAAGTTGACAGTGGTTAGCTCCTACTCATAAGAGAGCAACGAAATTGTTAAGATTATGACAATTGTCGTAAACCAAACTAGAAGCAGCTCTTGGCGAAATATGACAGTGGAAGAAGTACGATTCTTATTTCCTCATTAAATATTGATTTCCTTTATTTTTACATCTAACGAGTGTCCCCTTCCATATCAAGTGTATGTCCTGAGTGAAATGATTTTGCTTTGCCTCGGGCCTTGGGACATAAACTTGATATGAAAGGGGAACGAGTTATGTATCCTCTTTATTACCAACATGTATTCCATACGATTTATTGTGTTTTAAAATATATTTCTGTTGCCCCTATTAAGGAACGGAACAGCGGAGTAATATCAACCTGTCACAGCATCTATAAGTTCATAATATTGCGACGTTAAATATTCACGCATTTTAAATCAAACCATTCTATAATCCGCGATGTTCGGTATGATGAAACCAGTTGCACTAGTCATGCTGCAGGAAGCGTACGTTATATAACATCTCCCTGCTCGAGGACATGAGATGAGAGTTATCCGTCCTTGGCGGCCGACATTCGCATGTTTCACGTTGTCTGAATGTGTAAACAAGCTAAACAGCCTCATTAAATGTAAGTTTTTGATAAACTTGGCCGTTGAAATGCCTTTCATTTCGGTTATGTTTGCCTTGTGAGTATAAATTCACTGTGCACTGCTACGAACACGTTATTTTCACCGAGATACTTAGCGTCTGGTGCAATGTCATTCTCAACGGTAATATTGAGAGCAAAAACTATTGCTACATTCTAAACTTTATACTTATTAGCTCTGGACTAGTCATGGAGTATTTGTTAATATTATTCAATAAAATCAATCATTGCGGTGAGTAAGAGTTCATGAATTAACTGAACAATGAGATAAATATCAATTATAAGTGTTGTCGTAAAATACTTGTAATTTAATGAATGAGTTCACGTTCGTTTTGTGAAAGAATAAAGTTGCCCAGTGTCAAAGTTCATCGTTAGCCAATCAAATTACTTGAAGGTGTTATGACACATGTGTCATAACAGTTTGTATGAAACCCCTTTACGAAGTACCATTGGGAAATAATGATTAATATACACTTATATGAAGTTAAATTTTGCACATTTTGTGTTCATTTTGGTTCGATACAACGCAAACTCCCCTTAAACCGATATCCCTGTAAACCATCATTTTCGTCAGGCTACAATTGATATCAGTTTAGAGGGAGTCCAATGTATACGTTTTGGGAGACCCTCAGGACCAATCGAGTAGTGGGTTTGTTTGCTTACCCAATCTAAATTGGTTAATGGGCGCACGTATTTTCCAAATGAAAACTCCTAGGGTTGGTATGTTGTCGAAATTTCGTACAATTAGTTATTGATAGCTGAGGGTGAAACTACTGGTTAAATGAGGTGAGTTGGAGTTTAACGCCGCTTTCAAGAGTATTTCACTTATATCGCGGCTGCTAGTATTATGGCAGGGAGAAAGCCCGCAACGCCAAGTGGCTATGCATTGCGTTGGAACTAGCAAACCATGGGTGGTAATACGCTGAAATTCAGTGTATCATTGCACCCAAACCTTAATTTCTTAATTTCAGTATATTTTCTTATGTATCATATATCGCAATGAGACAGGAACTGCCCCTTGACGTATCCTAACTGAACTGCGTAGCGGTCGTTTACTAAATAGTGTTGACCCAATAACTAAATTTGAGAATTTGTAAATATGATTACTGATTATTCGAAGACTTTCTTCAACAGTATTTGCTTTAGTTGGAATAAATAACCACGACATTTGAAAACGTCGTCAAAAAAAAAGTTTTGCCCAAACAGTTTATATTTTACCTAAACTATCAGTAAATTCACACGCTCAATGACCGTTATATCCCTGGTAATGAAAAAAAGTAGTTCAAAGCAGATAATAATGCCTTAGTCACCACTGGGCTATGATGATTCCATATCAATTAACGTAAGTGATAAAGTAGGTAGGTATCACACAGAGCCCAGAAGTAGAAATGAGCCAATCTCCTGAGGCTAATAAGGATTTAGATGTGCACAGTCCAAACATGGAATGTATATATAAGCAAATAGTATCATCTATTAGGGAAAATTGACAGCATTACTAAATGCACTAATAATTAAGAATTGTCCTGATGGAATGTTCAGTTAGTACCAACATTAGATTAGTCAAATAATGTTACAATTGTCTCCGAGGAAACATTTACGCTATTTATTTGACCTCTGTTTTATTTTATTATTTATCGTATTACGGTTGAAGTTCTTCAAAGAAATGTTTGAAGTGAAACACATAAGAAAAGCTATATTTTCTGGATAACAACTTCTTTATGCTGACCAACACGAAGTTTGCGAGTACTTACTAATCCAGCAGCTTATTGTAGAGACTACCAAAATCCGGTGCCTATATACATTAAAACATAAAGGAAACTTGTTGATTGTAATGAGCAAACTTAAATAAATAATAACAAATAATATTAAACGAGCATCTAAAATGGTAATCAACGAAACATCGTGTACTTCGTTATTTTATCATATCATAACATTATGGCCGTCCATGAGGGCAATGCAGTCTAATGTATCATATTTATACAAGTGTCTCCGGAGCCTTCAAACGAGGTATGGCACCGGTACAAAGACGATACATGAGAACGTATTACCCGAGGTAGAATTATACAACGTATTTATCTTTTCGTCATGTCAATAAAATTAGTAGTATTATAGTCATTGCATTTTGACTGCCGAAGACTAATCAGCTGATATTGCTTGAATGACCTTGACCCTATACGTAAACAAAATGACGTCATCCGTCTCGATTGAAATGTTAATAGTCTTATAAATAGAGTATACTATACGACCTTCTATTTAATACCATTTTATTGAACGAGTTAAGGATTTTGTATAAAACGAGCGAAAGTGAGTTTAATACCAAATCATTCACGAGTTGAATAAAAATGGTATTAATGGTATTGAGTTCAGCTAAGTTAAATTGAGTGTACAAGCACTGCAAAATAAGATTTGTTTCCAAACCATGCAGCAAAGAAGGCGAAAATATGTTTGTCATTAATAGACCCGAAAACAGCTGAAAGAACTGTTTAAAACTCAGTACACGGCGAGCGTCCTTATGTAAAGTCATCTGACCATTATCCGACACCAACTCTCAGCTCGGAGCTTTTACTTTGGCAGCGGGTAATTATTATCCTTTTGTACTTGCATAATTACCTAATACTGTTCACCATAACACCCTTTATAATGTAAATGAAAAACAATATCCAGGACCCATATTTTCGAAGCTCTCTTAGCGCTAGGATAGTCGTAAGTGCCATACATTTACATCGACTTACGACTATCTTAACACTAAGATAGCTTCGAAAATATGGGCCCTGGTATTATTGTGAATAAGATAAATACTTTGCTGGTTAATAACTTTTCGAAAATAGCATTGATGATTGTCTCACATCAATATACATATAATTAAAACATCACGCCTACACGACAAACTGTGCGAAACGACGAAGAAATAGCTAAATATATCATACCATAATTACATATGATTACTGAAATCGATATATTGATATAACTTCATGACAGGATACACTGATATCTTCGTAATGATCACGGAAATAAATGTACATCTCGGCAATCATATACCAATATATACACATCGTATCATTTATGAACGTGTCTAACATCAGTACACTAACAGTATTTCAATGTATCATATATTGCTGGCTTTATCAGATTGGAAGCAGAATTGAACTGTTACCACATGTTGTAGTATATTGGTTCTGATAGTCATCTGTCGTTTTATCTGAATAGAAAATGGAATGAAATAAATGGATGCGTCATATCGTCTTTCTAAAATTCATAAATCAGCATATACAAATATGGCAATAGAATTGTTCCATTAGCAGTATTCCAACATCAGAACTAAATGTTTCATCTCGAATCATCCAGAAATGAAAAATAACTGTATTGTCTCGCTGAAAATCTTCACCATAACTTGTTTTAAATTCAATCATCAACATGCATGAGTATGTGGATATCTTGGAATACAAATCGCCAATATGTGATATATTATAAATAAACTTCATGACAAAAAGACGAAAATGCAGAAATAGTCGTGTCATACCGGTTGGAAATAAAGCTTGTTCAATTATATAAATCACTTCATGATCACGAAATATATTGTCCATCATGCAATCTTTCACATCCCTACAACCAGGGACATAACAAACTATACTATTGAAATACAAGATAATTCAATCAAGGAGCGATATTTACGACTAAATTAGAGTTTCATTATGTCTTCAAACGCAAACTAAACAACTTTTGAAATTAAAAACATTATCTTTTCTATATCTATGAGAAACAAACGTTTTGAGAAATCGTCGTTTTCAGATTTCCTGAACGATTTTCTGACAAGAGAGCCAAAGAGGGTTTTCTGGCTTGTTAATGTTTTCCCACAGTAAATATGCGTCAACAAATTAAAGTCCTATAAGGTACGTTGTGCCGACAACATCTTATAGTAACATTATGCCCAGTAAAACACCTTTGAAATAGCAATTTCGGCACCCTTGTGTCTTTTAACGGATATAAACTATTAAGTATTTTTACTATCATACTTTCATGAATGAGAAATGTCATCACCAGAGACATTCACAATCGACTTTGTCCGTGGGACTGTGTTGTGTTTGACTGTGTTGAAAATGTGATATATTTTGCCACTCGGTGTATATTTTCAAGATATACAATACTTTTAACAGCGACACCAATGCATCAGAACTAATTGTTTCATCTCGCTTAATCGTAATGTTGATTTTTCTCAGATTCATTCATCAATATGATTCACGAATATCGTAATAAAAACATGGTTCATCATATCTTCTTTCTAAAATTCATACATCATCATATCTCTATCACTTGATAAACGCATTCATCAGTAGCTAAAGGAAAGCAATACTGAATGTACCATGTCGGTTCCATGTCAGATTGTGATCGATCAGGCTCCATACATCTTCACTGTACACAAGCCACTGCATTGGACCAGTCTTATGGAGAGCCACTCTCAGATGACTTATAAAGCTCCTATAGACCTCGTGTTTCACAGTGGAAGCTCCACGGTCGTAGAGACAGGTCTAAGCAGGTCATGTTAAGAGCTTTGGGATAATACTGCTGAGTGAACACAGGAAGTTCTTTAGCTTCTTTCTAATGGACTATTGGTAAGTAGTGTAGAAGATGAAATTGCTTGTTAATGGGAATAATAGGGTAGTTTCATTACGTTTACAGTCATCAAGGATTTTGAAGTTGAACGTTATTTCTCACTTACTAAAACGTTATATTAAACAGTCATAACACCACGTGTGTATATCATCGGTATTAATTTCATACTTTGTCAAATATGTTTTAAAGTATGGAGTATGTAAAGTTATTTAAAAAAGAGGACAATTCTGATCCATTTACAAATTACAAGTGCATGTGGATGTATCGTTTAGGAGTTTCTGTGTAAATTATCAACGCCTATTACTATTATTTATGATAAGAAAATGTACCTCATTGTATCAAAGGTACATGTATCTATACTCTTCCGCCAAAAGATCAAAGTGACCATTGTGATCAGTGGTGGATACCATGAGCCATATGTTGCAAGATTTAATCATCGACCATACCTTAATTTGTTTGATACGATTTCGGAGACAAAACGATCACAAGTTTTCTCATTTACTTGGTATTTCTAAACATAATTTGAAGATAAGGATTCATTAGCGTTTCTGAACTGATGTGGCAATTTAGTACAAACGATGTACAGAAGAAATTAGAATGATAATTAAATCTAAACTTAAATTATAATTTTACCGATAAGCAAATAAATATATACCACTCTCGGTTTCTGCTATGTAGTTCATTTTAGAAGACTGAGCATTTACATGTACATCTGCAACAATAGAATACGAAAACAATGATGTTGTATCTATTGACTATATTTCGTTATGTGCAAATATGTGATATATAGTTATCGAAGAATTATGACAAGGTTTTTTAGACACGGAGATGTGTCGTAATTTGTGCATATACGTTTATTGAAATCAATTTAAGCCATTAAAAAGTCGATCCATTTTCTTAGAGCCGGACTCTTTTCGCAAACATTGAATGCCCTAATAACATTTGATTTGGGACATTCAGTAGTGCTCGACAGTTCAGTCCGAATCAAGCAATGACCTCGTTCAATCAAACAGAGCTAGACTACGTGTTGTTGCATAAAGTGTCTCAAATTAACAGTTTTACTAACTTAATGGATATAATATATTATTCATAATGAAAAAGAAAGAATGAACATAGGGCATACGATAATGAAAGAAAATAGGTATCTTTATCATTAATTGCTTCTATTTATATAAATTGTTAGTGGTCATTTATTGCAATTAGTCATTATATCCTAATTGTTCACACGTTTCTGATGAGATGGATACTATAAATAAGCTTATTTGCAATTGTTTTTCAAACGTTTTGTTAATTATGATGTTTTGGGAGAAATAATAAATATCTTCAGGTATGATATCATATTGGCACTGAATTGTAGAGGTCTGTTTGATAATTTAAATATATTAGAACGGGCTTCTCAATAACGTGTATACATGTCATCACAATGACATGACCCTTTAAAGGGGCAGTAGCACGTTTTTTCACTCAAATAAGTCGATAAAATTTATTTGAAAAATAAGTTCACCAATCGTAAAACATCATTCTCTCTTCGGAAAATCAAGTTCGAAATGAGTGTACATGGCTCAGTAAAGACATGGGCATCGTTTTTCGTCATTCAAAATAATACAATGTGTTCACAATAAAATGGCCGCCATGCAATTTACGCTTTATACGCAACACCGTTATCACTACTACGGATAATTGGTTTGTGTAACAGGATATTTTAGTCTCTAAAGTAAATTTAAATGGCACAAACTATCATTATAAATAGGAAATTTTAAAATATAAATTTTGCAAAAATCGTGCTACTGCCCCTTTAAAACTGCATGTTGTTCCTCTTCAAATTAATTGAAATATTGGACTTCAAAGATGAGGTTATATCTCTTGTGTTATAAAGGTTAGAAGGATTCAATTAGAAAAGAGATTAAATAGAGAATATTAAACGACGTCCCGTTTAATAACATATTTATGAAACGAGTGGATGGTTTTGGTATTTAACGAGCGAAAGCGAGTTAGATACCAATACCATCCACGAGTTTCATAAATATGTTATTAAACGGGACGGAGTTTAGTATTTTATTTATTACACGCTCTAAATTAATGAAATATGTAATTAAAGTTTACTATTCATTCATGTAGATGTGCGTAGGGATACATCTCTTACCATGGACGCATAACGCCATCTTACTAAACACCAAAAATAGACCAAGCAAATATCCGCTAATAACAGTTTCGATTTTAAACAATACAATTTCAAAACACTCATTACGTTGTCTTTATGTTGAACTATAAGAAGCGCAAATTTGCGAGTAAACAAAAACATCGTATTAATCTCACTAGATCTTATGAATGATGTCAGGTGATTGTGACGTCATCGGAATGCGACTGTTTTCAAGCGCGATTCAGTTAGGCTAGTTACAGTTGTACCATTATGTAGCTGCAGTTGCTTTGGCAAAATAGCTCTGTAACACCCTGATGACAATGATACTGGGAAGTAAAGTTACATACAGTTCTGAAGCAAGTTTTATCCAGCGAAATTGTGGGGATCATTGTCCTTGTTGCCGATGAAGTTAACATTGACGGCACAAATTGCCGACGGCACCGCCGAAAATGGAGTTCTGACATTTATAGCAAACGTTAAAATGTTATATCAGTATTGATACTTACCTTGAAGCATTTTTATTCATTTATCGTGGTATGTCAGGGGCAGAAACAAACTTCAAACATATGCTAGCCTGAAGGGCTAGTCCTTTTGTTTTCTACTAGCCCCATACAAGTATCACTAGCCTGTATCTCCCAGTAATCTAACAATTATAACTTGTTATGTTTGACCTACAATGGCAAGTATTTTCCCTTCTTCAATCATTCACATCTGATACCATTGTTGCTGATAGAACCAAGATTTTGTACTCATACATTGAGTATTTCATGATTCAGAATTTTTTAAAGGCCCACAGGGCTAATAGAAGCTAAAATTTACTAGCCCGGTGTTATGTTTACTAGCATCAGGCCGAAGGACTTGTGTAAATTTCTAGCCCTGTATGTTATCTTCTGTAACAACAGACAGACATGAACAATGCCTCCACAACCTGGAAAACTTACATGTCGACACGAAGCTAATTTTTTACATTCTAAACAATCAAAACAATACCTCAAAAGGAGAAGAAAATATCAAAATGTACCTTTAATGATTACAATGTAGTTGCAATAATACTCAACTGACGACTGTCACAGGATACGTGGGTTCAACGTGACGTTTATTCCTTGTGAATTTACATAAACTGAGGCTACGTCAAGTTGCATGACGAAGCAAAATGGCGGTCAAATCCCGGAAGCCGTAACGAGATAACATGTCAAGGGAACTAACTCTGAATCAACCAAGCGATACTGGTTGACGGTAAATTGTGATAGAAGCGTCCGTACAATATTAATCATAACGACGTTGCGTGAAAAAACATGTCCAAAGAAATCCAGTGCGATCCCAAAGGCCATGTGACTACTGGAAAGTAGTTCCGACTGCGATCGCTTTCACGTGCAATGTTTCACAACAGTGTTGAATAACATTTCGATGTTTCACAACAGTAGTATCTTCAACGAGAGTGTAATAACTATAATTTAGTTTTCTCCTGTTGATGGTGACTAGATAACAGAAATTGTCTTTGTTACATTGATGTTGCAGCCATTTGTTACATTAAAGGGGCAGTAATAACGGTGTTGTATATAAAGCAAACATTGCATGGCGGCCATTTCATTGTGAACACATTTTATCATTTCGAATGACAAAAACGATTCCCATGGCTTACCATAACCCTGTACACTCATTTTTTAACTTGATTTTCCAAAGAGAGAAGGGTGTTTTACTGTTGGTGACATTATTTTTCAAATACATTTCATTAACTTATTTCACCGAAAAAACGTGCTACTGCCCCTTTAACGTCTTTCGAATGGTTAATGTTAACAATTGGTGAATGCTGACTAGTCTACCAGAACTAGGATATGTGTCGAGACACAACTTGCGTGATATGACACCATTTAACACGTGCTAGTGTACTCCCAAGATGCTAATAACCTCCACTCTAAAGTCAGTGTATAGTTAGCTGGAATTGCTATTTTGACAGTACTAAATGATTCATGGACGACCTTAACCTTCTGGGAAAGGCAACCGTAAGGACCGTAAGTAGAAAGGTCACAGGTTATGACAAATGGACCCAGGCCAAATTGTATAATGATTGGGCAGCTTATGCATTATTCAATAATCACACAAAGTGTCTATGATTATACATGATTATCAACAACCATTTCTCCAGAATAAAGTAAAGTACTAGTACTAGTACTAGGAAGTCAGCTATGGTGAGAAAGCCGGTAAAATAATTACCATGAACACGTGGCGGTACATTTGTACTCGCGCTATTTTCTTTTAAGTAGTAATTAGTTTGCATGCTGAGCGAAATACCAGAGAAAATACTCATCAGGAAAGTCTGTTATTTGAAGTGTTGTTTGTAAGTCTTTCTGTGAACATAATTTAAAACATGTGTGTTTGGAGTTTCTTAAGATCCAACATGGTTTGACCAGTTCGCGCAGATGCACATGTTAATGTATTTTCTGCACGCTTCAATGAAGTATGGTTTGTCCCATTATGTTATACATGTACTTTCTACCTCGACATGTAGCAGATATGGACACCCGCTCAAGATAAAAACATGATCTCGAATTTAATTTATATACGGACATTAACAGTCAAGTCGCGCTTATATTTGTACAATGATATAGAATATGTAATTGATTGAATTCCTCTTTATATCCTCTTTATATCAAATCAACTAGCAACTAGCAATAAAACACAAATGATAAATTACTTGTTAGAGTGTTTATTTCGTAAAGGGACCACGTCCCATTATACAACACAATGACGACAAGACCAATGGTAGCAATGGAGGCCTTTAAAACTGAAAATATTGTCATGTACAATATATGTCTCAATAAATTGTATAATCTAAATTAAAAACCTTTCCTGAAAACGATGATAATAGCATGCAATGGTAAATGATATAAACAATTCTTATATATAGATAGTACATGTTTGTACTTGTTCATAAGAGACACAAACATACGGTTTACGTTAAAGCATATTTATATTACTATTTAGTAAAAAATCTTCAGTTACAAAACATCGTCAAACATTTAAGTTTTCCTCGCATTTCAATAATAACATCAACGAATTTATCAAGTTGCATTTTCACAATCAATCTAATCATTAGATGAGGATATAAGTGTACAATTTCCGAGGACGTATCTGATTATAAGATGTACTTAACATGTGTAGTTGTATCAAGCGTGTAATATTCAATTTGAAACTATTCTAGGCTTAAGCAAGTATATTCCATTACATCATATGTCAATTGCTGATAAACTAATTACAATTACATGTAAAACATAACAAAAAGTAATGTTTTTTTTAAATAAACAAGAATTTTAGTTCAAACTGGTTAAATTTATGATAAAAACATGAGATGCATTACTGAAATGATGATGTAAAGTGTTGACGAAAACGTAAGAATTTAAAATACCAATCTATAAATATAGTTATATTATTACATTAAAGTCTTTCAAATAAGTAATATTGTCCATTTGCAGGCTATCCTTACATGCCTTTCCATATATTTAAAGTACCTTTTAATAAATAAGCTGTACAGTGCTGACATATTAACACAAATAATTGTTCGCGGAGGCATGTTATTGGTGTTTTTGGCATGGATGGATCTTGTCAGAGAGACATATAGATCATTTCAGTGCCTTAACTTTGCAACTGTCTTTCTGATGTCGTCTCACGTTCTGTTGATCATAGTCAGATATATGTGTTCATATAGCATATAAAACACGTTAAATCAACATTGCACTTGATTGAACTGCCACCTTAAATATATAGAGTTTTGTAGTTTATGTAAAGAACTACTTTTGAAGTACTGTCCCTGATTGAATAATTAAAGTCGGTGTTCCAAAGGACAATTACTGCATAATATTATGCAGTCATGCGACAAAGGTTTTCGTCACTTGTAATTTCCATAGACGTTCAGGTTAACTAAGTGTAGCCGAGAGTTGCGAATACCCAATTCCCACTACTGTCTACCACAGTGAGACAAGAGGTAAAGGGGAAGAGAAAACACAACATAAGATAAAAAAGGTGTTTTTGTTAGATTAAATGTGCTCAGAACCACAAGAAACGAACCTACGCATCTGTAGGTAAATTCCATCATGAGGTAACGATAAAAGTAAGCAAGATTTACTCTATTTGTAATATCTCTAATCATTGCCTACGATGCCAATCATATCGGGGTTCATATATTTTATACGATGCCCTAGGACAACATATCTCTTTGTCATGGTGACGTGACGTCATGAACAATGCTTTAACGTCACGTTTGATCTATGAGTTGCGTTCCAAATGCTGCAACAGTAGGTCGCCGGCCTATGGATGAAAGTGTATTTTAGCGTATTTTCATTTACTTCCTGACTTTGGTAATATACAGAATAGTATATTCCTGTCCGTGTTACACTATAATGACGACACCCGTGTCTGAATATCGGTATAACCCTCGCTCTCGCTCGGGAAATACTTATATTCAAACACTCTTGTCGTACATATAGCATGACATAGACGGTCATTTAGTATCCTCTATTTATGATTACATATTTCAGAATATATAGTGCCAACCTGTAAAGAAAATTGAGAAAATGTTTTGGTGTTTGAAAGATGATCAAAAGGGAAACAAGGGTTTTCTGAACGTGTCGGATCTCTAATTAAGGTAATTGAGGAGAAGTATAGTTGGAATATCGAAGTAGGTCCAGGAATAGAATAGTTAAGATGGCATGCATCTTTTAATATTCATGCAAATGGTCATTTTAATCTACCCCCATCATACACACGAATGCAATAATTATTACATGGTATTCTGAAACTTGAAATATCAGACTCGGTGCCTTAGTTTCGATCTCAACAGTTAGCATACCCACCGCCTTTGCTCCAACCTCTTTCGCACTGCAAAACTTTTGCAAATTACCATCACTCGCTTATTTAAGCCTTGCTGCATCTGCTTAACTTTTCCATGCTAACATAGGGGCGCGCTGCATCTGAACCTAAATAAGGGAAGTTTCCTTTGCTCAGGAAGGTTGAAATTGTCGGACGCACATGAACAAACTAGATATCCACATCATGTTTTCTCAAATGTTATTGACTCGGTCTTGTGACATCGGTTCACGATGCATAAAACAATAAACGACGATCAAATGCTACCATGTCAATGTTGACGCTACATTAAACCGAGTGTAAACATGTTTTATTTTTATAGCAACACCTGTCTTTCTCATTCATGACCGGCCATATCATGTGTTCCTTAAGCTAATAGGTCATTCTGTAAAGCTACGAAATCGATCTACCAGTAGTGATATTGATTTTGTTAAATACTACATTGGTTTGCAGGTCAAAATAAGCTGCCACTCTTCAGCATTATACAATATGAACTTCATTTCCAAACCGATAGAGCCTTCTTGGAGGGAGTCTTGTTGTTTCAGATGTTAAAAGTAGGTAATCAGGAAAATGCCATTAAAAGCTGTAAGATAACGACACAAATAAGGATACAATATTTTTATGCAAGTTAATAATAATTTGCAGGAACAAAATCAGCGGCATATGCGTATAAGATTCGTATGCCTTTTTATCTTGTAAAATACATCAATCAAACTCAACGTTATACGCAGCAGCAGTGACAATTATATAAACGTCAAGCCAAGGTGTTTCTCGTGAGGTGAGGTGAGGTGAGTTTGGGGTTTAACGCCGCTTTCAAGAGTATTTCACTTATATCACGGCTGCTAGTATTATGGCAGGGAGAAAGCCCACAACGCCATGTGGCTATGCTTTGCAGTGAAACCTGCGAGCATCGACTGGAACTAGCGAACCATGGGTGGTACTACGCTGAAATTCGGTGTAGCATTGCACCCAAACCTTACTGCGTGTAGAACAGTTCTCTACTGCAGACAAAGTTGCCGTGCCCCTGGCGGGATTCGAACCCAGGACCTCTTGATCCGAAGCCGTGTTTCTCGTAGTCATATACATGCATCAATATTGACACGGGCAACATATAACATAAGCTTTAGAGTAAGATGGCAAACGTGACATCGACACAACGAGATGTGCCACTCACTCAAGTGCGTATACAGGAAGAAATGACCGCAATATCCAATAGCCCATATCGGCTTATGGAGGTCACCCTTCAAAACGCGATTGTGTTTCTTTTCAAATGCAAGTACAATTCGCTGAATATGAAAACGTGGGTAGTGGCATTGACCGCTGTTAAGTGTAGGAGCACATCACTCTATAGCTATTCACATCTACTGTAGGATATGATTCATAAGCTGCCTTGAGGTAGGATGGAAATATAGCTAGGCAACTTCCTCAATCAGGTTGGTGAACTTTGTCAGATAAGTATGTTATTTCTACCAGATCCTCACCCTTAACTAGTGACTTCGATACTTTAAGGAGCTATAAATGAGGAATTATTTGTATGTGTAGATGCGTGCAGCAGATGTGTAGGCAATGGCTTTTGTGTCGGGGCTCTTTTTGAAGATGATGGCATTGAATTGGTTAGTTGCAGTATCCACGTTTTAATCTGATATGTATCATTTATACACAGTACATAAAATGTCACAGGTGGCTATCCTCTATACTGCTTACACGTAATTATGAGTAACATTTTATAGCTGCATGTTTGTACTTTTGAGCATGTTTAGCTCCGTGTATTCAACTGGAAATGGGTTCTAACGCCAATTGTACTTATGTTGTAAACAGTGCCCCAGATACCCATTCAGAGGTACACTTACTTCTCTCATCCAATTTTAAAGGGGCAGTAGCACGTTTTTTGCAAATTTTATTTTTTCAAATTTCCCATTTATAATGATAGTTTTTGTCATTTATATTTACTTAAAGGGTAAAACATCTTATAACACAAACCAATTATTCGTAGTGGTAATAACAGTGTTGCGTATAAAGCGAAAATTGCATGGGGGCCATTTTATTGTGAACACATTTTATTATTTTGAATGACAAACACGATACCCATGGCTTTACGGAACAATGTACACTCATTTTTAAACTTGATTTTCCGAAGAGAGAAAGATGTTTTACTATTGGTGACATTATTTTAGAAATAAATTTAATCGACTTATTTCAGGGGGAAAAACGTGCTACTGCCCCATTAAATTGAGATATGAAATAACAAATGAAAAAAATAATTTTCATCACTTACATGATTTTATTTGTAAGATACTTTACTATTCACCAACTTTATTTATGATATGCAGATAAGAATATCAAGCTAGTAACGTTGGTTTAGAGCTTTTTGTAATCGAACGTGTCCCCGAACATTGATAATGATACCAAAACAGTTGAAAAGCTTCTATTCAATAGAGATAGCTAATGCTATTCGAGATGTAAAGATCGGATATGTAGAAGTGAAACAATATATGACAATTGACATCACGCATGCAAATCTAATCTGACTCGTATTCTGAGGAAGCTTTGCGTATCTGTCACTCATTGATGTATTGTTTGTGGATGTCTGAATTATCCATGCATATTTAACGCAGATTAGCATCTTATCTGGAACCCTGTATGGTATGTTATGTTCAACAGTATTCCAAACAAAGCATCTCTACAATAATCAATGGAAGTCCTGTCTTTTCATCAGAAAACAGAACGTGTACTTTTCACTTGTATTCTATAATACATATATGTTAAAATAATGACAATTACACATCTATACAAACACATAATACTGTATTGAGCCTGGTACTTACTTTATTACACATATTTAGTCATAATACTGATATACCGTTGTAAACAATGAAATGGGAGTTTGTCCATGAGTCCGAATATAATATGATTCTTAAAAGCATTATTATTAAACTATTTTAGCATTAGCGATATTGCTGTTGATAAAACTTTCATATCTCAGAAAGGGTCTCAGGTGGACATACTTTGATACCATCTAACGAACAGGTGTGTTGACTGTTGAGATTAGTGAGATATTAACCTGTCGTTCATGATGTCTATATAAGCATTGTGGTGGGATCACTTTGCTATCGGATGCTCTCATGAAACCACAGGCTCTCGTTTTTCCTGTTGTAACGCCTAGAATAGAATATACTCACAACCATGTACACTTTAACGCTTCACTGAATCTTATCAAAGTATTAGGAAATTCAAGATAGTTTTTATTGTTTTGAACTTTAATTACAATTGCAAGAATTACTGTATGGGAGAATAGCGGAATTTCTATTTTGAAATACATGTATATATATATATATATATATATATATATATATATATATATATATATATATATATATATATATATATATATATATATATATATATATATACATATATGAAAAATAAAATGATCGAAGAAATTACGATGATTGAATCAGATTCACAAGCTTAAACATGCTTTCGACCATGACGGGTCTCATCAGGTGAATGACGTTGAGTCGGTTGATGCCTCATAAAGTGTAATTATGACGTCACAACACATTGCATAGATGCATTGTATCTATGAATGTATCTATGCAATGTATTGTGACGTCATAATTACAAAGTAAACCTAAACACTTGGAAAACAAACAAGCGTGGTTCCCATATTTACTTGTTAGTAATGGCGGTGACACACATACCGATGACGTCATGGGCAAACACGATTTGTGTGACTACTTGTTACAGAATGTAAATCATTTCGACAATATTCTTCTTAAAATAAACGCAAACTTAATAAACATTATTTTTGGCAAATATCAGATCACAGTTACCTCGAGTGATGTCATGACACATCACGCAACATGTTCGTGTTACTCTTAAAGGAGCAGTAGAACGAGTTTTGCAAAAAAAAATTCTTCAAATTTCCCATTTATAATGATATTTCCTGTCATTTATATTTTCTTTAGAGCGTAAAACATCTTATTACAAAAAACCAATTATCCGTAGTGGTAAAAACGGTGATGCTTATAAAGCAAAAAATAGCATGGCGGCCATTTTATTGTGAACACATTTTATTATTTCGAATGAGAAAAACGATTCCCTTGGCTTCACGAAACCATTTACACTCATTTTAAACTTGATTTTCCGAAGAGATTGGCGTTGGTGACATTATTTTTCAAATACATTTCATCGACTTATTTAGCGAAACAAACCTGCTACTGACCCTTTAATAACGAAATAAGGGGTTGGTCATCTCGGCCAAGACATATCTTCCATATTTGATGAATAGGGACCTTCTTGCAATTCCTCAATACACCCAATTAGTGTAGTTTATTGTAATTGTAAGTTTATATTTATTTGTACTATGTTACATTGTTGACAGTTTCTACACACGCCAGACGTCAGTGTATTTTTCTTACTTTCTCCTTTACTAGGATAAATAAGGTAGGAAAGTGGAGATATAATGTTATTTCCAAGGAAACGAACTTGCCCAACCGACGTGTCAATTACTTTTCCTGGTTCCCAATAAAGATCGGTCAGAAGATGCCTGATAAAAGAACCAGCTTGGCGCTTGTGATTATATCTGGGTTGTGGCCATTTAACTGCGTCGCCCAAGAGCTATCTTCTTGTACTGTAATTAAAATGATCGTGAATTGGTTCATAAAGCAGACATATGTTGTACAGAGAATTGAGATTAAGATCTAACATTTCAATATATAGCCCTCATCCAGTAAAGTTATCCGGTCACAGGTGCAACGAAGATGGTTTAAATCAGAGACTATGGCGCCAAAAGATTACTATAAACCAAATATTGAAAGTGGAGCTACGATTTATCGTCGAATCAAGGTATCCTTGCTCTCTGTAGTTACCTTGTAATCACTTTCATTCTTTTCTGTGTAGTCACTTTCCATACTGACCTTATTAATTCCTTCAATTTAAAAATCACATCATGATCTATATCACATTGCAAATCAAATAACAGAGAGGCCTTTTTCAGTCTTATCTTAAACGTCTTTCCATCGTAGAATGTCACAACTTAATCTTTAATCCCTAAAGCCATTGAAGGTGTGCATTTTATTTGTTTTTTTTTTGCACAGGAACCGGTCATTAACAAAACACCACACGAAAAACTCTTTGTAATGTATACCGTGAGAGATAAGAGATATATGGAAGATATGTAAACTCACGTGCAAAAGAAACGTCCCCACATTTTAAAAATAGTATAATATGAAATATTGATGTCGGAGAAAGTAGATTTGGAATGTATTTGATAGCCACATGTTTAGTAAAGTGGTGATCATAATTTCATACATCAGAGTTACTCTGCTTCTTTTATTTTTATATCTGTTCAAATACACATGGGGTGCTAACATCGCTTTTTAAATATGTTTTTGGCCCACAATATTTGGTAGTTAAGTTTAAAACATTGAAAAAGTAGAAATTTGATTAATTAAAGATATCCTCGACATAAATACCCTTCTTTGATTTAAATTTGTTGACGCATCATTACTGTAGGACGTCACAAAACAAGCCAAAACTGGCTTTTGGGCTTCTATCTCATCTAGTTAAGGAGATTCCAAAACGACCATTTCTTAAAACTTGTGTTTCTCAGAGTTATGAATAGATAATGTTTTGAAAATTCATATTTAGTATTGTTGGGTTCTGAAGACATGATGTAACGCTGTTTCAGTCGCATTTATGGCTCGTCGATTGAAATATCTTGTATTTTGTATGGGGACGTTTCTTTTGCACGTGAGTTTATAATTTGAATGCATGTACGTGGCTAAGTTCTGGCTGGTCAATACGAATATGTAGACAAAAGTATGTAAGTATAATTTCAGATCGTTATATTTGTATGCAACATTCATCTACTCTGGCGAGTATAAATAATAATAGACAGGGAGGCTTTAGGTGAATCCAAAGGACACTCCGTATGTCATTGTAGTAACCTAGGTCAAAAGTTACCTAGGGTGTTATTTTATCGAGAAGTAATGACTGTTGCCTAAAGTACCCATGTAGTGCCAATCTGTTCACTATAATCACTATATTAAGATGTTAAGCCGTGGTTATGTTCGAAAACCGGACAATGTTACGCGGCTGGCGCGCGTCAATTCTTAGAACGTTATTTTGAAAACTTATATGTAGCAGAACAATAGACAGATTTTGGTTGGTACGCTCAATGGAACATAAAACTGGTATACTTGTAAATGGGGCGCATGAATTCGGCTTCTCATCGTGTATTAAGCCGCTGCTTGAGTTTCATTGAAAGCAAGTTATTGTCAAATATTTGGCTTTAGGGGATACACATGCAAGTCGATTGAGATCATTTGGACGTAAATCAGGACATTTGATATGTTTGTATGTATCAAATCTAAATAATTTTTAAAAAAAAAACCACGTTATTTCCCTTTAAAGATTTGATTCATCTAACTGACTGAAAAAGGAAACTAACATCTGCATGGCAATCAGATGCTGGACGGAGCAATGTTAGTGACCTGTATAACGAAATGGCAAGTACTTATCTGATGAAAACCTAAGGTCTTACTTGATGAAAAGCCAGCCATTGTGTAGCAGAGGATACAAATCATGTCACAGGGATGATAGAAACTTCTCCATTTATCTAAAGACCATTCATGTATGTAATTAAGAATAGTGTATGTAGCCAAAGGTGATCAGTAGAAAATCACCTGGCTAATTAGTAAGGTCTTAAGGCATTAGTCGAAAATGAAATGAAACATGAATAGAAAAACATCGTGACCAGTGATCCATTAGAGCATCTTGTAATCTATAATGTATTAAGGACGTGTCAGATATGCGATCATGATGTCAAGAACACAGCTGGATGAGATTCAACAAAATATATTCCTGAAAATGGAAATGTTAACCTGTCACGACTTCACTGGTAATCGTTGTTTACGGTTTAATGTTTATTAGTTAAAGTAACAAACATATTTGTGTTCGATTGTTCGTTTCCTAATTGTCGCATAATGAAAAACCTTATCAGGAATGAATCGACCTCAGGACAGTTGGACATTCAAAGGTGATAATGAGTTTGTGGTTTCGAAGTTCATAGAAACCACAAGTATTTAATGGTGCGATATATCTCTTTGTCTCATAAAAAGCTCAGCATCTTTTAACCAGTGACGTGGCGTGTTGACCACGTTAATTTGAGAAAGCACGTTTATAGTGCATGTTAGCGCATAATTTTGTTGATATTATAACTAAAGCCTTGTTTATACGGCGAACTTTGCACATATGCAAAATTGCTTATGGTAGTAATATACACACGTGAGTAAAAGTAAATTTATTATGCGTTCATACGTGTTTAATTTCTGCCTAAGCATATAGGCTATATGAATAAAGAATTCCTAAAAAGATGCCAATTAATAGTTATTATTGTAGATGTAAACTAAATAAAAAACATGAATATATATCTGTCAACATTGGTTTTACTATATACCCCAAATTATAATGAAAATCGGATAGTCAGATGGATTTCGAAGGTCATCGCGTGCAAGAAGGAGAATATCCCATACAGAGAATTTGAAAAACAATATCATGAGTTTCTCTTATATAGTTTCTCAACCTGTGTGAAGTCACTATGTCTGTAAACGACGAACGTTTACTAGAATAGTGAAAATACCATATTTACTTACGGTAGTAAACATTTGCACCTCCTCTGCCCGTTCATGTATTATTCAAACTTTTTGATTGTAAAATAAAACCAATTATTGTTGTATGGGGCGAAGATATGGGGATATGCAGATATAAATGTTGTCGATAAATTTCATCATAATTTTTGTAAATTTGTTTTAGGTGTTGGTAAACACGTGTCAAGTAATGCAGCTTTACCTGAATGTGGACGATATAGTATTAAGTTGATTATTATTATAAATGTATCACATTTTGGTGCAAATTGTTGAGAATGCCTAATGATCGTTATCCTAAGCAAAAGTTATTATTTTATGTATAGATAAGATGCTTTTGGTAGAATTACGTGGGCTACACAGATACGAACTCTTTTTATATGAGTATGAGTATAGTTATGTTTGGCTTTCCCAAGACATTGGTAATGTATCTTTGTTTTTATAATCTTTTAAGCAGAGATTGATTGATTGTTCAAAACAAAATATTAACAGTAATATATTCAAGTCATCGAGACTTGTACAATTTAAGAGTATCATATCAAACTTCCATGTAGATAATCACATTCTGAAAATTAAGCTTAAAGATTTGAGGAAATATATTTGTCTACGAAAGTTCGATGCATTACCATTAAGATGTAATATGTGGAAGGAAGCTGGTAGCACTGATTTAATTTGTATATGTGTTGTAGTAATAGTTATCAAAATGAAGTCGAATTTGTTTTTGAATGTGATAAGTATGAAACATTAGACAGCAATATTTACCTTCATGGAATGAATTGTCAAGCTGTTTAAGCTACTAATATCTGATGATCCGTAGTTTTAATGAATTGTGCTAAATTTATCAAATCAGCTCTTAAATGTCGTTCATCTGTAAACTAAGTCATGTCTGTGCATATTGCATTGAAATTGCATAATTTAAATTGTATTGTAATTGTACATGGGCCGAAGGCCTACAACACTGAAATAAACTTCTTCTTGACGATTAATAGTTAACCAGAAGTTGTCAATTATGTCTGTGGCACTTTGCTGTAACATGCCAATCACCTGTCACTGGTGAGATTCATTTACCGCCATATCACGTTACTCTAAACTAGCGACTATATGTGAAAACACGTTAATGGAGCCAACGTTATTACAGACATAGGTTGGGGTGATGGATTGTTCTTTATCGCTCGGTCAGTAGGCTGTTGATTTTGGATTATAGAATTTAGGATGTTATTCTCGATAACAAAGTAGGGGATATTCCAATAGACGTGGCCTCAGTTATCAAATTATATCCGACAAATGAAGAACACATTTAAATGATTGATGCTTATAGGTTAATAAGAAATCAGTAAAATGTGCTTTGATGAATATCCATATATGACCTACTTTTACTTGAAACATTAAGATATAATATTGATAATAACTGTTTTTTTGTATTATGCGACATTCCGACAGCGACTCGTGTGTCATTGTCAAAATGTGTGGAGAGCAACGGAGCATATATAAAACCATGGGTAACCGAGGATGGTACAGGAACATGTACATTGCCAACTTGAAACAACTAACAGAGATCCGGATATTTGTTCTTCTCTAAACACATAAGCTCTCAAAGAGTGGAATCTCGTATACAGGTATGTAAAAGAAAGGATTGCTGAAATCGTTGGTTTCGTGATCACCATAACCATATAAACTCCCGGGCAACACACTCCTCCCAAAATGACAGATTGTTTTATCCGCAACTTCTTAATATGATTTACACACAGTAATGTCAAATCTCTAGGAACCAACTAAACTGAATTTATATTATTATTATTATCGAAACTCCTTAATTAACTTGTTGAGAATGAATTTTGACATTTGTAAATTCTAAAACGGCGTACAGCAAATATGAGCGTTAATGATAAAAGATCAAGAAGATACATCATGTTAAATCAGTTTGTATTAGCTTATTTTTATATGTTTTCAATTTTTTTTTCAAATGACAAACATTATGGGCGAAAAAAAAAGCGTTTAAAAAGCGTCAGGAAAGGGTGCACGTAAAAAACAAAGTATCATACCCTTGTGAAAGAAATTGTGTATACTTATTAACAAGAAAATGGCTAATTGCATACATTCAAACTTACCATATCCGTCAACAGTATTTTGGGTTTTACATGATGAAAATAAGTATGCGTTTCTTTGTTCAGTAATGTAGGACATATCCATATCCGAAAACTATTTCTAATGTTAACAATGCTTGGCGCTATTTGTTTAGTCAATATACATGTATCTATGAAGATCAAGTAAACCTCTTTTCTAGTTTCTCGCTTCAAACCACCCACATGCTAATTGCCAGAAGCAGATCGTGCTTCTTAAAATCGTTTTTTAAAACGTGACACATGACTCGTAATCATGTCCCCGATAAATCGTACAAGTATGAATAACCATGGCTATCACATAAAGAAGAAAAGCACTACAATTTAAAATTAAAAATTTTGATTTCAATTTAAAAACGTGCTACTGCTCCTTTAAACATGGTAACGGTAATTTTAGTTTAAATATTTTTGAAAAGAAAACTGGTAAGTTTACGCGGGTATGTGCAAATCTACGAAGAACGCTCTCCGTGAAGTTTAATAAGCAACAATAAGGGCAGATTTGTGGGCTCACACAGAGACATGAGTTGTGATACTTGTGATGTTACCTTGGGCCTCTGTTCATCCAGCAACTATTGGATAAGTGGTTCAAAAGTGAAGACATATAGCATTTAAGCGCGTTATTAGCTGTATATTTGCATGCTAACAGGTATTCTCTCCCGACTGAGGTGACTCAAGTCAGTTCTTTCCCGATAACCTCTGTTCCAAATAGGCCTTATTTCACGGTTCTTGCGAAATCCCTCTGCGACGTATCCCTTATTATATCCACACCTCTTATCCAATAAAATCACGTCTTACATTGACCAAATCGACCGAGATACAAAGGTGTTATCCTTTAACAATAAAGCTTATTTCAGATTAGCATATGTACTTCCGGTATGCCTGATATATACAGCTAACAATGTTCAGTTTTACCTGGAATATGGTAATTCTTAATTTACCAGCATGTCTATTGTTAATTGTTTTCACAATCTCAAATGGCATGCATCGTGGATAAAACATTAAACAAAAAATTACAAACGTTTCTGTACAGCATAATACTACAATAACTTACTGAAACTGAAGTATTGGTGTCATAACGAACCACAGCCATTGATGACTCCAAGGCGATGGGCGTGTATAAAAGGAGAGCGCTGATTGGATCTATAGACAGGCCATAGACTTTTCTGTGATTGGTAGTTATATTTAGCGCTAATTGAGGCTTGTGGCGGAACAGAATCCAGGGGTTCAGTTTCAAAGAGTGCGAAACAAAGTACCCAGGTTTTCAGGAAGAATGATGCGATGAACATGAAAGTGTTGATGTGTGCAATATACACTGTTGCAAGAAAATATGTCTCCTTATTGCCACTAAGATATATTTAGCTTTTGCCAATAGTGTGAAATTGTTTTCCTCTCTGTCACGTGCCTTTGATGTTAACGTGAATGGGTATTGCATAGAACAACTTTACCAAAAACTTTGCAAACTCAATGCAAAAGGGTTTAAAGGGTTTGCCAACACAATTTTGAAATTGCAAAATTGTGCAGCGTTTCTTTTGCCTCTCAGTGTATGTATGCACACCCTGTAAGCGGAATACATAGTTTTGTTTATGAAATTATTCCGCTCCTCTAATCTATTTAAATATACTGTTCATGTATAAAGTACCATCAACACATCCTGAACAAGATTAAGAGTATCTCTTTGAGTATCAAGAAATGTCTTATTAAAGACAAGTATATGTTTTATAAATGTTTCTTCATTTCAATTGGTTCTCAATGCGACATCGTAGCAACATTAAAAAGCTATGAAATGTTTACTAGACATTAAAAAGCTTACGAAACACTATTATAATTGGCTATCAGAAAAGCGCCTTAAATTACTACTTGCTGCCTCCACATAATCGATTTATAGTCACACAGGGACCAGGTCATATCTGTGGAGATGTACGTATGTGTCACGTTATAATGAAGACTAATCTTAGGGATAGGATGGTGAGGTGTCGATATTATTTCATTAAGTACGAAGGTATTGGCAAAAACTAACTGTTTTTATTACCCATATGATTGAAAATAACCGGGTTAATATTATTGATATGAGCACGATTGTTTCACCGCGGCTTCCCGTATTTTGTTGTCTGTGACGTCATAAAACGATTGTTCGTGACGTCACTGTTGCTTGCCGTCGCAAGAAAAGTGGGTCGCTTTCTGACTATTTTTATCTATCACATGGAATAGAACGGGTAATAAAGAAATTATTACACTCGGAAGTGCGTCATATGACTTTTACGAAACTCTTGCGAATTTGTGTATAACCCTCGCTCTCGCTCGGGCAATAAAAAAATTCAAACTCGTTTCGTAAAAGTCATATGACACACTTCCTCGGGTAATAATCTCTATATATGTTTCTGTTGGGTGCCAACTAAACAGGAAGATTTTCTGGATAACAACTTTTTTAATGTAAACATACACGACGTTTCGGAGTATATGCTTGCTACTTGCTCAGGTGGAATGTAAGGAATACAGTTGTATACCGAGAGAGTGTTCATCTACTTGTGTTTAAGTCTGAATATAATGTAATATGGGATGTCTTTGTAGCATCATATCAACGAGAAAACTAAACCGATCACTTTGCGGTTTTGCACATTATGAAGACAGTTGAGTGTTCAATGACATAATATGTTTAGATATATTTTAGTAAACAGTATACAGTTTTGGTACCTCTTTGAAGTGATGGGGGGCAATAGTTTAAAAAATACAGTTTATATTTCATTCTGTGGAATATTCAGGAAGTAATCAGCTGTGCCTAAATACAGTACAATACTGTATATATTTCATCTGATACTCATACAAAGTATGTGTGATGCACTTGTTCTCATTTAGTCAATATGAAAACTTTTATGTGAAAATAAATGAAATTTGAATCTTAAATATGTGACCACTTCTGTCTATTTCATTATGCCAAATTTCATAAAGATGCAGCTCTAGACCACAGGGTACGTTTGAGAATTATTGTTTTACGCATGCATAAATGATGAATCATTGTCATTGTATGTGATGTAATTTTATTGACGTTACAATGAAAGTCAATTTAAATGATATTTGCAAGATACAATATAGGTGACCAAACTTTCGGTACCCAGCTGTAATAGAATGGGATATATTTATGTAGCAAAGTAAACAATGGCGAGGAAACTCAATCAATTTGCACTACAAACATGAGGCGAGTAAAAAGTTGGTTGCTAAATGGCATGTAGGCTTTATTGAAGTGGTTGCTACAGAGTGATTGGATTTAAGTATTACACATGAAAACAACATATTGAAGAAGTTGTTGGCCAGAAAACCTTCCTGTCCCCGCGTATACCACTTCTAAATGCCTTTCATAGATTTATAAATGACTAATTACTGCGTAAGCAGGTTGCCGATGATGTAGCATTCTAGAGTATAAAGTTTTTTAATATAACTTCTTCTATGTTATGTGTGTATCATCATGCAACTTATATACATAAAGGATATTCGGCTTTTCTTGATTAATACCATGTTTATCTCATCGAGTGAGGTAGAAAGGTTATATTTCCACGAGTGGCGCAGCCACCAGTGAAAATATATAACTTTTCTACCTCACGAGATGAGATAAACATGGTACATGTATTTGTCAAGAAAAGACAAATTTTCTATTTATTATATGACCAAATTCTTGCATATTCACCAAAATCGACATCCATTTACGTTAAGTCGGCTCCAGAATGAGCCTGTCGCCTCAGCAACAATGTGACGTCATGAACGTGTCATGACGTCGGAGCATTGTTTTATGGCGTCAGGTCATTGTTATATCAGTCACTAGTGACTGATAACACGGTTTATTTTCATTGATAGATCCCGCTATTTCACCTGCAATCATATAATAATTACTTTTTACTCATGCTAGGCCGATAAATAATTCATAGACATTTCATGGATTTAAAGACCTAGTGTAATCTCTGCAGTCCTCGCATTTTAGTAACAACTTCTTGCTAGCATCGCCACCTTTAGAGATGTTTCGAAAGAAACTTACATTTTGATGGTTCGTGCGTGACAAATGAGCAGTTGCGGTTCTGGTGGTTAAGGAGAATGGGAGATACTTTTTATGAGGAGTAGGTGAGGCAATGGTTGTTCAGGAGTAAAGAAAGTATTGTTTGATCATGGGTAAGCAATAGGCAAGTACTGGTGGTTAAAGACTATAGTACTGGTGTTAAGGAATTAAGTAAGGGTGGTTAAAATAGGAATAGAGGATATATTGATGAAAATGAGTAAAGTAGGAACTGGTGGATCAACAATATGGAATATCCTGAAAATGCCATATTAATGTCTATACTGGTTGTTCAGTGGTAAATGTGTAAATTTAGATTAAATTAAGCGGTTCTGTATTTATTCATGTACCGATGGTTCACGAGTAAAGGAGGAACTGGGGGTTGAATAATGTGTCCTGGTGATTCAGGAATGTGTCCCGGTGTTTGAGAAATGTGTCCTAGTGGTTCAGGAATGTGTCCCAGGGGTTCAGAAAGGTGTCCTGGTGCTTCATGCATTGAATGTGTCCCTGTGTTTGAGGAGTACTGGTCAGCAAGGTGTTAGGTACTCGTAGTGAGGGAGTACTGTCCCTGTTATAACAGATTTGAGTTAATAATGTTTAATATTACTATTGTACAGTAGATGGGACGTTTAATTTCCTTTTTCTGTACATTTAAATAAACCATTGCTCGATTTTAATTGAAAAACAATTAAGAGTATGAAAATGCATATTATATGCAAATTATTTTAACTTAATTCAGCACGTGTATAAAAGCAAAAAGGTGTATTGCCAAACGTACTTTAATATCAGATCCTGTACAATTGGTGGTTATGTAATATAATTTTTAAAAAGAAAAAAGAAACACCTTAAAGTTTCAGACTGATGTAAAGGATCCCATGCTACCCTACCATGTGCTTCGCCAAGACCTTTTCGGCCATTAGTTTACGAAATAGTCGTATTTAATTTGATACTTGGAAGCTCAGAGACGGTACAATTTGGTTATAACATGTTCTGTTTAAAACGTCACATACGCCAGAATACGTTTGTTGCCAAGGATTTGACGCACACTAGAATCCTTGAAATGTTTGCGTCCTTGGAAGAAAATATTATTTACACGAGACAGTCTTGTGATTGACATAGCAGCATATTGTTCACCAAAAGAAGTATGCAGGCGATAATTCGAGAGCCGAAACGGAAAGGTTTAATAATGCAGCTGTAGCAAAAGATATATCATTCAACAGCAGTTCAGAAACGTTCTTGAAATTGAAGGTGGTTCTGGACATACAATGTATCATCCGGAAACTGTCGGAATACAGAATAAACTTACCTTAAACTTAAACCAATACTACAATACTGCTATTGCATATGTTATCCCTAATGTAGACGAAAGTCACGAAATATGCACTCTCCTTAGTGCATTTTGAATGTGTCGCTGTTTATCGAGGCCTTATAACAAGTCATGTCAATTGAGATCACCAAATATGTCATCTCTATGTAAATGTGCGGCCGTACAATTTCTGCACGCCATCAAATGACACATCAAAACCGAGTCAACACGTCATAATAAAGTTCAATACTCGATCGCGTAGCCTGCTGCTTTTATAGGATATATAAGAGCTATTATACTTCCGTTTTATGCCACTGATTTTAAAAAAAAAACAGTATCTCCTGTATATCTGATTTTATCATATGATAAACGAAGATTGGTCACACTGAGAACAGTGTTCTGATGTCTGAAGTAAGGTCATTTTGGTCATCACTGTGAAAGTATTAGAGAGACGAGGATAACATAATCACGTGTACTATTGTGTAATGTCACAGAGACAATCAACATAACGTCATCGCCGTTGTTTTGTGACATTACAACTAAAAACAATTTAGAAATGCATGCCATTTAAATATTGCCTAAATGTAACTTCTTTAGATTACACCAACTGCCATGGTGCCCCATTATACTCCTTTTCGGGATGATTCTCAAAGTTTCGGTGACGTCACCGAATATTCATTTGTAAGTCTCTTTCCATCAGTTTCGTGAAAATTATAACTGACTTAAACAGAAAAAGTTACAAAGCGACAGCTTTGGTCATTGATAAATTATGCGATTATGATCAGCTTATTATTGATCCTGTTTATCAAGCATTCGCCCATTTTTCCTAATTTACCCAGTTGTCGTCTCAAACAGTCTAGGCTGTAAATACTGTGTAAATGACATGCGATTGATAGTTAATCAATAATTATTAATGTATACTCACGTGCATAAGAAACTTTCAACGGTTTTTAAAATAGAATAAAACAAAACATGGAGTAGATTTTTAATGTATTTGATTGACACACGTTTAGTAATGAAGTACCCACAATTCCATACATCAGAGTATGATACTTTTATTTTTAATGTCTGTTAGTGTACACTTGAGGTGCTTAAAACGCGCTTTCAAAATGTTTTTGTGCCAAAATGTGTGGCATTTAAGGGTTTTTTTTTTAATTAAGCATTCAATTTGTAAAAGATGTAGACGACATAAATCAATTTGACTTTAATTTGTTGATGCACCATGACTGCAGGACGTCACAAAAAAAGCCAAGACGCTCCTTTTGTCACCCTTATCACCCCTAATTAAGGGGATATCGGTTTCTGAAAGTGCTTCCTAATCACATATATAAACAGATAACGTTTTGAAAAGTTGGTTTAGTTGACATCTGAAGACATGAATCGGTATAAAGTATCGCTCCCGGGTGGAAATAATGTGCAATATGTAGTGGAAAGTTTCTTTTAACAGCCCTATAAATATTTCCACCAGAGAAGACTCGACATCTTGAATAATTCAAACCTTTTAACATAAATGTTGTCGCCAAAACAAGTCACACTGCATTTACATATAACACTCTTACCTGTCATCTGATATTCACATACAGCACTGAAGAAAGTTAAAAGGTCTATGAATATATTCATTGGAAAGAGTGGAACAGTTACTGTTTCATTGCAATTTGCATACAAATGTTATGTATCTACCAAACCAATGCAGGTAAGTGACTGTTAAAAACATAGCTATGCTAATTTAACTTCATTAAGTTTTAAAGCTAAACAGTTTGCAACAAAGGAACTGACTTAACTTTAAATTCCCCTAACAGCCCTAGACAAAAATGTTAATGGCATAGTCAAGTGTTGTTCAAATCCTTGGAAAGTACAATTCAGGTTCATTCCATTAGCATTTCACTAACTGAAACATTTGCTAACGAAACACGAAAACCTATCATTATTTATGCCCTTACACAATCTCGAAGGAAACGGAAATCGATAAATATAAATAATCTAATAAATTTACATCGTTTCAACATGAATCAACCTCGAAATCGTAACATTGCTCTGTGTGAAGATTAGGATGATTGGGGTTAAAGGAAGTTCAAGGTTTTCAGGAAGAAGCAATTTCATTGATTTTCAAAGATATGTTAAAGGGGCAGTAGCACGTGTTTTCGCTCGAATAAGTTGATGAAATGTATTTGAAAAATAATGTCACCAATAGTTAAACAGCCTCCTCTGTTCGGAAAATCAAGTTAAAAAATGAGTAAACGTTGTTTTGTAAACCCGTAGGGATGGTTTTTGTAATTCGAAAAAATAACTTGTGTTCACAATAAAATGGCCGCCATGCAAGTTTCGCTTTAAACGCAACATCGTTATTACCACTACGGATAATTGGTTTGTGTAACAAGATGTGTTACCCTTTAAAGTTCATTTAAATGACATAAACTATCATTATAAATGGGAAATTTGAAAAAAATAAATTTTGCGAAAAACGTGCTACTGCCCCTTTAAGTCGCAAATATGAACCAAAATGGGATGGTAAATACTGATCACATGACACGTTCACGGTTCCTGAGTGGTGACAAAGAGCTATTGACTACGTCCTATGAACGTGAATAATCGCATACATAATATATAGCTGCTGACAACCTTTTCCCAACCGTCTCTCAGATTCATCATAGCATCGTGTATATTACCGACGATGACAAAACGGCTGGTGTAGTATTTACCATACTTTAGCATAATGTACAAAGCATCTGTCATCGGGACATGAACCCATCACTTATACTTTGAAAAAAGCTGACTTTATACGATATCAAATAATTTTTACACTTTGGGACATTTTCAAAATCAATTTTTAAATATCGGTTTTAGAATGCATATTAACGTCTTATGTCGGACGCTCTTTTATGAAAATTATATTAAATATCTTATATAAGGTATTTGCTACATGGTTTATCATATTATAAGAATGCTATGTATCAACCTCGAGAATGAGTTAAACTCTCTACCAAGAGAATTCTATTCTAAGTGGCAGTGTAAGAAATTCAGTTACCTTCTTGTGGTTATACAGCCATGCACAAACAAATTCATTTAACTCCATAATTCATGTAATATTTCATCTTTTTATAACCTTCACATTTCAGATGTGACGTTGATAAATGGAGGCACTCTCATCATCAATCTAACCTCGTGCCACGTCCGGTGAAGCAGGAGAAACATTATGGAGCTACCAGACAGCACGACATCTGCATTAGGACTGACCACGGACATTGAGGCACTTACGGTCTCACTAAATACATCTCATGGTGCCCCTGAGTTACCCTACAGTAGAGAGTCAATAAACAACCTGGAACGATATTACATATGGGGAATACTTATTCTTGGATTTCCAGGAAACTTTTTCAGTATTATTACAATAATGAGGATGTCACGGTTCAAATCGTCAACATACTACGTGGCAGCTCTTGCAACCGTGGATAACATTGCTCTAGCTCTCAAGGCGTCTTTCATGGAACTTCAGTACCATCCAAACATTTTCTCTTCTGCTGGATGCAAGCTCATCTGTTTCTTGGGACTTCTCACAGCAGCATACTCAAACTGGTTACTCGTTGCCATGGCTGCAGAACGGTTTATGGCGGTTCGATTCCCTCTCAAAGTCGCCAGTTTGTGGACCCTCAAACGAGCTGTCATTCTCACACTTGTGGTATTGTTTGTGTTAAGCTGCATACATCTGCATCTATTCTGGACGATTGAAGATAATGTTTACGGATGCAAATATGTCGATGAATACAAACATTTCACAGAGTCCTATTGGTATTGGCTCAGTGCCTCGTTGTATGCTTTCATTCCCTGCACCGTGTTAATCTTCTTCAATTTTCTTATTGTACATAGAATCCAACGGTCGTCGAAACTACGACGTCGACTAACGTTTGAACGTGATAGCTTGCCGCCGTCAGCAGCCCCATTGCAACCCAAGCGTGTGTCTTCTGCTACCAACGACAGCCACATAACAGTGATGCTGGTCAGTGTCACAGTGGTGTTCGTGATTCTGACTATACCGCGATGTGCTGTGTTGCTCATCATTATAGGAGGTGCGCCAACATCAGAGGAGGAGAAAGTTACTCGACAGTTGCTTGAAGTTATAACGTCACTGTTGGCTGACTCGAACCACGCCATCAACTTCTTCCTGTACTTTATTGCGGGCAGACAGTTCCGATACCACTTCATCAGGATGTTTGTTAAGAGGAGGCAACCCGTGAATTACGTCACTAGAAAGACGACAATAGGGAAAGAAGAAGAACAGGAAACCGTCAGTTGAACGTAGAAATACTCAGGGCTCATTTCACAAACTCTAACTTAAGTTAACCCATAAGCGTAGGTCCTTAGTATACATACAGAAATAACATGTTTTACCTATCTGCATAACAAACAAAGAAGGTTATAAACTGTCGGACCAGCCAGGTAGGGTGTGTAGGATCTTGAGTTTGTGGACTTCCTGTTTTATATATCTACATAGCAAACAAAGAAGGTTATAAAGTGTTGGACCAGCCAGGTAGGGTGTGTAGGATCTTGAGTTTGTGGACTTACCTTTGTTGTTTGCCAATTGTTTAACGTTGATCTAAAGTGAACTTAATTGATTACAATCACCTTAGTGTTTGTGAAAGAAAGGCCATTTGATCAGACGGAACTATGTCTATATGAACTATTGGTCAACTACAAGGGATTATCCGTCGTCATAAATGTTGATCAAACAATTTAATACTGCTGTTACTTGTGTCGTTGTTATGGCCACTGTCAAATCTAAGTGACAAACTCTGCTCAATAAGAAATCAGAGAAAGAAAATACAGATGAACAGAACAAGTGGTTGAATCCGCTTGCAGATATCCTTGGAGATTCGCTTGATCTCACACAAGCAATATATCTTGAGGAACACAGTTTTGGATGATATTTAATGATATCACAGTACTAATGAAATATATATTTACATTCCCCTCAGCAGCTTTCGTGAATGTCGATTCGTTTGATATCTTGTAACACATCTTGTTGTTGAGAGCTACGTTGAATTTAAGCCATTCCATTTGTTTAGTATTTGAGATCAACCAATTGAATTCAATAACCATGTTGCATGTCCATCTTCGGATATGAACCAAAACGATATACGTTTTTCTCCATTGACAGATATGAAGTTCCTTATAGCTCTAGTCAGTGTTGAGTGCGTCCTCGGTCTCAAGGGGCTGATATTATTAGATTCTCTAAAATACACATGTTTAGCTCATCTAGCCTGAAAAGCCCGATGGGCTTATGGCATGTAATGGCATTTTCTTCTTCTCCAGAACCACTTGGTCTAGGGAGCTGAAACGTTGTGTGCAGACTCCTTGGCTAATGGGGATTCTGAATTGTAGATTTGGTGTCCCCGTGACCTCAATTGGGGTCACAGGGGTCACAACCCCAAAAACCTATTTTCATGTTCTTCTCTAGTTCCAAAAGGTCTAGAGAGCTGAAAAGTTGTGTGCAGACTCTTTGGCCAATGGGGATTATAAATTGTAGATTTGGTGACATCATGACCTCAAATATAGGTCACAGAGGTCATGACCTGAAAACCAATTTCACCTTTATCTCAAGACCCACTGACACTAGAGACTTGAAATTTCATTTAAAGACTCCTTGGACAATTGGGATTCTAAATTGTAGATTTTGTGATCTTGCAACCCCAAATATAGGTCACAGACCTTAAAAGCTATTTCCATCTTGAGATTTTATGTGCTCTTCAAAGGGAGGTAATTTAAAGAAAACGACAGTGATCGATGTCTTTATATGTAGGGAATTTTATCTCTGGCCTCAAAGATAGGTCAGAGCTTAAGACCTATTTCATCTTCTCCATTTAAAGTGCTTCATATTTGTTGTACCTCTCACATAGAAGTTGACATTTTGAATAAGTTAATGTATATAAGGCCTGATAAGCTACAGAGCCAGCGGCTCAACTTTTTATCCCTTGGTTTTATCAACTACAATTACTTCTAGGGAAGTTAATTGTTACTCTACCTTCATCAAGATAATGTAATTTCGTTACGCTTTCAGCTTATTCAGTTTATCTCAGCTTGCTGAATAAGATCCCAGACTGTATTAACGACTCTTTTACCACAGTCATGAGACTGGACTAATATTCATGACAAATTTTGATTAGACACGTGATCCAATGACATTTACAACAGGCTTTGGTCAATTGTAAAAGATTCTGCTTATATATATTTATAGATTTTCAGTCAATCGGATGGGTAGCATCAGTGTATGAGATAAGGCCCGTCCACCAACTCGTAACCTGGTAACCTTTTGTCTGGACTGGTAACTTTTTGAGAGTTTCTTTAATTTAAATGAAAATAATAACCCTTTTCACGATTGTTTCATACAGGACAAAAAGTTGTGGAATCCATTTTCTGAATCCTTCCAGATTCTCCCAAATTTTGTCGGATCCTAAAGAATCCGGACGGATCTGGCAAGCGGATTCCACCACTTTTTGTCCTGGGAGTATACTCATTCTGAGCCAAGGAATCTGTTACCACCGTTTCTTTTAAGTCGTTTTATTGCATAAAGTTTTCAAAGCATTAGTCGCAAATGCGATCGAGAGTTTTCCTAATGAAGAGTTCTACTGGTAAAAAAACTGGAAGAGAAACGTAACAATCAGTCCCGGGTTACCGAGGATATGTTCGAGTTGCATGCAGTAACTTTAAGAGTTACAATCATCGAAACAAAATGGGTTTTTTTAAATTTAAAATTTTGAAGCGAATTGTTCTGTTATAGAGACAATTTAAAGATATCATGTGCTGATTGGTTTTTGTCGAAAACGGTCATTTTATAAGACGTTCTTTTGAAACTGCAAAGTAGACAAAAACACGATTTGTGAGGGTAGGGTTTAATGGATCATACAACTAGTGAACATGAAACGTACCGTATACTCTCGGCATCTTCCCATGGAAATACACTATGTCGCTTTAAATGGAGAACTCTAGATGTTGATTAATATGTGTTTAGGAAGTCATAAAAGTTTATTAAATATTGAACGTTGATGTTATCATATTGAGCTAAACTGGTTGTTTTGAAATATTTTATTGACATGTTATCATCGATACTGCCGATGTTTAGTATTAAGTATACCCAACTGTTACTGCTTCTGTAAATAAAGTAAAGAAATGAATTTGTTATAACCTGCTCAAATAGGCGTCTGTATGTATGGATGGTATATATCGACATAAATTAGACTCTTGAAGTTGCCATTACTCCCAATAGAAAAGTTAATGTATATGATGAGCATTGTTATGCCAGCATGTCTATTTAAACATTGTTACCTTGTTTTGTTGATGAAAAGTTCATGTGACTCAATAAACAGAGCATGTACAAAATACCTTGATTGAATTATTATTTTGACCTAAATCATATTTTCAAAACTTTGAAACCTTTGCCATGATGGAATATATTTAAATGTTCACGAAGATCGTGCACCACGGTGAGACGTAAGCGATGATGTTATGCAATCTAAATACATTTTGAACGGCAGTTTTATATAGACACCCTTTCGCGCGCTCATTTACATACGACCTTGACCTCATTAGCATAACAGCTGCTCGTGGTGGAGGCAAAACATGGCGGCGAGCGAAGCGGCAACTCGTAAGCATATTGTTACACATGAGCGGGGATATCAACAGTTGATATGTTTCTAATAAAGTTAATTTTGGTATCCTTTGTGATTATAGAATACTACAAACTTGAGGTTGAAGGCTGTCAATCAGTAGAATCCTTTGCAAGCAGATTTTCAGTCTGCAAAACCACGTAAACATCAAAATGGTCGTGGTTGGCTTTGAGAGTCGTGTTACTCGTGTGGATAGTATTGAATAGCTGAAGAGGTATACATATTAACAGCGATCATTGTTGAGATAATAGATGTATGTAAATTATATATCGGAGTATCAGCTTCACAATAGTACATGTATGTTCTACAGATAACAGATGGTTCTAGGTCGGTTATTTCGCACCCAATATTTGCCATGGGGCGGGTGTATGTCCAATTGTTGTTTTTCATTTATTTTAATAACACTAGTCTCCTAAATTAACTGAACATAAACATACTATTCCCTCAATTATACTTCTAAAAAAATGTTTACTTTTCATGAACTTATTGTCAATTGACTGTCAGGCCTACATCATGTTTGCAAGCATGATCATTTTTCATATACAATTAAAAAATCAGGGATTGTTTAAAATAGTGTTTGGGGTACTGGTATCTCATACAACAGGTTTTGAAAACAATTGAAGCAAATAATGAGGGATAGAAACACGAAAGAGACAAAGAAAAGGACACCATCAGAATAAAATCACATTTTTGCCAGCAATACATCAATGAAATCATAACATCCAAAAAGGTTAGATTTAATTTGAAACAGATTGGTTAGACAACATTTATTGTCAAAACATTCAGAAAATAAAAAGATAATTTGTTTTATCTGATTATCTAACTATGCAAAGCTTTACCATTCATATATATGTATACAGGTTCAAGTTTACTTATGATAGTAGCCTTAATTAGATATGACAAGATATGAAGATATATCATTTGATTACATAATCCCAAAGACACGTCAATCAACCAATCAAATTCGGCATAAGGCCCAGGCCACATTTTTTTACACAGGGATGCATGAATTTGATGGATATTTATCTATTATTATATCTTAATATTCCAATCCAATACTTCCATGGGAAGAGATTAAAAATGTGTCAATTGGACAGTTATCAAAAAAATGTCTTTACTATTTTAAAATGTCCCTCATTATTTTCACTGAAAAGCTCATTCGGCAAACTGGGGATTTTCTTTCACAGCTTTCTCCATAGTGTAACACTCAGACAAAATTATATATTTTAAAAATATCACTATTATATTAATATTGAAAAGATGACATGGGAAATGGAATTTTGCTGAGGCTGCTTTTTAATATTTTCTTTTCAGACTCTATTTTCTCCAGGGTGATGCCTTTAACACTCATTTGTTATTATACACGTAATTACATCAATATCCGAGGCTTTCTTAATGCCATATGAGAACAATCCTACCATTGGAATAGTTATTATGAATTAAATTGTATTACTTTAAGTACAAATTAATTTGGAGAAGGTATTAACTTAAGTTTGTATTAGCTTTCATTTATAATAATCTAGATTATTATAAATGAAAGGTAATACAAATGTAAGTTAAGTCTCCTAGCATGTATTTTCTTTTAATCTTTCCCCCTAAATATTCATTTAAAAAAAAAATTATGTGTTGGCTTTAAAATTGCATTAAGTTTAGTAAACTTAAATTTGTATTAACCTTACCTTTGTATTGCCTTTCCCTGATTATAAGATGGCTTCTTGTGCGTATTTTCCTTTCACATTTCCCCCTAAATATTCATAGCTTTTTAATTATGATTTGGCCTTTTCTCAGTGTAATCAAATTATGTCATATTGTTGATGAAATACAATTTTAGTAAGGTGGAAACTACAGTAGTAACTATCAGTTGATTTTGACTTTTTGTTGAAATGATAATATTGCTAGTCCACATATGATCTAGGTAACATTAAAATATTTAACTCAGTCTTGCAGAAATATATCCTGGTCAAAAGGCCGATACCAGTTGGATTTTATATTCAAAAGATATCTCTTCATGCCAGAAGATTGTGTATTAACATGAATAATTTATGTTTCATTAAAAAGGACTGAATTATACAAGCTACACATTTATTCTTCATGTCAAACGATGCTTTAATTTTTTTAAACAAGACAGGAGAGTCGCGCCGCACCCCGTCTAAATATACTTTTACAAACCAGTCGGGTGAAGATTCCTTCAAACATGGTATGTTTACGACCAATAGGCCTACTCACAAATAATGCTATTTATGTGGCTGAATAACTTTAAACTATTTATAAACTATAGTTTGCAAATGTTGAAGCGAGTGGAGGCACGCTATGGAGCTTCCGGTCTTTCTGCCTCCACTGAATATTCATGAGCTAGCCGACGCGCGACGTTTCCCGCGAAAAGGGGTCTATAGTGTTATTACAGTTGTATATAATGTTATTACAGACGATCTGTCGCTGTCGCAGTGAACTTTGACCTTTCGACGTTTGATTAATTTTTTTAAAACATAAATTGGTAAAAAGAACGTGCCTTCGACTTATTCTGCAAATTTATTATTTGGATTTATTTTAGAGTTTTGATATCGTTGTAATTGTCTTCTATTGTCCGGATGATGTAATCAGCTAAACATTGGGACAGCAAACGGTTGTTAGCCAACACATGTACATGCGCTTTCAGCAGTAATGTCTAACAAGCAGCAGTTGTCTCTCTTAGTCCACAGTTGTATAGTCTATTTGCTACATGAAACGTTTCGAAACCAAACTCTTTTGCACAATAAAGGTCATCGGAAGGTCTCTTAGGGACCAATATTAGATCGAGTGTAATTACATAATATAAAACTATCGATCTGAATTTATTTAGATTGGTTAAATAAGGTGTAGGTATATAGATAGTTGGACAATGCTTTTCATCAAAATTACTCTATACAGCCACACAAAAGTTAAGCAATACCCATTTTTCCATTTTAAGCTGTCTGATAAGAACAGAGAATGTCTAGTGTCTTAATTGCTTATCAGGATTTTATTTCAGGCCTTACGCGCTACAGATGATTTCAGTAGTATTTTATTTCATGAACATGAATTGAACACTGCAGCTGCGTACCGAATGTGTACCTTAGTGCACATATCATGTAACTTGCCATGTCTTTGAAGCACCGTATCAACCCGAAAACTAGACCGATCATTTTGCATTTTCCCATTATAAACAGAGAGTGTTCCATAACATAATCTGATTTGATTTCTCATAGTAAACAGTTAACATTTTGGTATATTCTTCTGTGAAATAATATATATATATTACTCCCCCGTGTAAGATACTGCAGTGTAATATTTATACGGCAATATTAAACTAGTGTACGTAATACCGCCGCACATAGGACGTCACAATGAGAGTGACGTGGTCACACTGGCATCGGGCTTGCGGGAATCATAGTTTTTAGAGCCATGTCGGCTATTTTGCTGTATTATTGGTGGGCGAGTAATAAACAGAATACTAAACTTCCTTCTATTTAATACCATTTTTATTAAACTCGTGAATGATTGGTATCAAACTCGCTTTCGCTCGTTTTATACAAAATCATTAACTCGTTTAATAAAAATGGTATTAAATAGAAGGTCGTTTAGTATTCTCTCTCTCTCTCTCTCTCTCTCTCTCTCTCTCTCTCTCTCTCTCTCTCTCTCTCTCTCTCATTGTGTAAGTGTTACATAAGTCTGTTCGTTTGTACAATTACTCCAGATTGCATCACATTAATAACAAGCAGTTGTCACTAAGGTGACATATGAACCCCTGTCGCAAATTAATCCTTCAAATTGAAGAATAACGTCAGCAAAAATCGACAGGTTCTCCCGAATCTTCCCTGAAAGAACCATTTGTGTAAGATAATGATCAGAATCCAATGAACAGTTCTTTTTATATTGATCACACTAAGAAGCTTGCCATTCTGCAAAATTCAAAGTTACGCTGTGACCTTGAGAATAATATGTGCCGGTCACCAAAATTCTAATCAACGCTTTGTCTTCCATAGGAGAATTTTGTGTAAGATATGATGAAATTCGAGTGTAAGGTTCTTGAGATATCCCACTGACAAGGGTAAAATGACTAAGCCTCGTTGTGACCTTGAAATGAACCGTTGGAACATTACTCTCCCTATGATTAACCCATATGCAAAATATGAAAAGAATCCTGTAAATAGTACTTGAGTTATTCCATTTCGTACGGACGGACGGAGAGACGGACGTACGTACGTATGCACGCAGCCGAATTAAACATGATAAAAGACATTCCTTAGTACATAGTCAATATGTGTTGCCATCTCCAATTATCTTGTAATATCAGACCGATATGTTAATCTTTACTAAATTCAGAAATGACTTTTTATCCAGAGTCGTAATTTAGGACTTGCATAAGTCATATTAGAAAATAACATTTCTTAACGCTTGAAAACTGTTAACTGTGTTGCCCTTTCAATTAAAGCATTCTATGAATAGACGAATTGACACATGTACAATAACAGCATCATAATTCTCAGTTATTGATGGTCCGAACCCCAACTGTGAATTACATGTACACTCCATTCTCGTCATTAATATTGTGAATTTTGGACAAAAGCAAATCATTAACAGCCAATTCTCTTCATGTCCTGACAAAGACGGTTTCGGGAAACGAAAGCAACACTTTTTGAAATGTGGAACTTTCTTCTGACCAGCGCGTTGCTAGTTATCGCCAACACAATGGTGCAACTTCGTATAAGCTCCGTCTTCCATACAGCCACTGCGGAAATGGTTCCTGAAAGTGGCGTTGATCGTCACTCTTTTCATTCAGCTTCTGAGTCCTGTCGCCAAGTTCTCAATCGGGTGACCATCAGGCCACCTGGATGCCGAGCTAAAACTTTAATCCGGTCCTCATGTCGCGGAACCTGCCACTCCCGGAATATTCCGGAATGGAGCTATGGAGAACAAGAGATAAAACACATAGAACATTGTACGTGCTGCAAGCCTTTTCTGAGAAGAGTGCGTGTCGTACAGTTCACTTGCCCAGCAAGACCACGGGGAAAACTCAGATTCAGGATGGCAGGTGCGACTGGCTGCGCGTGCAGGCCATGCTCAGATGCAGACCCACAGGCGGAACAACCATATACTACATTGCTGTAAAGATGACATCTGATTGTGATTGTGGATATCACTTATGTATATCATCTTACCCGAGTGAGGAAAGTAAGGGTAAATTAATGGTAAGAGTTAATCCCTCTTAATGAAGTGTGCTTGGAACTGTAACCATTTCGAAATCATCCGTGGGTAGGACTTTCTCTTTTTTCCTCTTCGAAATTTAAAGTTATATTATACAGGAGGAAAAGCCGCAGTGTGGACTGAGTCCTACCCTTACATTATGTTCAGCAATGATACCTACTTGAGATGATTCCATTGAATAGAAAAAGAAATAGCGTGTGTTATAAAGTTGTCCAATCTAATGTGTCTTGTGTGATCATTTCAATATATACATTGAAACGATATTTTGTTGAATTAATGTATACCCACAACAATGAACAAGCTCAACTTTACAACATAACGGTGGTAAGTAACTTCGACATATGTTTTGTTTTAAAAAAATATTGCTATCTGATGAAAGTGCTTTTTATTTACGATATCGAGTTCCTGTGGTTGAGGCATTTGTTCAAACCCTTAGCTTCTCATTAGCAAGATTGCTATACAATATATTGCCTCGTCAGTAGCCCATTTTTTCTTGGTTTTTATGACCACGAATCGGAGATTCCAGGGGTACAATAACAGAATGACCTTGATCAATATGATTGCCTTCGTCATCACATTTCATCATACTCGATAAAATTTAAATAGGGAGTAGGGCAAAGGGATTTACATGTACACGTCTTAATCTCTATTCACCAAAGATGATATTCTCAAAGTTTGAGTTCCTTGCATTTCTACGCTTTTTAAAAGCCATCTTCGGAAAAATATTTTATATAAATGGTAAGAGTGTCTTCAGGTTTTTGTGATACTGGTTTCCAAAGTCCAACAATTGGTGTAAATTCAGAACTCTGCATATAAACGTTAAATTACTGCTCGGTATTGTCTCGACACAGACTGAATAAGTCGAAGTACACTCGCGGCCAAAATAAAGTACAGGTACAACAACGCAAGATATGTTCACCTACCAGTGATGTACACGTGCACAGTTTGATTGAAATCGGCCGTTATGAAAGGTTAGTGCAATTACCGGGATACAGGATCATATCGTTCAGAGGTTTCCTCGCAAAACCGTCTCATAACAACCCGTAGACTCCCATGTTCTGACAATTCAGTTTACCAATTACAAAACCTCCCATCAAAAGCTTTCGCTGCGAGAAGCTAGCGGCAGATAAAGTGAAAACCCCACACAACTAACCTTTTATCTGTTCCGAATGCTTTTAAAACGGCGAACGTTTAAAAACTATGATGTGATTGGTCAGCTATGTGTGCTAAACTGGTACGGAACACGCACCTGTACGGGGTGTCCTCAGACCTTATGGCGAGGAATCTACAGAACCTGTTCGTTTCCGGCTAGATGCATTATTTTGTTTAAGTTTATTCCTCGGAAAAAGATCTATTTTTTATCAGACTGGTGATCTACACGTCTAAAATATAGTTAAACCATCTCTCTAAAAGCCAACTTAACTTAATTCGTAATTTTGAAACATCATCTCTTCACATTTCTGAAAAACCCATAACTCCATAACAAGGCGAGATGGGAGAACGAACCATGGCTTTCTGGCTTGTTTTATGACATCATACAGCAACAACTACAGTGCGTCATCGATTTAAGAGGCAAAACAGGTGAATTATGCTTACAGCGGCTTATACTTCCATAGTTTCCACATTTCACAAACAAATTACCTCAAATACCAAATATTATGTTAAATAACACCCCTGTAATAACAATAACACCATGTGTGTTTGAACAGATATAACATATTAGGTATCATACTCATGAATGATTATTTTTATATGTTTATGAGATATATCCTCATCACAAATATTCACAATAGACGTTATCCAGAAGGAATATCTTGTGCTTGACTCTGTTGAAAATAAAATATACTTTCCTTTGCCCGTGAGTGTATAAACTATATTGCTGAATTCTTCACTGTCTGCAGTACAATGGCCAGTTGTGTAAATGTCAAACGTGTGTTCTGACGTTTAAGTACATTTCAATCGAGTTAGTCTATCTAATGAGCTTCCCCTTTCATATGAAGTTTATGTCCCGAGTGAAATAATTTTGCTTTGTCTCGAGCCTTGGCGAGGGACAAACCAAAATTATTTCACGAGGGACATAATCTTCATATGAAAGGGGAACGAGTTATGTATCCTATTTATTACCAACATGTATTTCATACGATTGAATGTGTTTTAAAATATAGTTCTGTTGTCCCTATAAAGGAACGGAACAGCGGAGTAATATCAACCGTGTCACAACATCTATAGGTTCATAATATTGCGACGTTAAATATTCACGCTTTTAAAACCAAACCATTCTATAATCCGCGATGTTCGGTATGACCAAACCAGTTGCACTAGTCATGCTAAAGAAAGCGTACGTAATATAACATCTCCCTGCTCAAGAACATGAGATGAGAGTTAGGTCGCTATTCGCATGTTTCTCGTCGTTAGAATTTGTAAACAAGCTAAACAGCTTTATGTACATCGCTTTCGTACTGGCTTTCCTTTCGGTTATGTTTGCTTTGAGAGAATTTACTAGTACTGTGCACCGTTACGAACACGTTATTTTCACCAAGATACTGAGCGTTTGGTGCACTGTCATTCCTAACGGTGAGATTAAGAGAAAAAAACTCTTGCTGCATTCTAGACTTTGTGCTTATTAGCTCTGCTCTAGTCATGGTGTATTTGTTAATAATTCATTAAAATCAATCATTGCGGTGAGTACGGGTTCATGCATTAACTGAACAATGAGATAAATATTAATTATAAGTGTTGTCGTAAAATACTTGTAATTTCATGAATGAATTCACGTTCGTTTTATGACTGAATAAAGTAGTCCAGGCAGTGTCAAAGTTCATCGTTAGCCAATCAAATTACTTGAAGGTGTTATGACACATATACAGTTTGTTATGAAACCCCTTTACGAAGTACCACGTGGGGACTAACCCAGTTTATCAGCTTCCACTTCCGATCTGTTAACCATTTAAGGTGATTTTACCGATAGAGGTCTTCCTAGACAATGTCAATAACTTTCTTCCTAATATTCACGTCTAATAAACGGTTCCTGAGTTTTTCGGGTATATTCTTCGTGCAGCCTCCACTGTTGTCAGAAGGGTGTACAATGTAGGGTTCTTGGCTTGGGAGGCAACTCTTTGACGGCATCTTTTTGGGTAATTACGCGTAATTGGTCTACAGGAAAATCCAAACGGTCAGTTATGGCGCTTTGATGAACATGGAAATGTCTGGCTACTGGGTAAAAGACCATGTGAACAAACTTTAAACTCAAGGTTCTCCTTTTATCGTAAGCTCTCTTGCACATCGAGTACTTTCTCGTCTAGAAATAGATAATTCCGGTTGGCTGTATGTGAAGTTAGTTGTTCCGAAATGAGCATTCTGCAATTGTCGTCTAGGGTTGCTTCATACATGTATGTGCGATACGCACCTATTTCGGTCGGAGTTACCAGTTACCAGTTATCAGTGTTGCAAATTTTCACCGCCATGGGATTATGCGAGAATAACGAAATATCGTCTATATGCAACAGAGGTTAATATACAAAACCTTAAGAGAATAACCTCCTAACGTTTTAGCTTTCTATACAAATTGGTCGTTAAAGGTACATCCATTGTGTTGTTTGGGGTCACATGTGTCAAACGTTATAAATTGTGTTATTTTATCGACAAGTACTGACTGTTGCCGAAAATTGCCGTTTTGATTATAGTCGACTTAGTATACCGGAGATATACAGGTAAACGTATCGATTTCTGATCGAAAACCGGACAATGCTCAGCGTGTGGCGCGCGTCAATCAGTCAAACGTAATTTTCGAAACTTAACAACAGAAAAAATACAAATTTGAGTGATGATGTTGAATAGGTCTTATAACTACTGTGCATGTACATGTGGCGTGTAGTTTCGGTTTCTGCACATGTATACTGACGTTGTTCTATTTTAATTGGAAAGTGGTAAATATGATATATTTGACGATTGGGGGTGAATATGCAAGTTGAGTGAAATTATTTGAACTGAAATCAACACATGTCGTATGTTTGCATGTATTAAAGTGAAATAAATGTTTATGAAACACAAGGGATGCATCTTTAAAAGTTGTATTGATAATTGTAGGTGTTAATGACAAAATGTCAAGATTCTTTACTTGTCCTAATGGGAATTTGTTATACATCAGTTGCTGTTGTTCACATTATAAAATAAAAGTTATGAGCATGGGAAAACGGAAGCTGTACTCGGGGCTGACATCGGGGCTGACAGCCCATGCAATGAGCTGATCTGGCCTTATAGCTTGGCCTCTGCTTCATATTGTGTAACATATCACCGAGGTTTCCAGTTGTATTCAGGGGACATTCAAATATATAAATGCAGGATCCCCGACACCTTGTCAATTACATCCGATGCAGTACTCACCTACATGTAACTGACAAGCTGCAATGGTACATGCTTAAACTTTTGCAAATTGGTTAGTGCCTGTTCAACGTTTCAACATGATTTGATGTGCTATATATTCATCCATTGGAAGCAACTAACTGCAGACCAAAGGACCTGTATAGCGATTAATATATCCTTTGACAGTACACGCATATTTAAAGAAGAACATTACAACATAATAAACTTGGTAAAGCAAGGAATACACTTTTATTTTCAGATTTCAGTGATTAAAAATATAGATGTCTGATTAATGTGCACAAGCAAGACAACAGTTAATAACCAGATTGTATCTCATTGTAATAAATCATATTGATAACTCTCAGTAAAATATACACACCATAGCCAGCAATGTGCACATTCTGTGCAACATTGAAATCCATTGTTGACTTATTCAAACGGTATTTATTTTCACAGCGCAAAGCGCTCCCTGCATTATTACTCCGGTCGACTCATGTTAAACTTCACTGATAGCGTTCGATTGAGCTATGCTCAGGACCACGTACCACCATGTTAGTTTCACAACAATGCATGGCTATGATAATAATTGCAGCATTTATTCCTTGACATATAGTAGCTGCCGTGATATGATTGAATTCACTGGAAAGCTTTGGTAAGTCCGATCACCTGCTCACCTTCTACAATAAACCATCAGGACACTTAAAAGAGTTGTATCTACATTGTACGCATATTATTTTATGACCTGACTTATAACATTGAAATACGTTGTTGTTTATAAATCTTTTGTTCAGCATTTATTCACAATAGCGCTTAAGTAAAACTTAAAGCTTAAGTCAAGTTTAATTTCATGATATACTAAAGTGGGAAAGTGTGGATGATCAATACGTTCTCAACTTAAAACAGGGGATAATAAATAAATAAATTGATATCGACAGTTCAGTAATGTGAAACATACTTGAACAAGGTTGTTCAAAAAGTATTTAGTTTGCATGAACAACACGCTAACAGCATGACGGCATATGCAGGAACTGTCGCAGTACTTCACTCGGGTGTAATAAAGCTGGCGCTGGCATGTGGTAGAACTGAAAACAAGTATCAGAAAAAAGAAGATTACACAAATAGTCCGGTTGCCAAACCCCAGATTTTTGGACAACCTTGCATTGCGGTATGTACACAGTTTTTTTGCTGTTTCTATACCTCTGAGATGTGCTCTTCACGAATCTGAATGATGCAACTCTGTCATCATTGGGCAGTCCGCACAATATGAAAATTAAGGCAGCCATTACTGAAAATCTTGTTTTCGTCAATATCTCATTAACTATGCATGATGTCAACTTAATTTTGGTGTCTATCCCCATGTTTAGAGGGGTAATGAATCAGATTAAGCCTTTTCAGTAAAGATCACAACAATAATTGATGCTGAATATGCAAATTAAGGCCGCCATTACTGAAAATCTTGATTTCGTCAATATCTCAGTAACTATGCATGATGTCAACTTAATTTTGGTGTCTATCCCCATGTTTAGAGGGGTATTGAATCAGATTAAGCCTTTTCAGTAAAAATCACAACAATAATTTATGCTGAATATGCAAATTAAGGCCGCCATTACTGAAAATCTTGACTTCGTCAATATCTCAGTAACTATGTATGATATCAACTTAATTTTGGTGTCTATCCCCATGTTTAGAGGGGTAATGAATCAGATTAAGCCTTTTCAGTAAAGATCACAACAATAATTGATGCTGAATATGCAAATTAAGGCCGCCATTACTGAAAATCTTGATTTCGTCAATATCTCAGTAACTATGCATGATGTCAACTTAATTTTGGTGTCTATCCCCATGTTAAGAGGGGTATTGAATCAGATTAAGCCTTTTCAGTAAAAATCACAACAATAATCAATGCTGAATATGCAAATTAAGGCCGCCATTACTGAAAATCTTGTTTTCGTCAATATCTCATTAACTATGCATGATGTCAACTTAATTTTGGTGTCTATCCCCATGTTTAGAGGGGTAATGAACCAGATTAAGCCTTTTCAGTAAAGATCACAACAATTATTGATACTGAATATGCAAATTAAGGCCGCCATTACTGAAAATCTTGATTTCGTTAATATCTCAGTAACTATGCATGATGTCAACTTAATTTTGGTGTCTATCCCCATGTTTAGAGGGGTAATGAATCAGATTAAGCCTTTTCAGTAAAAATCACAACAATAATTTATGCTGAATATGCAAATTAAGGCCGCCATTACTGAAAATATTGATTTCGTCAATATCTCAGTAACTATGTATGATATCAACTTAATTTTGGTGTCTATCCCCATGTTTAGAGGGATAGTTAATCAGATTAAGCCATTTCATTGAAGATCACAATATAATTTGTGCTGAATATGTAAATTAAGGCTGCCATTACTGTAAGCAATCCATTGGTAAGAGGGTATGTCCATGCTGAAGACTTGACTAGTTCAGCTTATCTGCCAATTTCGATGTACATTTTTCATTACAGAATTAACCCCTCTCAACACACTTTCTCGCAATGCTATTAATAGTTGTAGATAAGCATGGTAGATATGCACCGGGTGCCAATGTCCAGACTTTTCGACGCACTAGGAAGGACCTAAAAAGCCAGAACTGCCTTCAAGTGAAGTGAATCATTCTGTTTTACCGCTTTGAATAATGGGCCATCAAGAAAGGACCTTCTATTAAGAGTTCTTTAACTGTGTTGGCACAAGCACAAACCCTATCGAGTTCGGTGGCTTCAACACTAAGTTGTGTAGAGAGCAGGGACAGGATGTGAAACCAGCGACCAAGGCCGTGTATCTACCATTGATTGGTATGCATCCAGCCCACCCGGACTCCATGCTCACAGCCATGACCGATGCTCAACGTCGAACGAAGGAATGTGGACTGAACATTGCTGTTTTGGCAAATGATCAGCAGCTCTACAGAGTTGAAGTCAATGTGAAATAGGTTTACCAAATGATATTCTCGGAATTCATACCAAACCTTGGGGGCATGCACATGCTTATGAGTTTTATTGGCTCTAATGGCGTATTGATGACAGACAGTGAACTTGAGGATATCATGAAATCGCATGTTGGAGGTGTGGCACACATGCTGTCGGGGGAGAAAGTTAGAACTTTAGAGCCCTTCGGTTAATGACAAAAGATGCTCGGATAACTTAAAATGATCTCTTAAAGAATCATCACAACTGGCCACTTGGTTCAGAATCTGACAAAACCTGTCTTCATCATGATGGTCTTTATGCGGGCGGCATGAGGGGCTGACTGGCCATTCCACCTCCGGGCAGTAGAGCACATGATGCCAAACTGGTTTGCTTTTGCTCACTTCAACAACGGGATCTTTAGGTTGTGATAGTACTACCTCATCCTTGATAATCCAGCGCTATTGTTCCGATTAATCTTGTGTGTAGATTTATCGGAACAATAGCGCTGGATTATCGAGGATGGTACTACCTGAGGACATTGAAAGTACTTTAGTCCTTCATGGGAGGTGAACACTGCATACATCAATCATCACTTCGCATGCCAAATACATGCCAAAGTCAAGATACAGGATAAACTTCTGACTTGCATTGATCCTCTGGATCCTGCTGGTCATCCTGCTGGTGTGATCATCAATGTTGTCATTGGTCTAATTGCACCTGAAACAGTGAACGTACATGACGCAGTTGAGATTGTGAATGCTTTACTAACATCAATTAAGGGCTGACCTGACGACTTAATGCATCATTATCCAAGTTCAAATCAATGGGTTGGCCTGTAGGATCCAGAGGATCAACGCAAGTCAGGAGTTTCCCCAGGCGGGAGATGCTCCAATGTCCTCACGTATTATAACGTGTATATCTCATAGTTGAATTGAGCAGAAGCAAATAAGTGTGGCAAGTCTTCCAACACGAAGACCAACATGATGAAGACAGATTTTGTCAGGTTCTAAGGTTTTAAGTGGCGAGTTGCGATGCTTCTTACAATGATCATTTCACGCGCTTCAAGCATCTAATGACTTTTGCATCCTTTCTGTGTGCAAGCAACAGTTCTTTTGTCATTAACTGAATGAAAGTTCTGTGGAAATTTCTTTCCCGACAGCATGTCCACTGTCTGCCGTCAATACGCCAAGAAAGTTAATACAACTCATGAGCATGTGCATACCCCTGAGCTTTGATATTAATTCCAAGAATATCAGTGGGTAAACCTATTTCATTCGAAGCATACAGAAAGATTCACTTCACTTGAAGGCAGGTTTGGCATTTTAGGACCATGGTATCTAGACATGGATATCTTTGATTATCTGTTCTGTCATCACGTCCTTCCTTGTGCGGCGAAAGGTCTGGACATTGACACCCGGTGCATATCTACCATGCTTATATACAACTATTAATAGCATTGCGAGAAAGTGTGTTGAGAGGGGTTAATTCTGTAATGAAAAATGTAAATCGAAATTGGCAGATAAGCTGCACAAGACACGTCTTCAGCATAGACATACCCTCTTACCAATGGATTGCTTACCGTAACGGCAGCCTTAATTTACATATTCAGCACAAATTATATTGTGATCTTCAAAGAAATGGCTTAATCTGATTAACTATCCCTCTAAACATGGGGATAGACACCAAAATAGAGTTGATATCATACATAGTTACTGTGATATTGACGAAATCAAGATTTTCAGTAATGGCGGCCTTAATTTGCATAATCAGCATAAATTATTGTTGTGATTTTTACTGAAAAAGCTTAATGTTTCATTACCCTTCTAAACATGGGGATAGACACCAAAATTAAGTTGACATCATGCATAGTTAATGAGATATTGACGAAAACGTGATTTTCAGTAATGGTTGCCTTAATTTGCATATTGTGCGGATTGCCCAATGATGACAGAGTGGCATCATTCAGATTCTTGAAGAGTTCATCTCAGAGGTATAGAAACAGCAAAAAAACTTTGTACATACTGCAATGCACACTTATCGGTCTCTGCCATCGGACTAAAATGATTCTCAAGTTTCGTTGCAGTTACTTCAGGGAAAACGTAAGTACATTTTGAGACCAAATAAAATGTAAATGTGGCGTATGACGTATTACACTAACACGATTTGAACAGGAAGATTTTCTGGATAACACATAATACATGACGTTGTTTATGCTCACTCCTCCATCGGGTCGAACGTAACACTTGAAAAACTAAAACATCTTGGAATGTTAGCTTATGAGTACAATTTGTCTTGTTTTTCGAATTCGACACATTAAAATAATCTTAGGTAAGACAAATAATAACCAACTTGTTGCTCGGAATCACGAATCTGTACCTCGTGAATGATTGTATCAAACCCCTCGCTAAAGCTCGTAGTTTCTCACAATAGTCAAGTCAATAATCAACACGTGATCTGTAATTTCTCGCAACTCATTGATTATTCTTATAATACTATCATAATATTTCCATATTGTGCTAACCTTCCTGGGTGTCCCTGTTAAGCTGAAGCTTGTCTCCTCTTGGCTCACATCTCCCACACCTGCCACCACAACGGAGATGAATCTGTTGTCCATTCCCAGACCTGGTCACGGATGGCATGTGGGGCCTATAGCCAAACGCAGTCCAGGTTTGCTGAGCAAATATAACAAAGATTAGAATTAACAAGAACATTAATTTAAAAAGTAATTGTTGGAGGCATCTTCATAAGACTAGAACATGTTATGAAAAGGAAGTGTATGTAACCTTACTCAATGAGTACATAGCGATTGCAGTGTGTACATTCTTAAGAAATGTCTTCTAGTCAAATAATTGGAGTGTCTTTTGTATTTTGCTCGGCGTGAAAAGATGTTTAAAACTTCAGGAAATATTGTTAGAAACAGAGCACGAATAGTTATTGATTTTATTTTAACTGACGGCGCTGGTCTCTCTACCTTTGAAAATCAGAATGTTTTCATAAGTGTTCATCTCTCAGACTAAACAGAGTGTCTACCTTACTCGTGTACATATCCTTACCACCTGTCCACCCCGTGTTGTGAATTGTTGTGAAATCAAAAATGTAATAATCTGAAAAAGTTTTTTTTGGCTCACTAAAATGTTTCATTCAATCCTAATACAGGATATGGACCATTCCAAAATAAATTTGAATGATAACCTCTATTTACAGCCTGCTGAGCTCCACAGCCAATGGCTCTGTTTTTCAGTTTTACGCCCTTGAAGCTCATCAGGAATTATTCATTATCTCTGAGGAAACAAATTAGATATCACATGAAAAGGCATTGCCCAGTCATCAAATGTAATCTTTACATAAAAATGTGGCTCAAGGGTTCACTAAATCTACAATTTAGAATCCCCATTGGACAAGGAGTCTGGAGTCAGTGGTTCTAGAGAAGAAGTCGGAAAAAACAAAGATTACGGACGAATGGCCGGACGCTGGACGCCATTGCCCTTTCATCTGGCTAATAAATAAAGATGCATCAGCATGAATCAAGATATTCAGTTTGAGAATCCACACAAATGACACCTTAACAAAATCGAAGAAAGTAGTTTGTCTTTGAAGCATGTCCAAGTTGGAATGAATTGACCTTGTCACGTTACAACTAGATAGAATACGAAGGCCGGAGGGTTGATATTACCGGCGAAAGGAAAACTGTCGTATCATAACCTTTTTAACCTATACCACATCTGTGACTGTGAAACAAATACAAAAAATGGTTCAACTAGTAAACAGTTTATTGATAAAACAAATAAACAATAACAATGGGAAACTTCATTGTTTGGGTCTGCTGCCTTTCTCTTGTGATTTAGTTCCTCCAGGTTTAGCACCCAATAGATCTCTTTAATGTTTAAAAGTTATGTCGGTCAACATAATAACAAGATATCGCTTCGAATATCTACAGAGATTAGGAGGATTTCAGCGAATCTGGTTCATATTCAGTTTTGTTGTGTTTTCTGACATTCAGAAAAAACGTGCTAACAAACTGTCCAATTTTTTCTCACTTCCCCAACTGAATGGAAATAGGTTTACATGAGTTTCAAGTCACCTTCAGTTTTCTTCACGGTGTTTACATTTTTCTTGCTGTCCACAAATAAAACTGTATCAGTTTCATCGGAGAACTGATCTTACCCTGAAATCGCTAAGAAAACATACCGTTATTCTGTCAGAGCTACATGTGTATGTACCTTCTCTAACCCTGAAATTAACGTGATGGTGTCTTCATTTTCTAAAATTCCTTCCAGTTCAATAATTCTGTCGGCAAGAGATGCCAAAACATCGTCTCCGATACTCATTATGTCAAAGTCAATATTGACAAGGGCGACAAGGGACGTAACTCTAAAATATAAACTGGGCTCTGTCTAGTGACGTTTTGTGCGCTTGCGTGAATTGATTGCAAAACCTGCTAACTAGCCGGTCAATATGGCTTATATGGATTGTTTACCCTAGGGCTGATATGGCTGATATGGCTGATATGGATTTGCGGCCCGGGTGGGCAGTACAGGTGGAAATCCGTAACCAGTGCCGTATGTTCAAAATGGCCATATTATTGGTAGGTATATGATAAAATTAGATATGCATTAATCCATAATTTCCGTCTAAAAATGGCATACAGTAATAAAGTAATTAAAGCCGATAGTATGAACACTGCGTCTCTTAATTCATGATAAAAAATGTACACTGACACGTATGTTCAGCTAATTTATTTGTTAATTCATGATAAAAAATGTACACTGACATGTATGTTCAGCTTATTTATTTACCAGCCCAGTTTTCAAAACATATTTACAGCATTTCGTTGTATTTTAATTCATCAATAAATGTATGATAAATTTCCTTATCAAACTCCTGGACACAGTGTAACTTATTATTATTTAAATCTTACCTGTAAGCTGACGACAATACCAGTTTGACTCGTATCTATATCGAATGTCCCAACTGGACCACAGGCGCTCTCAGAAAAACTGTAACAATCTTCTGCAGTCGCATATGGGTGTTTCGTACCAGTTCCAACAGCAAAAGTGTAATTACTACTGTCCACAGTCATATCCTGCAAAATTTTCCTAATGTAATTATCAGTTTTTGATGAAATGATGAAATGGAAAACAGATATTTGGATACATCTGCGTTAATCATTAAAGCCTTTGTAGTTCTTCGTAGTATTGTACATTTATGTCATGGAAATGTCTTTCCAGTAATAATACTTTGAAGACAGAGTCAGCTTTATTTCCCACTCGGACTCATTATGTTAAACAAGTTAATGATTCATTGTTGGTTCAAAATACGCCAAATACAGTATTCTTTATCACTGGCACTATATAACCAAACAATATTTTCGATATATCTGTTTTGGGTTATTTTGTATTAATTCTATCACAGATGACAAGTGCCTTTACATATTTTGAGTCACACACCAGTATATATCAAAATATTTAATAACATATAGCTTAATACCATTAAACAATTACAGCGTGGTTTCAAATCGATCCGCTTCACAGTTTTACTAATAGGAATCAAGTCAATTTGAGTTACTTGATCATATTATTAATATCAAGCATCGGTTTTCTTACATGTGATATTGATAAAAAGACAAATAAATTTCTTTAGTTAGATAGGCTCCCGCTTGATTATGTGAAAGAAAAGGAACTTCGAATTTGTCATCGACATAATGACTGTTTTTCACTTCAAAATTGTGCTTTACCAGATTATTTGTATATGTTTGGTGATAAGTGAATTAAAGTGTCCAAAAATAAGACCACATTTACTGAAACAGAACAATGGTTGATGGAGGCCATATAAGGAATAAACTCCATATATGCATATATAAATAGGAGAATTGTTTTATCACTTGTATAAACTTGTAGGGTTTAAGTAATTATTTTCAATTTCCTGAGCAATGTACGTACCTTTATGTTAATTTTTATCTTGTTGAAATAGGTGGTCCCTTGCTGCCCAATACCATTCCCTACAATAGGCGTCTCCCCTGTACAATAAAGGTTACTCTTGTTCGGGTACTCTCCAGTATTGGTTACAGCCAGAGTGACGAACTCGGACGGTGCTGCAGTGGTCATTCCGTGACAGTAGATCTTTGTTGGACACTCCAGAAAGGTGGGAGCATCAGGGTAGATCCAGTACTCGCCATCCTCCGCATTTGAAGATGCCGCCTTCACATCGGAACATGACCGTGGAACGCTGACTGCAATTGAAATAGTATTGCCATATTTTGTAATCGGTTAATATGTTGTGTAACAAATTCCTAAAAAAGCAAATCTTTACAAGTGTTTTCCTATTCTATTTTAAAATTGCACCCTTCCAATAAATGTACCTTTCAGTAATTATTTTAATTGCAGCTATTTATTACGAGTTTTACTTGCTCTTGGTTACTGTTTATTCATCAAATACTATCTTACCTTGTTTTCTGTAGAGAACCTGTCGGGGTTTTATCGGATCCGATAACTGCACACCCCAACACTGACTAGTAACACACTCTCTTTTTTCCCTATCGTAAAGAAACCAGAGCAGCTGTGGATTTAGTGTCATATACTTCATGCAGTCATTCAGTGATTCCTTACGAAGGTTTTCCAAAAGAGAACTATGGAGTTGGCCGTATTCATCTACATCATTGAGTGGAACGAAGACAACTTGGTTACATATCTCTGTCAAAACACTGTCGGTAAGTAGCATCAATAAGCAAACAAAATATGATGGTTTATACATAGTGTCTGCCCTCAGAATGATCGCTTCTGAAAATACTTGTTGCCTCTTACATAAACATTGTACTGGTATGTTCTATCTCGTCATCTCGAGCTCGTGTTATGAGTAAACTGTGCTTGTAGTGGTGTTTGTGTCTGACATAGTGTCTGAACCCACCGCTGACCGCTGCTATACAGACCAGTTGCCTTTTACATCAACATTGTCATGGAATCCACTCTCGTCTTATGAATAAGTGATAATGGTTTTCAGTTCAAAAGAGCTGGATAAATAATGTATTGTTAAAGGCATTTTAGCACGCCGTTTTTACTGAAATAAAGTGATCTATAAGATAACTAGAAGAGGTCATGGAAGCGGAGTAACAACGATTTTGACGAATGACTTGTATCTCCGCTTCAATGACAGTTTCGAGTTCAATATAAACGATCTAAATGCAGAAGTATGTTCTTTTTTTATTATATACCCTGATTTTAGTCAAAACCTTTTTTAAAAATCAGGCGATCTAATTGCATGGGACGTCGTACACGCGCAATGATACACCAAAGGTTGCTCGACCAGCTTGACTGATGGTTTCTTATCTACATAAAAGCTTTTTTGATCATTCATCAGCCCAGAAAAGATTTATGTGAAATGTTGTCAAGTGTGTAAACGCAATTAATACATACAATTTGCTTGAACTGATTTTATTCCAAAGAAATTAAAATTAGAAACACCATTGAGTATTCTGTCTGTCGTGCTTCTTTCGAATGAAGTAACCATGGAAATGACGTCACAGTCATAACAGCGTAGCTTCGGAATTGCTTGAACCATGAAGCCTTTTGCCTTATTAATGATTAAATGAGTGTCTAATTTCCTCCATGTCATTTTATGTCCTAATAAAAGCTTATAATTTAAGTATTAAAAACGTTCTTGCCCGTGTGATGAAAACATAAACTAAGAAAATTTAATAGTTGCTTACGGAAAACTCGAAGTTTGGAGAAAGTAGAACCGTCAGCCCTGCAAGGAATTCATCGTGCAGTACGGATATCTCACAGCTTGGTAACGTACTTTGATAAAGTCATATTTAAATCAACATATCAAGGAGGAACACTTCCCCATGTACAACAAGTTAAAGCGACCCATCCATCCCTAAAACCTGAAAATCAAACAAACACTTATAATGTTTTATTATTAAAAAAACACAAGTTGTCATGTATTGCAGTTTTTGTTAACAGTGCAGTTCAAGTTGGTAACAAATATACTATGATCTATACAGTCTTGATATGAACTGATATTGATTGTAGTACGCTGTTGTCCTTTTTCAGGTTGCCATTCTCGCACTCATTAACTTCAGGTATTCTTGTGAACAAAGTATAACTTCACTACAAATGATCGTGCCTTTCAAGTGCATTATTGATAACATCATCCACGTGCGGCCATGACTTGTTCTTCATACTGAAGACATTATATTTGGCACAGGTCATCTGGTTTAATGATAGGAAAACTTTTCCTTCAGAGGCCTTTATTTACGAATTTATCATAAATAGAGATTATTACCCGAAGAAGTTTATCATATGACTTTTACGAAGCTAGTGTGAATTTTTGTATTGCCCGAGCGGGAGCGAGGGTTATACACAAATTCGCACGAGTTTGTAAAAGTCATATGACACACTTTCGAGTGTAATAATTTCTTTATTACCCATTCTATTAAATGTGATTCGCGTAAAAATAGTCAGAAAGCGGGCCACTTCTCTTGCCATGGCAAGCCACAGTGAGGTCACGAAAAATCGTTTCATGACATCACAGACGACAAAATACGGGAAGCCGTGGTGAAACAATCGTTGCTAGGCAAACGTGATATGTGCACAGGGGCACGGCACATTTGTCTGCAGTAGAGAACTGTTCTACATGCAGTAAGGTTTGGATGCAATGTTACACTAAATTTCAGCGTAGTAACACCCATGGTTCACTAGTTCCAGCCGATGCTCGCAGGTTTCACCGCAATGCATAGCCACATGGCGTTGTCGACTTTCTCCCTGCCGTAATACCAGCAGGTGCGATATAAGGAAATATTCTTGAAAGATTTGTTAAACCCCAACTCACCTCACCTCACCTTTATTGAAGGTCACCAAGATCTCAATGTTCACTTTAGAATCCCCATTGTTTAAGGAGTCGGTACAGTAGGCACGACCGGTCTCATGCCACAACGAGGAAATATAATGGAATGAGTGATGTGTGTCAATTGGTCTATTGGTCCGAATGTCATTCTAATTATCGGTATACGAAGTTAAAGCAGTTGATTATATATTCATGTTGTACCACTACAGTGTTTTTCTCCTTTGTTACGATTTTGTTGCTAGCTTTAACTTGAAATAGGCAAACCAGTTGTAACAGGTAACTTTGTGGGGTTATCGCAGTTGTATGACAGTTTATTTATCTGTTGTTTGTGGGTTTTGTGGACATTTTCGTTGTTCCTGTCAATAATGGTTTTTTTCTTCTGATTAGACATGTAACTTTGCTGCATTTGTTGCTTTTAGGGAATGAGTTGTGTTCGATGTCGAGAAACAGTTTTAATGTGAGGTCAAGGCTGATCTTGATATTTGCAGAAATATCTGTGGTTTTAACACACCGAACGTATATAATACTTTGGAAAAAGCTTACAAAAGTAACAAGCTAGGTTATACTCCAATGTTCCTTATTTTCTTACTTACCTGAGGTACATTCAGTTTTGAAAGAAACAAATCCAGATAATAGAGTACACATATAAAACGAAAGAATTTTGCTATGTTGCTTTGAAATCTTTTAATATCTGTCTATTGTAATGTCTATCTATGGAACAGGGTGTCGTTGCATGAAACACTAAGGTCACCTTAAACCACTAAGGTAGCTTTAGTGCAATGTTAAAAGATGGCACTAAGGTTAACCCTAGTGTTAAGGTTGTTTTGTGCAACGGCTCCCAGGACAGTGCCTTCGAGGTGTGTCCATGCTGTGACAACTCGCCTAGGTCAGGCTAGTAGGTCTTTATTAGACATTCCCTCAGATCTACAGTAAGTTCCAGGTATTGATTTGAATGTACTGGTTTTCATCTACTCAGACTTGATACTCGAGGTGTATTTTCTGCTGTAACCATGACATGGGGATATGCTGCTGTTTTTTTAAAGATTTTACAAGCTTCCAGATTCTTATAAGTTTTTACCGATTTTCATATCAAAACATGAATGAAATGGAATTATAAAGTAGCACGCAGAAATTATATTGAGAACCTCATCCAAGATATCAAATATATCAATGCGTGTCGATGAAGGCTATACATATCCGAGGATTGCCGAGAATAAATTTATTTTGTAAACGATACATCTTTTTTATTCAATGAAATCACTTGACATGTCACTGCCATTATACTTACAGAATGGTTAGCATTGTGACGTCATCAACTTTATGACGTCATAGTAATATGAGTTCATGATAAGTCCGCATTGTTCAACATCTACGGTCAAAACAATAGCTCCTGTGAAACACCACTTTGGATGATAAAGTAACGTTTTATCCACGTAGTATTTCTTGAAGGGGTTCCATAACACTATGTTCTAACACATTAACGGGCTTTGATTTAAGCTATAATACTAAACCACTTCACATTCATGTGATATCATAATTTCTAGTGGATCAAAGACAATTTCATTTTTTAATGCAGATGAAGATTATAAAATTTGATCCGTCGTAAATCAGTTACCCTAACATGACGCTGGAATTAAGTTATGACGAAGTCAGCGGGCTCCGTTGGTGTCTCCAATTTAGTGAATACATTCCTTGCAAAGGTTACATTGCGAAGTTATAGGTCATGTTGTTTTAGACGACATATTGAATTTTTAAGTTTTTTGTATCGCATATGTTGAAACGCCACTCCGAAAATATTTGAATCTAAGAACTGAAACGTATTTTATATATAGCTGAATCATTGGGGAACAAGTAAAGCCCTTAAAACGGCATGTTTGGAGGCATCTTGTTAAGGCCAGAAAAAAATATAAAAAGGATATGTTCGTCATAAGTGGGTATAGCAAAATGGTGACGGCATTATGGCCATTTTGTGGATAAAAGCTTTGATTAATTATCAAACAATTAGTTGTTCAATTTAAATGTTTCAAATATAATATGTTTCACATCCTTGGAAAAAGTGAACTTTGTGAAAAAGACATTAATGTCTGTCGCATATTTTGCACGTGCATATAAACTGTATAATACTGCTCGACATACACGTTTCACAGCAACAAAAAGTGCACAAACGAATGACACGTTTGACAGCAGAGTGAGAGAGCCGTTGAATGTTCCAGCAGCGAGCCTCACACATCAAAGTCGCCAAAAGTTTCGGTTGCGCGCGCACAACAGTAAGCAGATTAATGCAGTGGTTACGTCACACTGGTCAAACATCGGACAGGCCAAGAAGCGGAAGACCACACGTTACTGTTGCCGCTGAAGACCATTAAATCCGGGTACTACACCTTCGGAACAACTCCATCAGAGCGTCGTCAACGGCGGGTACAGCACTGGGACACACAGTTAGTCGACAGACCTGATACAGGGGACTGCTTCATGGTATCCGACCATGCGGACCGCTGCTGACCAATCGACACCGGTTCAACAGACTTCTGTAGGCCTTGCGAGTTCATCGTTGCCAACGTCGAAGCTTGACATGTGTATTCAGGTTTTGCAATGGCCAGCATGTTCACCGGATGTGAACATCACCGTACGCTTATGGGACTATCTCATCAACATATCAGAAGTCGATCTGTGCCTCCAGCCAACTTCCAGGAACTGGAACAATGCCTCCTCGATAAAATAAATGGCAACGCATTACAACTGACGTCATCAAGCGTTTGACGACGTCAGTCTGTCCACGTATACTTGCTTGTATTGACTCTCAGTATTATTAACATGATTTGGAGACGTGTGCTCAGACATTTCCTTAATCTTATTCATCAGTATTTTAATGGACTGTTATTTTTGGACCCCTCCCATCTTTAGAGGCCTGTCCTAATGATAAAACTGCATTTATCAAAATGAAATTTTGCACATATGCTGTGAAAAAGGTCTCTTAAAATAAGTAAACCAATTTGGCATGTCTATATCACTTTGTGTTTATGTTATATCATTTCAAACACGTGGTAGCGTTTCTTTTGGACACTAGTTTATTTCTTAACTTAATCTTATTCTGAGCATTTTTTTCTCCAAACGATTACAGAAAAACTATTCACTTCAACCTTTCCAAATTTGGCACATTTCTTCTTCACTACTAGAAGAGCTGCACTACTCAGGCTAAAATTTCTCATGACACTCTCATTAAAAGCAACTTCCGTGTTTTCATTTGTTGACTTTTCATTTTCTTTTTCATGTAATTTTCATCAAAAGCTACTTCCGTGTTCTTGTTGATTTTACTTTTTTTATATTTCAGCTAGTTAGATGTATAACCCCGCTATGAAGAAGTCGGCGGTATATATATAGCGGTCAGCACATCCGTGCGTCCGTCCGGTTTTTGTTCCACTCATAATTCTGAAACCAGTTTTTCAAATTTTACGAAACTTGATATGTACAATCTGTATATGTGTACATCTGCCTTTTGTATGTTTCATACCCTCATTTGCATAATTTATGCAAATTTTCTCCGTTTTCAACTTAACCATTCACACTTTTTGTTCCACTCATAACCCTGACAACAGTTGTTCAAATGTTACGAAACTTTATATGTACAATCACTATGATGTGTACATCTGTCTTTTGTATGTTTCATACCCTCATTTGCATAATCTATGCAAATTTTCAAATTTGTTTGACTTCACCATTCACACTTCTCTACCCCTCTTATAACTCAGACACTAATTGTTCAAATGTTACGAAACTTGGTTCTTATAACCACTGATGTGTACATCTGTCATTTGTATATTTCATACCTTCATTTACATATTTAATGCCATTTTTCGACTTTTACTTCTGAAACACGCTTACAAGTGTATCTATGAAGACATACTTACTCTGCTTTAATAATATTTCTGTGGTCTGTTCATACAAAAGTCTAAACATTGATGTCCTTTTGCTATTTTGAAACTTTTTTTCTTTGACCAATGTTAAAAGCGGGGATATATGAGTGTGCTGTCCTCACTAATTTGGAAAAGAAAAGAAAAAATTCCATTCAGTCTTACGCTGTTGTATATCCCTCGCTGTGCTTACAGAGGTGTGCTTCCATGTACATGTTATTTCACTCAAATGAATCATTATGATAAACTAATTTCCAAAATGAAGTTGAAATCGGTGGCAATGATAGTATCGTATTATGTTATCCCACCGTTGCCAGTTATTCTTAATCCTACTTTTCCAATTGCGTGAAACAATCCTTGGAACTTCCGAAACTGCGGTGAGAAATTATACACTGAATAGGTACTGCTCATGCAGGTGTAAAATGTGTTTGAATTAAAAAAAATCTCTATGTTTACTTACTTTCAAACGTCGTTTAAATTTGAGATGTTTTGACAAAATCTCTTTTCGCGGTAAAAGGGAATAACTATTTTGGATAACCCACATGATCATGAGCGGTGTTCATTGGTCATATCATTTTTCATAATTACTCAACTGTAATATAGGGTAGAATCCCAACTGTGAATACACGTTTGCATCTGCGTCGAGGTCTTTAACCAATAACAAGTGTGTTATTTTGTTTAGTGAACTCCTATACGTTTATTACAATGACCTTTCAAAGTTTGGCAACTTTGAACATTTTACAAAAAAATTCTCATGCTCATGCTCATGCTCAAATTCGAATAACCAGACAACAGTATCAACAATGTCTGCTTCATCGAGGCCTTACTGAGAATCTTCACAGTTCTTATTTTTCTAAACATATAAATGTAACTAAGCTTTTACGTTACACCTGTTCTAGTTGAAATCTATTGTACGCGAATAGAGAAAAACATACTGAAAGGAATTCATATGACATTTACACAATAGTCAATTTAGATGATTTTGCAAGTAGAAAGACTCTCGCTAAAACTCGAATAACGGGAAAACAATATCAACAATGTCTGCCTTATTGAAATACTACTAGCCTAACGGCAATACTTAGGTCTACTTGACCTTCAACCCCATGTTTGACTTAACTGTTTTTTAATTGATCAGTGTCACTGCTTTAAAATGAGCTATCAATCATGTCTCTATCTTAAGTTGTTTTCGAACAAGAACTCTCTGAAGAGTATATCACCTAGTATGTGACCCCAACATTATGTTCATTATTCTATTGACAAAACAGTTAATATTTTCAAAATAAGGTGTAACACATAACATTTTGTGTTTTAATTTCCATTCAAGTAAAGCTTTTGAACAAATTGATATCGTCAGTGGCTTACATTGACAGTTCACCAAAGAAGATACCCCTCCAAAATTCTCAAAATCATGAAATTTCATTTATTTTGTCAAACGTTCAAATTGTGACCTTGATATCAACTTTTACATGATACAGATGTAAGATGAAATGCTAAATAACCCATCTGCATAGGATTGCAATATGTCCCTTTGAACATGATGCCGAAAATCACCATTGATAAAATTGGTAATTTTTTAGGGCATATAATGAAAGTACCAGAGCGAAATTCAAAATTCGGGCTGAGGCATCTTGTGGAACAGTTATTCAGCTGTGAAATGATTTATAACACATAGCTGTATGTATTGTTGTTAATGAGGAGAGGATTTTCAAAGACGCATAACCTTAAAACCACGTAAGTACACACAAATGGTTTGAAAAAAATATAGCTATATGCCTCCTCGATGTTGCCAATATATTGGTGAAAGTTTTGTGAAAATATCTTGAACAGTTTTCAAGATATCGAGGTTTGAAGTTTTGATATGAACTAAAAAACTATAAGGCCTCAATGAAACATAATATGTTGAACAGACGCCATGTGTAGATGTGCCTTTTGGGGTTTCCAACTTCTTTGGAACTTTATTTTTAGCTGACTCCATGGAAACATACTTCAAAAATATCTTCATCTTGTTCCAAGAGCAAAACTAAAAATGATTTTTACAATTTTGCTTTCAGAACAGTTCTGTTTAGTTCAGAACTGTTAAGCAGAGATAAATACATCTTGGGAAGTATATATTCTTAATACGAATTTATAATTAATGAGTGATTTAGGATTTATTAAAGAATAAAGCTCCATAATCATTGTTCAATATATTTTAAACTTTCTGCTTGTTGTATTTGAAACACTAAACTACTCGATGTCTCTTTAAGGTGACATCGCCGATAGATGTCTCTCAAAACAGTGGAACTTACTGGCTTCCTAACATCCATTAGGAGTAAGTGGCCAGGATGCAGCGGTCCTTGGAAGGCAACTCTTGGACGGCCTTGCCGGGATTGGTCTGCATGAAAATCCAGCCAGTTATGGTTCTTTGATATCTGGCAACTTGGTTAAAGACTGAGTAAACAAACTTTAGACTCCATGTAAAAAAAAGATTTCTCTTTTACATGTATATGTTAGCTCTCTTAAACAAATTGACCACTTTCCCGGCTAAAAATCAAACAGTTTGATTGGTTGCATCAGACGTTTGTTGTGCAATCAGCGACTTTGTTTCAAACTGAGCATGTCATTATGATCAAAATGACTTGCTTCGCGTGTGCCTATAATATGTGTCTCTACTTATTTTTTTTACAAGAGATAATTCAGTCGCAGATGTAAAACGATGTTTGATGGGACAGCAATAAAGACGTTACCATTGTTGCAAATTGCCGCTGACGGGGGATTGTTGGAGGATATAGAGAATCTCACCCAAGTGTCTTCTGATATCAAATAAATCAGCAAGAGTTGATAACAGTTTTTCATTCTTCATTATTTTTTAATGAAAAATTAACATATCTGAACACAAAACTGCCATTTGGCTTCCAGTGCTGTGATGTCATAGCAATGTAACAACATAATGATTGTGACGTCATAGCATTGCGATGTCATAACTTGATGATACAAATTATTGTAATGCCATGTAGCAGACGCCAACTGGGCATTGTTCAAAATATACTGTCAAAATGAAATCTCCTGTGGAACACAGTTTTGGATGATAAAGTGAAATATCACCTATATGAAATAACATTTATGATATAAAATCTGAAGGGAGTAACCTCCTTGTGAAGAGATTGGTACTAAGCATGTCACTCTTATACAAACTGGTCATAAAAAGTTTTAAGGACAATGGCTGACACGCCACTCTTTGGGGAAGTTGGAGGGGGGGGGGGGGGGGATAGATGTAAGGACCAAATGTAGGATAATTATGATAATTCGTTATTTGCTCGAAAGCGAATTTGTTATACATCAGTTGATGCTGTACGGAGTATAAAAGATATAAGGTATAATATGAGGAGAAGTCGAACATGTCAAAAGAGAACGGAAGCCGTACTCGGGCTTGTGATCGGGTCTGACATTACATGCAATGAACACATCTGGCCTTATAGTTTGGCCTCTATTTCATATCGTGTAAATATCACCGAGGTTTTCAGTTGTATTCAGGGGACATTCAAATATATATATGCAGGATCCCCGACGCCGTGTCAATTACATCCAAGCAGTACTGACCGAACTGACAAGCTGCAATGGTACATGCTGATCCTTTGCAAATTGGTTAGTGCCTGTTCAACTTTTTAACAGGATTTGATGTGCTACATATTCATCCAGGGGAAGCAACTAACTGCAGACCAAAGGACCTGTATAGGGATTAATATATACCTCGACAGTACACCCATATTTAAATAGGAACATTACAACATAATAAACTTGGTAGAGCAAGGAATAAACTTTTATTTTCAGATGTCAGTGATTAAAAATATAGATGTCTGATTAATGTGCACAAGCAAGACAACATTTAATAACCAGATTGTATCTCATTGTAGTAAATCATATTGATAAATCTCAGTAAAATATACACATCATAGCCAGCAATGTGCACATTCTGTGCAACATTGAAATCCATTGTTGACTTATTCAAACGGTATTTATTTTTACAGCGCAAAGCGCTCCCTGCATTATTACTCCGGTCCACTCATGTTAATTTTCACTGATAGCGTTCGATTGAGCTATGCACAGGACCACGTACCACCATGTTAGTTTCACAACAATGCATGGCTATGATAATTATTGCAGCATTTCTTCCTTGACATATAGTAGCTGCCGTGATATGATTGAATTCACTGGAAAGCTTTGGTAAGTCCGATCACCTGCTCACCTTCTACAATAAACCATCAGGACACTTAAAAGAGTTGTATCTACATTGTACGCATATTATTTTATGACCTGACATATACCATTGAAATACGTTGTTGTTTTTAAATCTTTTGTTCAGAACGTATTCACAATAGCGATTAAGTAAAGCTTAAAGCTTGAGTAAAGTTTAATTTCATGATATACTAAAGTGAGAAAGTGTGGCTGATCGATACGTTCTCAACTTAAAACAGGGGATAATGAATAAATAAATTGATATCGACAGTTCAGTAATGTGAAACATAGTTTAACAAGGTTGTTCAAAAAGTATTTAGTTTGCATGAACAACACAGCATGATGGCATATGCAGGAACCATCGCAGTTCTTCACTCGGGTGTAATAAAGCGTGCGCTGGCATGTGGTAGAACTGAAAACAAGTATCAGAAAAAAGAAGATTACATAAATAATTCTCAAGTTTCATTGACAGTTACTTCAGGGAAAACGTAAGTACATTTTGAGACCAAATAAAATGTAAATGAGACGTATGTATTTCACTAACACCACTTGAACAGGAATATTTTCTGGATAACACATAATACATGACATTTTTTATGCTCACTCCATCGTGTCGAATGTAACACATGAAAAACTAAAACATCTTGAATGTTAGCTTATGAGTACAATTTTTCTTGTTTTTCGAGTTCTACACATTAAAATTATCTTTGGTAAGACAAACAATAACCAAATTGTTGCTCGGAATGACGAATTATCTGTCCCTCGTGAATGATTGATCAAACCCCTCGCTAAAGGTCGGAGTTTATCACAATAGTCAAGTCGGGACACGTGATCTGTAATTTCTCGCAACTCATTGATTATTCTTATGATAATATCATAATATTTCCTATGCTAACCTTCCTGGGTGTCCCTGTTAAGCTGCAGCGTGTCTCCTGTCGGTTCACATCTCCCACAATACCCACCACAACGGAGATGAATTTGCCGTCCATTCCTAGACCTTGTCACTGAGGCATTGTGGGGCATATAGCCACGCTTCGTCCAGGTTTGCTGAGGATATACACAAAGAAACGCCTTTAAAGTCATGGTTCGAGGCATCTTCATAAGGCTAGAAAATATTATAAAAATGAATAGTATTCCACCTTAATTAGTAAGTACATAGCAAAATGGACACAGCGTGCCCATTCTTGGGTTACCATACCAAATATATAAACAATTAATTGTCCACCTCGAATATCTCAAATAAACGAAATTGTACGACGATTGTTTGAGGTTTATACAGTGACAAACACTTACATAAATTATTATTCATAAATACAAATCTATCATATCATCATTCATTTGAAAATAAAACTTCAACTAAACAAATAGTCAACTTCCCCGATTTACATTAATGTTCAACTGTAATGCACGTTTGTATAGCATGACAGATTTTTATCTCTTTCTACATTATACACCAGGACCCATATTTTCGAAGCTCTCTTAGCGCTAAGATAGTCGTAAGTGCCTTACATTAACATTGGCTTACGACTATCTTAGTGCTAAGAGAGCTTCGAAAATATGGGCCCTGCTAGCTAAAGTTACATGTGTATAGTAGTGCAAACATCATGTAACTTCACGTTCATTTTAACGTCAGTAAAATTACATCACATACGTTGACAATGAAGCACCATAAACTCACGTGCAAAAGAAACGCTACTGCTTTAGATTTGGAATTGCGAAAAAAATCAAACTCAGATTCAAACCCAACCACATGAAAACCCATCGCCCAAACACTACAATGATTATTTCATATTGAACTGTGGTATCAAACGCATGATTTTCCCTAATTTTCCCCAAATTGTTGTTTTCGCCTTTTTCATGCAAAGCAAACAAGACCCATGCCCGACAGGTATAAAACCAATGCGAATTGGTTGTTAGACAACAACTTTGTAAAAAAAACATTTGAAGAATGGGAAGATTAACTTTACAAGAACGTGAGCGAGCAACCGGGATGATTGAAATGGGACCCATCCACACCCAAATGTTGCAAGAACGTTTGGCTGTCACTGCACAACTGTCACAAGACTAATGTAGCATTATCGTAATTCCGGACAGACCTCAGACAAACCAAGATCAGGCCGACCAAGTGTCACAACCTACCATGAGGACCGATTACACGTTACACCTCAGGAACCGCTTCTTGACTGTGACGTCATCGGCGTCAAATGCCCTGGGCCACCGGGTAAGCAGACGTACAGTGTCCAGACGTCTAAGGTCCCATGGCATTAGGGCATACAGACTGTTCTGGGGACAGCGGTTGACAACCGAACATCGCCAACGAAGACTGAGATGGGCAAGGACTGTGTTACGTTGGCAGCAACATCAGTGGCAGAGGATGCTTTTCCTTGACAAAAGTCGGTTCTGTCTCTCCAAAGGAGATGGAAGAGTACGTGTTTATCGCCGTCGGGGAGAGAGAACAGCTGCATGTTGTGTTCAGGAAGTGGTGCCCTACGGGGAAGGAAGTATCATGGTTTGGGGAGGCATACTTGGCGAGGAGAAGACGCCGCTGGCTATCGTGAATGGAAATTTAACGGCTCAGCGTTACGTCAATGACATTCTCCGTCCCGTCGTCTGTCCCTTAATTCGACAACAGGCACAAGGTGTGATCTTTCAACAAGACAATGCCAGACCGCATGTATGTTTGATCACTTATTGTTTATTTCACAGAAAAGAAAAGATGAAACCCTCGTCACTTCAAAAAGCTGCCACAATTGTAACTGTTAATGAGGTATCCAATCAAAATATGTTATGGGACACTCAACTGTCTTCTTATAATGCAATAATGCAAAGTGATCGGTTTAGTTTTCGCGTTGATATAATGCTTCAACGACATGTTAAATTACATATTTTCACTGAAGTACACAAGCAGGTGAACAAACTTTCGGTATGCAGCTGTATGACCCAGTCACAATATCCATGCAACGCGTGAGATGTTTGGTTACTCCGGAAATACACATATTCATTCTATCTATATGATTTATACATCTACATGATTCTCTTGTCGAATTTGATGAATAGATTGTCAGTACATTACATAAGTCATAGACCTATTAAAATCCCAATTGGAAGGTCAGCGTGTTATATGGTCGATTAGTTGTCGGCTTGTAAATGCCTGCGGAAAACATTTTAATCGGTAAAGATCTTAGATTTTACGAAACTTCAGTGCGAAATTATGTGCACTGAATTTGTACATGTCTGCTCATTAAGGTGTAAAACGGTTAATAATGGTAAAATGTTCAGGAGGTTCACAATTTATATAGTTATGTTCTTTGGTCATATATATTTTTTTTCAGGATATGAAGAGGCCAAGCGTGATTGGTTGATATTTCATTTAAAATATTCCGCCAGTAATTTTGAAAGACTTCTCAACAGTCTAATAGGTAACATGTTTATTCCCAACGCAGGATATTGATCATCCCCATATATATATATACCAACAATATCTGCACGGTAGCCTGTATATACAGCCTGAATAGCAACAGGTGTTTTCCTCCCTTGACATTTTAGATCTTCGATATCACCTTAAATGGAGTGCTAACTGTGAAAGAACTATTTCAAATTCGGATATTCTTTAATCACTCTGTAATAGACAATATAAATATTCAAGTGAAACAAGAAGTTTGTTTTTTAACGTTGTCCGAGGCGGAGTGAATGCACCATGTCATGTAACAAATTTATACAAAATGAAATGTGTGTTAATCGCCTTCTAGAAATGGCATACTGTAATGTACTAAAGTTTTAACTATAATGCCTACAGTATGAAACTACATCTTGAAATGTATAATAAAATCAGTACACTAACATGATCAGCCGCTGATTTTTCCAGGCCGCCAGCCGCCAGTGAAAATGTCACTTTCTCACTCCACAAAAACAATGAAATAATCTAGTTATTATTTAACTTTAATCTCCATAAAAACAATTAAAATGTGACATTGAAAGGTTAGAACGGTCTTGTCATAGGCCTAATCCTAACTCCCCGCTATAGTTCACGGTAGTGCAGTGAGAAAATAATTCGACTGAAATAAGTCGATATAAAACAGGATAATGTTTTACACAAATAAAGATGTTGTGAATGTTTATTTATGCTACCATCTAGTTAAGTGAAGATGCTTAAGTTTTGTCATTATTTCAAACGCGAAGTGATACAGCGATTGACGTTCGTTATTATTATTCCTACCTCTCGCCTCACCAAGTTTTTCACGAATAAAAGAACTATTATGCAACATATCAACAATAAATGAAGTTAAGAATGTTAAGGAATATTGAATATGATATTAACACCACAAAAGGTCAACAGTCATTGACTGAAACATCACAACATTGGAGTCCATCATAAGACATGGAAAGCAAGGGAGGTAATCACTTTACAAAGTGAGATAAGTTCATTTCAAAGGGAGACAATCATGAAAAGTAATTCCGGCCACACGTTAGTCACTGCAGTGAAAACATGAGTTATATTTTCACTGTAGTGAAAATGTCACTTTCTACTGCTTATTTTCATTATATATACACATATTTCATTACTAGTTTTATAATAAATCTCCTTATCAAACTTATTATTATTTGAATCTTACCTGTAAGCTGACGACAATACCAGTTTGACTCGTATCTATATCGAATGTCCCAACTGGACCACAGCCTCTATCCGATTTACTGTAACAATCTTCTGCAGTCGCATATGGATATTTCTTACCAGCTCCAACAGCAAAAGTGAAATTAAGCCTGTCCACAGTCATATCCTGCAATGTTTGAAAAGGACTTTTAGAGTAGTTTTTTCAACAAAGTTTAGATGGGTACCAGTTTTGTTGGTACAGCTTTTGTTTATAAATATTTACTCATTAGTTTTAAAACTTCGCACACTCATGAATGAAAAGGGCTCTCTCATTATTTATACTTTGGAGACAGCGTCACATGTATTTCATTTTCATATTCATTATGTAAAAAAGGTAAAGATTCATTGGTTAATTCAACATAATGACAAACAGAGTCTGATTAAAATCGACCTTGTTCCGTGGAATAAAATTTGCAAAATAATATATCTACCGGGATACGAACAGGTTCTGTAGATACCTCGCCACAAGGTCTGAGAACATCCCATATAGGCGTGTGTTCCGAACCAGTTTAGCGCAGCCAAAGCCCAGTCCAATAGTTGACCAAACACATCATAGTTTTTAAATGGTCGCTGTTTTGAAAGCATTCGGAACAGATAAAAAGGATAGCTGTTTGGAGTTATCTGCCCCTAGCTTCTCGCACCGAAAGCTTTTGTTGGACGTCTTGTGATTGGTTTATTGAATTCTGTCAGAACATGGGAGTCTACAGGCTGTTACCAGACGGTTTGGCATGGAAACCTCCGAACGATGTGAGTTCGTATCCCGGTGGATGCACTATTTCGAACATTTTTTCCGCGGAATACCGTCGGTTTTAATCAGACTGTGACAAATACAGTTCAAAACCATCAAAATTAAAACAGTATTTCCGATATCTGTTTTGATCATGTATCAGTAACAAAGGACAAGTGCCATAACTTATTTTGAATAACACTGTCTACACTTATAAATCATATTAAACAAATTACAGCTTGTTTTAAAATCGACCCGGCACACAGTTTCACTAAGTCAATTATGTCTGCTTGCCCTAAAAAAAAACATCACCTCTGAAGATAATTGCATCTTAGAGCTCAATTTCTCCCATTACGTATCTGAAGAAATGTGAAACAAAATTTGCTCCTTTCTTTAGACATGTTATCAATTATAAAGGCGAATAGTTCTAATACTTGGATCAGTTTAGTGTATAAGAATCTATAATTAAATCGATTTTGAACAGTCATTTCCGATCGCGAGAAAGGGTGCAAAATGACCCAAAATAAGGCTGTCGTTTTTTAACATGGGGAAATTTTCAAAATCCATATAGGGTCTTGAATTCTTTTTAAAAAATACATAATAACAAATTAAGCAAAAAAGTAAATCATGACGAATTCGAAGGACATACGGTTTAGCGGCCATTTTGATTTTTTCGATAAAGGAGTGATAACTGAACAACTTTATACGATTACTAAGTGGATTTTCGAGAAATACTCGATAACAATACAGTGAACAGTACACACTGAATGCAAGAACGCAAAATCAAATATCATCTTGAAGAATCTTTTTTTTTAAAACAAGTCCAAACGATTTCTCAAAATGCATTTACAGATTTGAAACCTGGTTCAAAAGAAGCAAGCAAGTAAAAACATCAACCGCGTCGAATACATAGGTCTAGCAGTTTTAGCGCCATGTTGACTCTTTTGCACCTTCTCAATTTTGGAATTTATTTTTTGCAAATCTATCTAGCCAATACACCTTTAAGATTCATCACAAAGTTTAGGATATTGCTGCAAATGCCTTGTGATAAGTCGGTTTATCGTCGGTTGCGCCTTCATTATGTTCTTCAAGTACATGTCCAAATAATTAATGTCAGACATGAACAAAAATTCAATCACCGAGGTATCAATATTTTCACATACTTGAAATGGCGAATGACATTAATATTGTCTGTTCAGTTGTTATCATGTTTGGTGATGGGTCATTTCAACATATCTATTAAGAATACAATCAATGTATTATACACCTACTTGCAAAAGAAAGTATATGGCTCAGTTATATTTATCATTTGTATAATTTTCAAAGTCAAATATCTCGAGTTTTCGACGTCGTATTCAAAAACGGGCTTGTTTGGGAAATTAGTCAAAAACATTAAAACAGTCAAAGAATACCTCTATGGGTTTAAAATTTTTAAAATTGAAATTTTGAAATTCCCCCAAATTAATTTTGATAAAACACAACTGTTCATCGACACATAACTGATACTCTGTGTGAAAATCAATAAATGTGCTTCGTCCTGCACACATTAACAACATTTTGAACATGGTAGGGGTTATGTTAGTGTAAATTTCATTTCTTACCCCTGTCTACTTTAAATAATGATATTTTAGTTACAAAATAAAATAGTCTCCAATTAAGTGATTCAAACCATTGCCGAGAGGTGCTATTGTATCGTGCCGTAATCAAATGCATCTCATTTCTTTAAAATATTGAATTAATCGAAAACAAGTGAGTGCTATACTTTCTTTTGCAAGAAGGTGTATATGATTTTAAGTTTTTGTTTTTTTGTGGCGAATTGTTTTCAACATTTAAACATACTTTTTAGATTTAAGTATTATAATTTTCTGTGACATGTACATACGTTTATGTTAACTTTTATCTTGTTGAAATGAGTGGTCCCTTCCTGCCCAATACCAGACCCAAGAAGAGGCTTTTCTCCTGTACAATGGTTGTTACTCTTGTTCGGGCACTCTCCAGTATTTGTTACAGCCAGAGTGACGAACTCGGACGGTGCTGCAGTGGTCATTCCGTGACAGTAGATCTTTGTTGGACACTTCAGAAAGGTGGGAGCATCAAGGTAGATCCAGTACTCCCCATCATCCGCATTTGGAGATGCGGCCTTCACATCGGAACATGACCGCGGAACGCTGACTGCAATTGAAATTACAATAACCATATTTAGTAAATTCCTAAGAAAGCAAATCTTTACTTGTGTTATCCAATTCTATTTTAAAATTGCACCCTTCCAATAAATGTACCTTTCAGTAATTATTTTTATTGCAGCTATTTATTACGAGTTTTGCTTGCTCTTGGTTACTGTTTATTCATCAAATGCTATCTTACCTTGTTTTCTGTAGAGAACCTGTTGGGGTTTTATCGGATCCGATAACTGCACAACCCAACAGTGACTAGTAACACACTCTCTTTTTTCCCTATCGTAAAGAAACCAGAGCAGCTGTGGATTTAGAGTCATATACTTCATGCAGTCATTCAGTGTTTCCTTACGAAGGGTTTCCAAAAGAGAACTATGGAGTTGGCCGGATTCATCTACATCATTGAGTCGAACGAAGACAACTTGGTTACATATTTCTGTCAAAACACTGGCAGTAAGTAGCATCAATAAACAAACAAAATATGATGGTTTATACATAGTGTCTGACTTCAGAATGATCGCTTCTGAACATACTGGTTGCCTGTTACATAAACATTGTACTGGTATGTTCTATCTCGTCAACTCGTGTTATGAATAAACTGCGGGTAGTGATGTTTGTGTCAGACATAGTGTCTGAACCCGCCGCTGACCGCTGTTAAACAGACCGGTACATTATACATCAACATTGTACTGGAATGCACTCTCGTCTAAGTCTATGAATAAGTGATAATGTGTTTCAGTTCAAAAGAGCTGGATAAATAATGTACGCCGTTTTTACTGAAATAAAGTGACCTATAAGAGGTCATGGAAGCTGAGAAACAACGATTTCGAAGAATGAATTGTATCTCCGCTTCCATGACAGCTACTAGTTCAATACAAATATACAATATTTTGTTCCCTGATTTTAGTAAAAAAAAAACTTTTTAAAAATCAGGCGGTCAAATTTCATTGGACGTCGTACCGCGCAATGATACACCAACAGTTGCTCGACCAGCTTGACTGATGATTTCTTATCTACATAACAGCTTTATTCATCATTCATCAGCTCAGAAAATATTTATGTGAGATTTTTTCAAGTGCTTAAACGCAATTAATACATAAAATTTGCTGAACTGATTTTATTCCAAAGAAATTAAAATTAGAAACAACATTCAGTATTCTGTCTGTCTTGCTTCTTTCGAATGAAGTAACCATGGAAATGACGTCACAGTCATAACAGGTTATGACATTACAATATCACGGCATCGCTAGCGTAGCTTCGGAATTGCTTTTGAGCTTGAACCATGGAGCTTTTTGCCTTATTAATGATTAAATGAGTGTCTAATTTCCTGCATGTCATTTTATGTCCAAATCAAAGCTTATAATTTAAGTATTTAAAACGTTCTTGCCAGTGTGATGAAAACATAAACTAAGAAAATTTAATAGTTGCTTACGGAAAACTCCGAGGATTGCCGAAGTTTTGAGAAAGTAGAACCGTCAGCCCTGCAAGGAATTCATGGTGCAATACGGAAATCTCACAGCTTGGTAAAGTACTTTGATAAAGTCATATTTAAATCAACATATCAAGGAGGAACACTCCCCAATGTACACCAAGTTAAAGCGACCCATCCATCCATAAAAACCTGAAAATCGAACAAACACTCATATTTTTTTATTGTTGTTGTCATTTATGGCACTTTTTGTTAACAATGCAATTCAAGTGGGTAACATATATAATATGATCTATACAGTATTGATATGAACTGATATTGATTGTAGTACGCTGTTGTCCTTGTTCAGGGTGCCATTCTCACACTCATTAACTTCAGGTATTCTTGTGAATAAACTATAACTTCTCTACAAATGATCGTGCCTCTCAAGTGCATTATCGATAACATCATCCACGTGCGGCCATGACTTGTTCTTCATACTGAAGACATTATATTTGGCACAGGTCATCTGGTTTAAGGAAAGCAAAACTTTTTGGTGTCTTTCAGAAGCCTTTATTTACGAATTTATCATAAATTTGAGATTATTACCCGAGGAATATTGCAGTGGTTAGCGCGTTCGGCTTCGGATCAAGAGGTCCGGGGTTCGAATCCCGCCAGGGGCACAGCAACTTTGTCTGCAGTAGAGAAGTGTTCTACACGTAGTAAGGTTTGGGTGCAATGCTACACTGAATTTCAGCATAGTAACACCCATGGTTAGCTAGTTCCAGCCGATGCTCGCAATGCATAGCCACATGGCGTTGTGGGCTTTCTCCCTGCCGTAATACTAGCATCCGCGAGGCGTTAAACCCCAACTCACCTCACCTCACCTCACCTTTATTGAAGGTCACCAAGTCCTCAAATATTCACTTTAGAATCCCCATTGTTTAAGGAGTGGGTACAGTAGGTACGACCGACCGGTCTCAAGCCACAACGAAGAAATATAATGGAATGAGTGATGTGTGTCAATTGCTCTATTGGTCCGTATGTCATTCTATTTATCTGTATACGAAGTTAAAGCAGTTGATTATATATTCATGTTGTATCACTACAGTGTTTATTCTCCTTTGTTACGATTTTGTTGCTAGCGTTAACTTGAAATAGGCAAAACAGTTGTATGGCCAGGTAACTTTGGTGGGCTATGGCAGTTTGACGTCTGTTTTGTTGTGTGGACATTTTCGTTGTTCCTGTCAATAATGGGGTTTTTTCTGATTAGACATGTAACTTTGCTTCATTTGTTGGTTTTAGGGAATGAGTTGTGTTCGATGTCGAGAAACAGTTTTACTGTGAGGTCAAGGCTGATCTTGATATTTGCAGAAATAACTGTGGTTTTAACACACCGAACGTATATAATACTTTGGAAAAAGCTTACAAAAGTAACAAGCTAGGTTACGTAACATTACATACTGCAATGTTCCCTATTTTCTAACTTACCTGAGGTACATTCAGTTTTGAAAGAAACAAATCCAGATAATAGAGTACACATATAAAACGAAAGAATTTTGCTATGTTTCTATGAAATCTCTTAATATTTGTCTATTGTAATGTCTATCTATGGAACAGGACAGTGCCTTCGAGGTGTGTCCGTGCTGTGACAACTCGCAAGGTCAGGTTAGTACGTCTTTATTAGACATTCCCTCAGATCTACAGTAAGTTCCAGGTATTGATTTGAATGTACTGGTTTTCATCTACTCAGACTTGATACTCGAGGTGTATTTTCTGCTGTAACCATGACATGGGGATATGCTGCTGTTTTTTAAAGATTTTACAAGCTTCCAGATTCTTATCAGTTTTTACCGATTTTTATATCAAAACATGAATAAAATAGAATTATAAAGTAGTAATTATATTGAGAATCTCATCCAAGATATCAAATATATCAATGCGTGTCGATGAAGGCTATACATATCCGAGGATTGCCGAGAATAAATTTACATTGTAAACGATTCGTCTTTATTATTCAATGAAATCACTTGACATGTCACTGCCATTATACTTACAGAACAGTTAGCATTGTGACGTTATCAACTTTATGACGTCATACTAATGTGAGTTCATGATAAGCCGGCATTGTTCAACATCTAAGGTCAAAACAATAGCTCCTGTGGAACATCACTTTGGATGATACAGTAACGTTTTATCCACGTGGTACTTCTTGAAGTGGTTCCATAACACTATGTCCTAACACATTAACGGGCTTTGATTTTAGCTATAAAACTTAACCACTTCACATTCAGATGATATCATAATTTCTAGTAGATCAATTTCATTTTGTTATGCAGATGAAGATTATAAAATTTGATTCTTCGTAAATAAGTTACCCTAACATGACGCTGAAATTAAGTAATGACGAAGTCAGCGGGCTCCGTTGGTGTCTCCAATTTACTGAATACATTCCTTGCAAAGGTTACATTGCGAAGTTATAGGTCATGTTGTTTTCGACGACATATTGAATTTTTAACTTTTTCAAATTTTCGTATCGCATATGTGGAAACGCCACTCCGAAGATATTTGAATCTAAGAACTGAAACGTATTTTATATATAGCTGAAGCATTGGGGAACAAGAAAAGCCCTTAAAAGGCATGGTTGGAGGCATCTTGTTAAGGCTAGAAAAAAGTATAAAAAGGATATGTTTGTCATATGTGCGTATAGCAAAATGGTGACGGCATTGTGGCCATTATGTGGATAAGAGCTTTGATTAATTATCAAACAATTAGTTGTTCAATTTAAATGTTTCAAATAAAATGTTTAGTAAAAAAGACATTAATGTCTGTCGCATATTTTGCATATTGTGCACGTGCATATAAACTGTATAATACGGCTCGACATACACGTTGCTATCACAGCAACAAAAAGTGAACAAACGGATGCCACGTTTGACAGTAATTCAGAGTGAGAGAGCCGTTGAATGGTCCACCAGGGAGCCTCGACGTCGCCAGAAGTTTCATTTACGCGAGCACATGCGTAAGCAGATTAATGCAGTGGTTACGTCACACTGGTCCAACATCAGACAGGCCAAGAACCGGAACACCTTACTGTTGCTGCTGAAGACCATTACGTCCGGGTACTACACCTTCGGAACAACTCCATCAGAGCGACGTCAACGGCGGGTACAGCACTGGGACACACAGTTAGTCGACAGACATGATACAGGGGACTGCTTCATGGTATCCGAACACGCGCACCGCTGCTGACCCATCGACACCGGTTCAACAGACTTCTGTAGGCCTTGCAAGTTCATCGTTGCCAACGTCGAAGCTGGGCACCTGTATTCAGGTTTTGCAATGGCAAGCATGTTCACCGGATATGAATATCACTGTACGCTTATGGGACAATCTCATCGAAATGTCAGAAGTCGATCTGTGCCTCCAGCCAACCTCCAGGAGCTGGAACAATGCCTCCTCGATAAAATGGCAACGCATTACCACTGACGTCATCAGACGTTTGACAACGTCAGTCCGTCGACGTATACTTGCTTGTATTGACTCTCGGTATTATTAACATGATTTGGAGACGTGTGCTCACACATTTCCCTAATCTTATTCATCAGTATTTTAATGGAATGTTATTTTTGGACCCCTCCCATTTTTAGAGGCCTGTCCTAATGATAAAACTGCATTTATTAAAATGAAACTTTGCACATATGCTGTGAAAAAGGTCTATTAAAATAGGTAAACCAATTTGACATATTTGTCTATATTACTTTGTGTTTATGTTATATCATTTCAAACACGTGGTAGCGTTTCTTTTGGACACTAGTTTATTTGTTTAACTTCATATATATTAAAGTCATATTCTGAGCATTTTTTGTCCGAACGATTACAGAAAAAATATTCACTTCATCCTTTCCAAATTTGGCACATGTCTTCTTCACTAGTAGGAGAGGTTCAGTACTCAGGCTAAAATTTCCCATGACACACTCATTAAAAGCAGCTTCCGTGTTTCCATTTGTTGACTTTATCATTTTCTTTTTCATGTAATTTTTCATCAAAAGCTACTTCCGTGTTCTTGTTGATTTTAATTTTTTGTATTTCCTCTGGTTATATTTTGGAAAAGTAAAAAAAGAATTCCTTTTAGTCCTACAGTGCTGTATGTCCCTCACTGTGCTTACAGAGGTGTGCTTCCATGTACCTGTTGTCTCACTCGAATGAATCATTATGATAAACTAATTTCCAAAATGAAGTTGAAATCTGTGGCAATGATAGTATCGTATTATGTTTTCTCACTGTTTCAAGTTATTCTTACTCCTACTTTTCCGATTGCGTGTAAAATTTCTTGGAACTTCCAAAACTGCAGTGAGAAATTATGCACTGAATAGGTACTCCTCATGCAGGTGTAAAATGTGTTTGAAATAAAGATATCTCTAACGTTTACTAACTTTCAGATTCAAAATAACACAACCATCATTTAAATTTGAGATGTTTTGACAAAATCTCTTTTCGCAGTAAAAGGGAATAGTTATTTCGGATAGCCCACATGATCACATGGTTTAAAATTTGCTACAGTGGTGTTCATTGATCATATAATCTTTCATAAATATTCAACTGTAATATAGGGTAGAGTCCCAACTGTGAATACAGGTTTGCATCAGCGTCGGAGTCTCCAACCAATAACGAGTATGTTATTTTTTTTTAGTGAACTCCTATACGTTTTTACAATGACCTTTCAAAGTTTGGAGACTTTGAACATTTTACAAAAAAAATCTTTAAAAAATATAATTTTCTTATTTCTTCAAAGATATACATATTACTTAGAAATAAGTCATACCAGTCGTACGAGTTAAAATCTATTCTACTCGTAATGAGTGGTACATTTCTGTACATCCTGTAAGAAATCCATACCATGTTTATACAATAATCGAATTAGATTTTGCAAGAAGTTTACAGACTCATGCTCAGATTCGAATAACCAGACAACAGTATCAACAATGTCTGCTTCATCGAGGCCTTACTGGGAATCTTCACATTTCTGAGATCGGGTCTGACAGCACATGCAATGAACACATGTGGCCTCTGTTTCATATTGTGTAAATATCACCGAGGTTTTCAGTTGTATTCAGGGGACATTCACATATATAAATGCAGGATCCCCGACACCTAGTCAATTACATCCGATGCAGTAGTCACCTAACTGACAAGCTGCAATGGTACATGCTGATCCTTTGCAAATTGGTTAGTGCCTGTTCAACGTTTTAACAGGATTTGATGTGCTATATATTCATCCACGGGAAGCAACTAACTGCAGACTAAAGGACCTGTATAGCGATTGATATATCTCTCGGCAGTACACCCTTATTGAAAGAGGAACATTACAACATAACAAACTTGGTAAAGCAAGGAATAAACTTTTATTTTCAGATGTCAGTGATTAACAAATTAAAATGTCTGATGAATGTGCACAGTTAATAACCATCTTAAAACATAATTAATATTCACAGAATGCACAGATTGTATCTCATTGTAGGAAATTATATTAATAACTCTCAATAAGATATACACATCGTGGTCAACAACGTACACGTTAATAACTCTCGACAAAAAAGACAGCATGTATTGGACTCTTTCTGGAGCTGGGAACTTGTGTATGGCATTGAGAACCATTGTACATGGAGCAAGATTCGGTGTAACATTAAAATCCATCGTTGACTAATTCAAACAGCCGTATATTTTATTACGGTATTTGTTTATACAGAGCACATATCCACAACAATGCATGCCCCCTGCATTATTGCCCTGGTTTAACCTGAGCTGCCACATCTCTCGAAGGTCACCTCTTACATCAAGTGCCTCCATACTACTAGGTGAACAGAGGCATGCTTTGAATAAAGTCACTTACTCACGTTGCTGAACTTCACTGATAACAGTCGACTGAAATATGGACAGGACCAGGTAGCCCCACGTTTGTTTTACAATAATCCATGGCTGTGGTAATTATTGTAACTTTTCTTCCTTGAAATATAGTAGATGCTGTGATATGATTAAATTAACTTGAAAGCTTAGGTACATTGGATATCAACACCTTACATTCAACAATAAACCATTATTGACACTGAACATTGTTTTATAATATGTACATTAGTTCATGACCTTAAATATAACAAATACGTTGGTGCCCATAAATCTAGTTCGGAACTTAGTCTCAATAATGCTTAGGTAAAGCTTGGCTGATCGAGAGGTACTCACCTCAAAAAGGGGATAATAAGCAATTTCAATAAATACATATCTACAGTTCTTTAAAGGGGCAGTAGTACGTGTTTTCGCTCAAATAAGTTGATGAAATGTATTTGAAAAATAATTTCACCAATAGTAAAACATCCTTCTCTCTTCGGAAAATAAAGTTTAGAATGAGTGTACATGTTTCTGTAAAGCCTTGGGCATCGTTTTTGTAATACAAAATAATAAATTGTGTCCACAATAAAATGGCCGCCATGCAATTTTTTTTCATAATATCTACATTGAGCGAGTATTCGTTTATGACCTTACATATAACATCGAAATACGTTGGTGCCCATAAATCTAGTTCAGAACTTATTCTCAATAGTGCTAAGGTAAAGCTTCTAATAAGTAATTTCAGATGTAGCAAGGTGGGAAAGCGTGGCTGATCGAGAGGTACTTACCTCAAAAGGGGATAATAAGCAATTTCAATAAATACATATCTACAGTTCTTTAAAGGGGCAGTAGCACGTTTTTTCGCTCAAATTAGTTGATGAAATGTATTTGAAAAATAATTTCACCAATAGTAAAACATCCTTCTCTCTTCGGAAAATAAAGTTTAGAATGAGTGTACATGTTTCTGTAAAGCCTTTGGCATCGTTTTTGTAATACAAAATAATAAATTGTGTCCACAATAAAATGGCCGCCATGCAATTATTTTTTCATAATATCTACATTGTGCGAGTATTCGTTTATGACCTTACATATAACATCGAAATACGCTGGTGCCCATAAATCTAGTTCAGAACTTATTCTCAATAGTGCTAAGGTAAAGCTTCTAATAAGTAATTTCAGATGTAGCAAGGTGGGAAAGCGTGGCTGATCGAGAGGTACTTACCTCAAAAAGGGGATAATAAGCAATTTCAATAAATACATATCTACAGTTATTTAACGTGAACCATAGTTTAGCACGGTTTTGTTCAAACTGTATTTAGTTTGAAATAATAAGCGGACAGCATGATAGCGTATGAAGGGGATTAATCAGGAATTGTAATAATTCTTCATTGAGGTGTAATAAAATGTGCGCTGACATGTGGTAGAACTGAAAACAAATAAAGAAGAACATATTTACATAAATATTTATCAATTAAGTTTCTATTACAGTTTTTCAGGGAAGCCAATATAAGTACATTTGAGACCCTTGAACAGGTCAATGTTAACGTTGAACACGATTAGAACCGGACGAATTTCTGGATAACAACTTCTTTAATATGATAATACACAACGGTTTCTGAGTATATGCAACACAATTACAAATCTTACCCAACCAACCACCCATTCACTCCTGTCGGAACTTATCCCAGAAGTCTCTACACATCAACATCTATCAGCATCACCGCATATACTCCCCTCGTGTTTGTATTGCAAATCCTCATTGTATATCATTCTCATGCTTTTGTTTTCTCACCACAAACTTATTTGCTATAAGAGTATCTCCCATTTTGTTATATATCTTACATTCACCCTGATGAAGGAGTGTGTATATTCCCTGGGACGTCGTGTATTTTGACATTAAAGGAGTTGTTATCCAGAAAATCTTTCTATTCTTATGTATGCCACTTATTAATGCCCTTCATATATTTAATATCGCACATATTCACATATTCACACATTTAGCATGATATTAATCAGTTGCATATGTAATATCCAAGTAGAACGAAAAGTTTATAAAAACAATTCTTACCCTTGCGGGAAAAGATATACAGTCATGTGCATTTAAAAAAAAAATTCTAAATATAATTTGCATTGAGACTAGTTGACTGAAATTCTTTACATGTACGTCCATTCATACATTTAATCTGAATCATACAGATTATCATTTAGCTACACGTTAGTAAACTCCCCAAAAAATAATCATGTCTAATCAAAATGTATGTTTCCGAGGCCGTATTTACAATACCAAATCTGCATTGTGAAGCAGCAAGCAAGAGCCGCTGAACTGTGGCTTTGTGATGTCATTAACCATGACATCATAACAGTGACGTAATGACAATGATATCTATTGTAACTGAGCTATTCCATTATTCATGTTTTTCTAATTTTCTCTTTAAATTGTGTTAGAATATTACAATATAAACGATTTTCTTTAAACATATCTGAAATACCTTTTGGGAACAACTTTTACAATATTACTGAACAAAAGAGCACAGGTTACCTTACCTATTGCGTAATAGAGTCTAGTCTAATCGTGAATTCGAAACCTTTTTACGAATTTAAACACAATAATAAATGAATCATGAATGTCCATTGTGAATTATTGTGTTGAACTCGCTAAAGCTCTGAGCTTACCACAATAAGAAACCCGGGAAAGATGATCTGTAATTCCTTGCACCCTTTTGATTATTCTTATAATAATATCAAATAAATTCATATTGAGCTTACCTTCCTGTGTGTCCCTGTTAAGCTGCAGCTTGTCTCCTGTCGGCACACAATTCCCACACCAGCCACCACAACGGAGATGAATCTGTTGTCCATTCCCAGACCTGGTCACGGATGGCCAGTGGGGATTAAAGCCATTCGGAGTCCAGGTTTGCTGAGCAAATATAACAAGAATTAGAATTTACAAGAACATTTATTTAAAAAGTAATGGTTGGAGGCGTCTTCATAAGGCTAGAACATATTATGAAAAGGAAGTGTATGTCACCTTAATCAATGAGTACATAGCAATATGGACACTGCACTGTGTACATTCTTAAGAAATACCTTCTAGTCAAACAATTTGAGTGTAAAACTTCAGGAAATATTGTTAGAAACAGAGCACGAAAAGTTATTGATTTTATTTTACATGACGGTGCTGGTCTCTCTACCTTTGAAAATCAGAATGCTGTCATGAGTGTTCATCTCTCTGACAAAACAGAGTGTCTCACTTACTCTTGTACATATCCTTACCACCTGTCCACCCCTTGTTGTGAATTGTTGTGAAATCAAAGATGTAATAATCTGAAAAGGTTTTTTTTTTGGCTGACTAAAACATGTTTCATTCAATCCTAATACAGGATATGTACCATTCCAAAAGAAATTTGAATGATAACCTCTATTTACAGCCTGCTGAGCTCCAGAGCCAATGGCTCTGTTTTTCAGTTTTACGCCCTTGACGTTTTTAGAATACTAAAGATCAACTTAATGTGATTGCTAATTCGGATATTCTGGAATCACTCTGTAATAATAGAACCATTGACTCTGAAGCTCATCAGGAATTATTCATTATCTCTGAGGAAACAAATTAGATATAACATAAAAAGGCTTTGCCCAGTCATCAAATGTAAACTTTACATAAAAATGTGGCTCAAGGGTATACTAAATATATAATTTAGAATCCCCATTGGCCATGGAGTCTGCACATAAAGTTTTAGCTCTCTGGAGTCTTTGGTTCTAGAGAAGAAGTCAAAAACAAAAATGATTACGGACGGATGGATGGACGGACGGACGCTGGACGCCATGGCCCTTTCATCGGGCTAATAAATAAAGATGCATCAGCATGAATCAAGAAATTCAGTTTGAGAATCCACACAAATGACACCTTAAGAAATTCGAAAAAAGTAGTTTGTCTTTGAACGATGTTCAAGTTGGAATGAATGGACCTTGTCACGTTACAACCAGATAGAATACGAAGGCCCGAAGGTTTATATTACCGGCGAAAGGAAAACTGTCATATCATAACCTTTTTATCATATACCACATCTATGACTGTGAAACATAGGAAAAAAATGGTTTAACTATTAAACAGTTTATTGATATAAACAATAACAATGGAAAACTTCATTGTTTAGGGCTGCTGCTTTCTCTTGTGATTTAGTTCCTCCCGTTTAGCACCCAAAAGATACCTTGAATGTTGAAAAGTTATGTCGGTCAAAATATTAACAGGATATCGCTTCGAATATCTACAAAGACTCGACTAGGAGGATTTCAGCGAATCTGCTTCATATTCAGTTTTGTTGTGTTTTCTGACATTCAGAAAAAACGTGCTAACAAACTGTCCAATTTTTTCTCACTTCCCCTACTGAATGAAAATAGGTTTACATGAGTTTCAAGTCACCTTCAGTTTTCTTCCAGGTGTTTACATTGTTCTTGCTGTCCACAAATAAAACTGTATCAGTTTCATTGGAGAACCGATCTTACCCTGAAATCGTTAAGAGAACATACCAGTATTCCGTTCTCCCCATTGTTTCCACTACATCTATCAGAGCTATGTACCTTCTCTAACCCTGAAATTAACGTGATGGTGTCTTCATTTTCTAAAATTCCTTCCAGTTCAATAATTCTGTTGGCAAGACATCGTCTCTGATACTCATTATGTCAATGTCAATATTGACAAGGGCGACAAGGGACGTTACTCTAAAATATAAACTGGCCTCTGTCTATTGACGTTTTGCGCGCTTGCGTGAATTGGGCAATACCACTGATATGGATTTTTGGCCCTAGAGCTGATATGGCTGATATTGATTTGCGGTCCGTGTTGGCAATACAGATGGAAGTCCGTAACCAGTACCGTATGTGCAAAATGGTCCATATTATTGATAGGTATATGTTAAAATTAGATATGCATTAATCCATAATTTCCATCTAAAAATGCCATACAGTAATAAACTACGTGTTTTAGTATAAAGCCGATAGTATGAACACTGCGTCTGTTAATTCATGATAAAAAATGTACACTGACATGTATGATCAGCTAATTTATTTACCAGCCCAGTTTTCAAAACATATTTACAGCATTTCGTTGTATTTTAATTCATACATAAACGTATGATAAATTTCCTTATCAAACTCATGGACACATTGTAAATTATTATTATTTGAATCTTACCTGTAAGCTGACGACAATACCAGTTTGACTCGTATCTATATCGAATGTCCCAAATGGACCACAGCCTCTATTCCGTTCACTGTAACAATCTTCTGCATTCGCATATGGGTGTTTCGTACCAGTTCCAACAGCAAAAGTGTAATTTCTCCTGTCCACAGTCATATCCTGCAATGAGTGAACATTTTCGTAATGTAAATATTAGTTTTTGATGAAATGATGAAATGATGAAATGGAAAACAGATATTTGGGTACACCTGCGTTTATTATTAATGCCATTTTAGTTGTAAACCTCGTAGTATTGTACATTTATGTCATGGAAATGTCTTTCATTGTTGGTTCAAAATACGCCAAATGCAGTATTCTCTATCACTGGCACTATATAACAAAACAATATTTTCGATACATCTGTTTTGGTTTATTTTGTATTAATACTTATCACAGATGACAAGTGCCTTAACATAGTTTGAATCACACACCAGCATATATCAATAGATTTAATAACAGATAGCTTAATACCATGTCTTGAGCATATTAAACAATTACAGCGTGGTTTTAAATCGATCCACTTCACAGTTTTAGTAATAGAAATCAAGTCAATTTGAGTTACTTGATCATATTATTAATATCAAACAACGTTTTTCTTATATGTGATTTTCATGGTGGATCTTGATATAAAGAAAAATTAACTTCCATATACTGTCAATATTTAACTCATTCAAGTAAATCCGTAGTTCAAGTCGAAGCAACAGAAACAACTCCCAGTCTTTAGTTAGATAGGCTCCCGCTTGATTATGTGAAAGAAAAGGAACTTCGAAATTGTAATCGACATAATGACTGTTTTTCACTTCAGAATTGTGCTATACCAGAGATTATTTGTATATGTTTGGTGACAAGTGAATTAAAGTGTCCAAAAATAAGACCACATTAGCGAGCATTCACTGAAACAGAACACTGGTTGATGGCGGCCATATAAGGAATAAACTCCATATATGCATATATCAATAGGAGAATTATTTTAACACTTGTATAAACTTGTAGGGTTTAAGAAATTATGTTCAATATCCTGAGCAATGTACGTACGTTTATGTTAACTTTTATTTTGTTGAAATAGGTGGTCCCTTGCTGCCCAATACCAACACTGAGAAAAGGCGTCTCCCCTGTACAAAACCGGTTACTCTTGTCTGGGAAGTCTCCAGTATTGGTTACAGCCAGAGTGACGAACTCGGACGGTGCTGCAGTGGTCATTCCGTGACAATAGATCATTGTTGGACACTCCAGAAAGGTGGGAGCGTCAGGGTAGATCCAGTACTCGCCATCCTCCGCATGAGGAGATGCCGCATTCACATCGAAACATGACCGCGGAACGCTGACTGCAATTGAAATAGTATGCCATATATAAGCAGTTACTACCGTATTTTCTTTGACTGGTATCTAAATCTTTCCAGTATCCAGTTATAAATTCGCCAACATGAAATCTACCCCATCATTTTATGCTGTTACAGTTTCCAAGCCTGAAATTACATGCCCATATAAAATAGCTCCCAGTCTGAAAAATCCGGTATAGTTTCACGAGAAGAAGAAACAATGGCAGGGGTTAAGCAATCATTCAACAAAAAAGCACTTATTGTTTTAACTATCTATAGTTTTTGAGAATTTTTAGTCATGTTTGTTGTCACTTTAAATGGTTGAGAGTGGTTAATTATTAAACACGCGGATGGTTATGAGACGAAATACGATATTTCCAGTAATTATTTTTTTTGCAGCAATGCAATACCATTTTTACTTACTGTTGGTTAAAGTACATTCATCAAATACTATCTTACCTCGTTTTCTGTAGAGAACCTGTGTGGATTTAATCGGCTCCGATAACTGTACACCCCAACACTGGCTAGTAACACATTCTTTCTTTTCCCTCTCGTAAAGAAACCAGAGCAACTTAGGATTTAGGATCATATGTTTCATGCAGTCATTCAGTGTTTCCTCACGAAGGGTTTCCAAAAGAGAACTATGAAGTTGGCCGTATTCATCTACATCATTGAGTCGAACGAAGACAACTTGGTTACATATCTCTGTTAAAACAATGTCAGAAAGTAGCATCAATAAGCAAACAAAATATGATGGTTTATACATGGTGTCTGACTGCAGAATGATCGCTTCTGAACATACTGGTTGCCTGTTACATAAACATTGTACTGGTATGTCATCTCGAGCTCGTGTTATGAATAATATAAACTGTGCTGTTAGTAATGTTTGGAACACTTGTAAGTCATGAAAAAAAATCAGATGCTTTTAGTTGACTCAGTCTTATTGATCTGCTTGATCCGTCTTCTGTAACACGATGAGCTCATTTTGAACAGTGCATATATTTGTTTTATATATAACCTTACTTCACCAGAGAAACCAACAATCCAATGTATTTTTATATATACTGCAACATTCAAAATATTTTAAAAAAACAATGTGACTTAAGTTTCTCTTAACAACACGTTCCATTTATGGTAATATTTATCAACCATGCAATTCAACTGGTTAAAATATATGACATGATCTACAAAGATTATAACTGAAATTGATTGTAGTACACACTGTCCTGAAAATGCAAGTGTTGCTATTCTATGTTCTCATTTTGCTTGTTTCACAATCACGTTTACTTCAAGTATTCTTAAGAACAATATGCAACTTCTCTGCAAATGATCACATACATTATTGATAACGTCGTCCGTGTACGCTTTGAGGTGCGACCGTGACTTTGTTGACTAGCTTTTAGATTATTGTTGATGCAAAGTCTTTGGAGCCAACGTTATTACTTTGTTTGGTACATGTCATATAGTGTAATGATATCGATATTTTCTGTGCAAAAGTTATTAGGATCGGTCAGAAAACTTTATTTACGAATTCTTCATAAAATCCAAATATGACCAACCTATCACATTTTGAAATCGATGAAAAATAAAGCCAATAAATCTGTAGCTAATCTGAGTTTTAACAATTTACTATATAACGTTCAAGATCGTCCAGAAATATTTGGTTGAGAATTAAAAAATCTAAAATCAATAATCTAATTAGACCAAGGAGTATATACGCATTATTTTAGCTTTCTAAAACTAAATATAGGTTTCAGTGGTATGGAATAGCCTCAGTGGCCCTTACTGAGGGTCGACGAGTCCCCAAAACTTTACTTTTGAATCTCTTTGGCTAAACAATATTTCAGGTTTCTTGGGTTTTTGGTACTGGAGAAGAAGATGAAAATTATTAGGGGCCACAGAGTCACAAAATCTACATTTAGAATCCTAAATTGATCCCCAGGATTTCATCTCTCTTTAGCCAGTCGTTCACATATCTGACCAGCTAATAATAATACTGAAAGTCAGCTGCAGTATTTAATTCGATCAATACCCATAAGTATTGAGATCACATTGAGTAATACGTATATACGTAAAAACAGTTAATTACATATTGAGGTTGTATCACTACATGGCTGTTTCACCCTTTCTTATGAAAGTGTTGCTTGTGGTTACTTGATCTGATTATCTCAATTATCAACTTCCCAACGCAAGACATAACTTTTGCCAGATTCCATCACTGGCTGATTTAAGCCTTGCAGTATTTGCCTCGCTATTCAATGCTACAATGGTCGATCGCTGCACATGAAATGTATATTGAGCTCTGATTTCATGGCACATAAAACATGTGACAAGGTTTAAATCAACCAGTAAAGGAGATTTATGCCTTGCGTTGAGAAGTTGCTCAATTATAAGACCAGACAACTTTGTAGGGATACGGCAGTTGTTCTGTTGTTTTATCGATGCTGTCAAAAACGCATGTAACTTCATTACAATGTATTCGATTTGACTTTCGAAAGTAGCAAAGTTACGTCGTGTTGTAAAGATTTAAGTACACATTTATAACAACATAATTTTGCTATGTTTGTTTGAAAACTCTTTGTATTAGTCTTTTGTAATGTATCGAACAGAATCATGCCTCATATATTAAGAATGGGTGTTAGAAGTTCGTATTGCTACGAACGTTTCGAGAATAAGGGCTCAGGTGTATTTTCTGCCGTTACCATGACATGCTGCTTTAGTATTTATAATGTAACGAGTTCCCGTTTAAAAAAGAAACATGGATGAAACAGTTTCATAAACGCATATTGATAAAAGCTATAAATGATCGAGGATTGCCGAAGACACATTACTCAGTAAACAATTCGTAATCAATATCCAATGCAAAATGTACATCACTGAACTCATTACTGACTTGCAGAAGAGTAAGGTAATATCACTGTGACGTCAACTCTATGACGTCATAGCAATGTGATTTCATGATGAGCTGGCATTGTTCAGCTTCTACTATCAAAACAATAGTTCCTGTGGAACAAGGTTTAGATGATAAAGAAACATCTTACCCACGTGATACTTTCTTTAGGGATTCCAAAACCCTATGACGTAACATCTTGCAGTCATAACACGTTCACGTGGTTTCATTGGATAATGATGAACTTTACCCGAATTACTATATCATTTCACTTTCACTTTGAAGCTTTATAGTCCAGGCAATATACAGCTACACCTTCAACAAATTGCAATAAAAACAAAAATATACTTAAACGTATCTCCCATCGTGTATATATAACATATCAAAAGTAAAGGAAAATATAATTAACGAAATTTCAATAATTAAGATTTTTAAAAATTAATTAAAAATATTTTTGAAGCTTTACAGAATATAAGTAATATGGTCCATGGATCAACGCAAAGGTTGATTTTCATCGAGATTGAGTCACGAGGTATTATGAATAATAAAGTATGTACATTGTGTTCAGTAATATTGTGGAAGGTGGGGTATAATAGTACCTTTAAACAAAATATTACACTTTTGCAAATGTGACGCATATGCATAGAACAGCAATAGTTCAATTGCAATAACATCCTTTTTCATTTGTTTATCAATAGCAAGACATTATAAATAATGTTTGATGACTTAATAATGCTTCAATCGTTGCCTATATCGAGTGTAAACTATTCTAATAGAACAATATGTACAAATATACAATGTTTAAAGGCATCTTGAAGTCGGTCGATGATAATACAAGATAAATATAATGGACCAGCCTAACAGAGGGGCAAGGTCTTGAACAAAAACGTCCTTAGAAAACAATTGGAGAAATTGTTTTCCACACGATGATAAGTAGTTTAATGAAGAGTAAAACAGTAAAAACAATCTGAACATGCCACTTCGTAATATTTATGTAAAGAGGATATTACATCAAAGTTAATTGATTTGGAATTTGCTCTTCTTGAAGACCTTTTAATCAGTTCCTTCCACAAAGCATTGTAGTTGAGTCAAATATGATACATAATCAGGACGAGAAGAAGACGAGAAGAGGACGAAAAAGGACAGCAACATTGATTGTTTGCAATGTTCCCTTAAATCCTTACTCATTTGTACATTCTGATGTGTCTTTTCTGAGGTAAATGGTGAAGCGATGCCTGAACACTCAGAGTAGAGTTTTAAATATGGTACAATGATGGAATGGTCTGAACTCTCAAACTCGCACCAGACCTACAAATCTACCTCTCACACGGACGAATTTAACAATTTTGTCGTTTTGGAAGTAACACCATGTTCTACCAATATGGATAACCGTTTTCTACGGATACAGATTATCAGGTCGTGTAATGACATGTTTTAATCTCTACCGTAACAATATATTGTAAAAACTTTAATAATAAATGACAATTTAATATGCGCCTTTAACTGAATATTTACGGTAAACATATATTGATACAATTATACTACTACACTATAACTACTGTACAAAACGGGAGCATAGGTTACATATAAGTGCCAACATACAGTGTTGTTGCAGTTGTTTGCTCTGAAGTATTTGTTCTGCAAGGGAAAAGGTCGCATCAATATAGGTATACATGGACGACTTTAAATGCCTTTAACCATTGTGTCAGATAAAGCAATACTTCTTTAACAGTTAACATTTCACAATACTGTCTCCAAATAAGCCGTCCTGAAACCGGTCATCCGTAAAACTGAGACGAGGCTTTGTCTTTTTACCCAGTATCAGAAATGTTGTTTGAAAAGTTTTAACTTAACTTGCACATTTTATATAAAAGCTAAATGTGACTTTGATTGGCTTATTATTTGTCTCTATTTTTTCTCTCCTATTCTTGTTACGTTCATGAAAGGTCAGCAAGGGCTTCTAATAACATTTCAACCACTTCTCTACATCGGCTGATGATCAAACAAAAGGAAAATCCAGACACGTGTTTAAATTTTGTGTGTGTGTTATACTCTTATACAATGAATGTATTCAACAATTTCAAACGAATGAGTTCAAAGACACAATTTAACCATAACATGGAGATCAATGAATCGTTTCAAGCTGTTGACTTGTCAGCTTGTATGTTTCTGTCGTATATTTGTCTGTACAAAACGTGTATTCAACGTGCTTGTGTTTATTCATGCACGGTGATTGATGTTGCAATCTCCAGGTTGTCCATTGTTCTATATCCCAATACAATTTGCAATTTTGTAACATGGATAATTTAAGCCACGTGATATGTGCTCGAAATTTTATCAATTCTGAAATCGACAACGTTGTGCGAGACGTTGGGCGTATCTTCTCTCACTTCATCATGTCAATGGTGAAGCCATTTTAGTTGAAGCAAGTTATTTTCAATCGATTAGAAACAATAAAATATTCAAGGTGCCTAATGTATTTGCGCAAAACTATGACAATGCATGGTGTACATGAATATATGTTGTTGATTTATATATGAACTGCAGAGTGTTTCGTTTTAAGTAGTCTTATCCTTTAACAGCATGCAGCAAGGAGTAGTGGTTTGCTATAAAGAGTATACTTAACGATCTTCCATTTACAACCATTTGTATTAAACAAGTTAATGTTTTTGGTATAAAACGAGCGAAGGCGAGATCAAACCCGTTACTGATTTTCACCCAATTTGACACCATGCTATATTGGTTCCTTGATTACAATCTAAGTCGTAGCACCGTGTAAAACAACACACTCAATAAAGTCTGGTAATTCAATTTGATCTGACAGGATTCGGCCATTTTTTTTCAATAAGAAAGACACTTGAGAAAACTATGATCACTTAGACGCTGCGATTATTCTATCACTTATTTATGGTCTAGCCTTATTAGCAGGGTTGCTTGTTTAACAGAGTTATTGATAATCAACTGAATTATTTAGGTTGTATATTCTTTCTTTAGATTAATTAAAAAATACAAATTCATATTGTAACTGTATTGTTTTAAACTAAACTGTTTAAATTAACATGAGTATTATTGCAGGAAGCCGTTTTAAACATTCTTTGTAATGATATGTTGGATAACACATCAGATCTGATCATAATCAACGAGGCATTTATCATAATATCTTCGATTAACTTGAGAATGTTTTGCAGTCAACGTCAGGAGTGATTACTTGATGAAGCTAAGTTAAAATACTTTTAATACAATATTGCATCGATTCAAATGAATATTCATTTCAATACTCAAAATGTTTAAATTATTCGTTTAAGTAAAAAGCATCCTGTAAAATAAATTGATGATATTCTTCCTCGGCAGTTGAAAAAATATCAACATTTCAATAGCCAATGATAATAATTAAATCATATAAAATTAATAAAACAAACAAAAATTTTTTTTAATGATAACAACATTTTTAACAAGTTTTGTGGCATTGACATTGGCATTTCTTATGACAAAATGAACACGAACTTTTGCATGTGTGACGTGTAAAATATAAACCGCATTTCAAAGTTTAGGACAAAGGTTAGAGGAAATGAAAATACAGCAAAATCAATGTGAACAACCTCTTGTCAAAGTATCACAATCAGTTGTACATGTTTCATTTGAATTCCGGAAAGTATAAAAAGGCTGTTATGTAACTTGATTTAAACGTATTTATTCACTGAAAAAGTGACGGAATCGGCAAACAAGCAAAATTATGCTTATATAAATCCCTCTTCCTACAAGCTGGAAACAAAACAAACAAACGTGTGACGTTCACAGAACCGAATAAGTTGCATACACCGAGAATCATGAAATATAAAGCCAACAGGCATGTATATGGCACGAGATTACAGGCATTATAAAGGCATTGAAGGCATTAAACTTTAAAGTTGTTGAAAGTTATATAACAGCAAGGCAATAGCATGATAATAGAACAAACATGAAAACCTTTTGGATTTAACGATAAAATTATGGACGGATTTTAGTAGTACTTGATTTTCCTGGTTCGATGCGGAAGCATTTCCCTGCAAGATGGACTTTGTACTGAAACCTTTTGTAAAGAAGTATTCGTTTACTCTTATATTATTGTATATGGGACAGGTTAGAAAAAAGTGAATGTCACTTAAAACCGTCATATGTCATATGTATGGTCAAATACCAAGAAAACCTAACAAAGACGTACTTCGAAGTTCAACGACCATTGTCATATCAATAACAGGTTGACCTAAAACTGACAATTTTATGCAATTATGAGAAATTTATAGATTACCTCCCATCAACTGATCACAATGGTAAGACCTCTTGTCAGGAATCTTCATTATTGGAACAGTAATTGTCAGCTCTGACGCCTTGATACAAACAAGAGGGGAAGGTTTACGTAGGATTCCTCGAAAACGTGTGTAATTTAATGTTAGGACGTGTGCACCTGTAAGTAATCGTTCAATTACATTTGTGATCCTATTGTTCTGTCCCTCCATTATCCTTCAGTAATGACGCATTGCATATTACACACAAAGTTCCACTTTATTTGTGCTTCATTTCTCTTTTAAAGACAGTTTGATGTATAGTTTTACAGATAACCAAATGGTTAGGTCATCCTCTACCTTCATCGTTCTGCTAATTCCGGGGTTACACAGAGTAGTGAGTAGTGAGTGTCAATGCCGGAATTGAAAAATTGCCGTGGTTTAAATGACCAAAATGTTATGTGATTATGGAATTAGTCAATCTGACAGTGACAACTGACATGTATGCATGTTTTGGACAAAGGTCGGCTTGTACAACAGAAGAGTCAAGAACGCAAGAACGCAAGAACGCACACACAATAACTAATTGTTATTTGTTGAAAATAAAAAAATTAGACAAGGTTAGTAACAAAAAAGTAATATGAACACTTGATCAAATTAGATTGTATATACATTTGTAAATATGATTTTGTAAATAAAACTTGCATATAAAAAATCCACACTTTGTTATCCAGCTCATCAGAATTTGTATACTGATTTAACTACAGTTTTCCTTCTATAGAATGACATTGTAATGTAGGGTTTTGTAAACAGAACACTTTTAATGCGATTTGTCAAATAATTGTGCTGATGCTATGCACGCGGAGTATGCATTATGGAAGGATGTACAGTCACAAAGAACAATAATGAGGATAATTGGAATACCGCTGAAACAGGAGTTTTTCCAAGGTGATTAGAAAGAAATTAGCTGCACAAACTTTGTCGTAATTAATTACATGATCAAGACTGTTCCCTGTTATGTTTACTATATCAGTATCTACTGAATCAATAAAGTTAATAATTACATCGTAGAATTGATTTTCTTCCTTATGGATAGGCCTGAAACTGAAATGTTGTTGAATAAACGAAGTACGATCATTTTTGGTTATGCAGTTTTTGATTATGACTACACAGCAGTTCTAAATAATACCTTTTTCTATGCAAACGGCCAGTCTCAAACATGTACTTCAACACACCGCATAAAAACCTACATGTTTCATATATATAACCACTGATATATCTGTGTGCATGCATGTATGTTCACATGCCTTTCATGTCCGTCCATACAACATATCATGTCATATTTGGTTAGTTACTGTAGTCTAAAGGTTCAGTAGAACGCCAAAACGCATCTGAGAGACGTGTTTAAGTTGGTTGACTAACATTGTCCAGATTTCTTACAGGTGACCTAAATTCAATTCTACTTAAGACTCTTAGAAAACGAAATCTGAAGGGGAAACACTAATGCATACTTAAGAGTAACACAAAAACATCTTATCGCTGAAATATGAAACATATTGTTACAAAAAGCCGTTTTCTCTTTGCTCTATAAAAGAGAATAACAAACACCTTCCCTATGGGTACCATATTTATTGAGGGGTCGCTGTAGTTTCTAACATACGTTTTATATGAAAAAAAAGGTGCTTAGATGTTTTTTCACTCACGATTTGCAATAAACTCATATTTATTTTTTTGCAATCATTTTGTTGTTGGGGATAACATATTCCAAACATTATAAATAGTGATATTTAATCGAGAAATAAGAATTATTGCCAAATATTACCATGTTGATGAAAGTCGATTTTTATTTATTAATAAAGGTAGAAGTAGTGATTTCTGATCGAAAATCGGACAGTGCATTGTTATAGGTTTTGATTAATTAGTCAAACGTGATTTTGGAAACTTATTTCCAGCAGACAGAAAGACAAGTTGTGGTTGAATAAAGTGTAATAGGTCATCTACTACGGTGCATGTAAATGAGACGTATAGTTCCGGTTTCTGCATATGTATAAAGATGTTGCTCGATTTAAATTGCAAATGAATTATCATATATGTGGCGCATGACGATGAAAATGCACCTTGAGAGAACATATTTAAAACTAATAATGGGTCCATTGATATAGCGCAAAACTCCACACTAGGTATGGTCATAGTGCTTACAATGAAGTCAGTGTATATAGATTTTGTTGTAGAGATAGGTCTCGAGGTGACATTTGAAATTGTCATCGGTAGGAGAGAATTTTAGCTCACCAGGGAGGGAATTCCATTTCACAGATGCCATGTACTTGAATTTTTTACATCTAAATGATCTGAGACTCCATTTTGGAACACACAAAAGTTTGGCCGAAGATGACTTAAGAGTTCTTGCTGGGACATAAGAAGAGAAGTGGTCCCTGAAGATGCCATGAGACACTGATAGGCAAGTGTGAGGATGCTATAGAAGAACTGAACTCAGCACATGTGGTACGTTGGCACGTATAACAGCAAAATAAAATATTATGAAACACATTGGATACATCTGTAACACTGTTTGGGGGGAAATGTGCAAATATAAAGACCATGAAGGAAGACATACAGAAATTTAAAATCTCCAAGACAGCAAATGTATTAAAATAGAGTTGACTTAGTGGCTAATTAGATATTTCATAACTCATTATCTCTAAGGTGAATGCTGAGGGTCACAGTCAGTAAATCTCCATTGGCCGAGGATCGTGATAAAACATTTCCTCTTTCTCGGGTTTTCCGCCAAATAGGACTAAATAGCTCCATACGTTTTGGCACCTGTGGCCAAACTTTTGGAGCCACAAAGTCACAAAGTGCCATTTTACAGTGATTCTTTGCACATGATTCTTTGATTCTTTGTTTTTTTTCTGGTAGAAAATAGAGATGCTTTTTTAATTACCGTCACTTCATACTGCGTTTCTTCATATACAACTTCTATGCATTATTCTTCACATTTCCATTCGAAAACGTGTTTCCTTTGAAATGCCTCAAATCAAACTGTGTGTAGCTAATGAATACCCGCGCCCAAAGACAACATGTTAAAAATGCGACCAAAGATCAATAACAACTAGTGCTGCATTCGATGAAGTTCTACATTTGTCTGTTAGATAATTGTCCGGTAACAAGACAACATCAGGTTAAATAAAAATAATCAACTGAGTACTCAGGATTAATCAAGTTATCTCACAGCGATCTTACGTCATTACGATCTGATATTCAGGGGAATAAACCTGTCAGATCATATCGAAGAAGCTGTTTGTATTGATTTTGTTATTTTGAGGACTGTCCTTGTTAAATTGCATGGTCTTTTGTTCGGAAACGATGTTTTACAACATCAACTGTCTCTTAAATTGCAGTAATTCATACAAAGCGAAATGAAACATGTATTCTTATTAAAATTCAAAAGTCAAAAGTCAAAAGATAGTTTATTTGTACTTAAGGCCTCTGGCCCATATACAATGTTATGTATACAATACAGTTTTACAGAATTGTGTGAAAAAATGTAATTTGTAACAATGAAATTCATGTAAAATGACATTCATTTGGCGGTATGCCAGATACAAATGAACAAACAATCCATAAGTCACTTATTTCCATTTAACAAGTTGCGTCTTAGTTCCATGCCATGTTTTATAAATAGAGATAATTTCAGTATAACATCCTCATTATTTGATGACAAAATAGAGACATATCCTATTGTACTCGTTTTTGATAAGAAACTTTCTGGTATGTATTTAATTCTTAATTTAGTATAATATGGACAATCAAATGTAAAATGTATTTCGTCTTCTATAGCATCATTACATAATGGACAAAGTCGTTGTACTCTTTCAAGAGAAGCGTACCTTCCATAGTTTATCATAAGTTTAAGCAAACCAAGTCTGTATTTGATATATAACTTTCTTAAAAGATTATTTGTCAGGATTGACAAATATTGTTCCGGTTCTAATAGACTCTTAAATTTTCCATACAAATTATAACGTGAACTGTTTTCTATATTGGATTGCCCTCCCTGATAAAACATATTAATTGCTACGTTGTGAAAAGCTTTCAAGAACATTTGTACATCGCCAACATTTTGATTAAGCCATATAAAACCATATCCATGGGAAAATATCAATTGTCTAATATGCGATACCCATGTTATTTTACCAATACTATCTAAGTGAAACATCATATTATAAGCTATCTTCGGAAACCGATGTTCCGGCATACGAAGAATATTAAACCAATATTTTAAACATCTTATCTGTGAATTAACGTAAAGTGGATATCTACCACATTCACCATAAATCATACAATTTGGAGTTGATATTCCAACACATAAGAACTTTTTACAGGCTAGTAAATGAATTCTTTCTAAGCATTCATATCTTTGGTAACCCCACACTTCAGATCCATATAATAGAATTGGTTGTATCTGAGTATCGAATAACTTGAAGAAGACATAAGGAGTCAAAACTCCAAGTTTATGTGAAACAGACATAATATTAAGTAATGCTCGCTTGGCACGCAGCGATAATTCTGATACACACTTTTCCATATTTAAAGTTGAGTTAAACATTATACCAAGATATTTATAACCGTTTACTACATTAACGCCATGTCCATTTAAATACCATCTTTCTTTAAAACTTAAAGGACCACCTTTTCTAAATACTACAATTTCTGTCTTATCTAAATTTACTGATAATTTCCATTCTTCGGTGTATTCATGTAATATATTTAACTGATTTTGTAAACCGATAACAGTGTCAGACATTAAAACAACATCATCTGCAAAAAGAAGCATAAGGATTTCAATGATATCAGGAAACATTTGTATCCCATGTTTACCGTTACTTACAATATCATAGTATAGTTCACTGATGAAAAAAGAGAATAACAAAGGACTCAATATACATCCCTGACGTAACCCAGATGGGCAATCAAAAAAGTCAGTAGCACCATAGTTACTACGTACACACGATTTGACATTTAAATACATTGATTTTAACATGTTATACAACTTCTTTATTAATCATCATCCATAACATATTTGCCTTCTTCATCACACTTACTTCTAGAATGCCTCTCAAACAGTAGATGTATTCTTGTTATTGGCCATTTTGAAAAGCAAAGTTGCAACTTACTAAATAATCAAAATCACGTACATGCGATGGAGTAAAGTATAGATAAATACACCATTTAGAATAACATGTTGATTAATGATAAAATCGTTGCAACAGTGACGAAATATTCAAATCTTAAAGTAATTCAGTACACCCAAGTTTCCGCCTGAAAACTGGGAAATATTCAAAAAAGGGTAAACGGTGTGAGTTGTTGCTCGTTTTCTCGGCGCTCAGTGTGATAAGGAAAGAAGTTTGCAAGTTGGCTTCACTGTTAGTTTGATTTTGATGTTTTCATGTCTGGTAGCATACTGCTTCATCCTGTTGCTGAGATGATGAGATTATGAAGGAACTAAGGTTGCAGTGATGACTTCCGCTAATGCAAATATAGAGAATCCCATCCGGGGATGTAGCTCAGTTGGTAGAGCGTCTGCTCATCACCCGGTAGGTCGGGGTTCGATTCCCGGCCGCGTCATACCAAAAAACGTTAAAAGATGGGAGTTGTTGCTTCCTTGCTTGGCGCTCAGCATTATAAGGATAGAACAACACTTTAACTGGCGCTGCACTGTGGCTACCGGGTGCAAAATGGAAATTTCCTATGTTCTTTGTATTGCGGACAATAAAGTATTATTATTATTATTATTGAGAGGAGTTTACGTCTCACATGCCACACATGTACAGAGGAATTAAGCAATCGACACATTGGTAATTGGTATATCGGTATACTCAGAACTCCTCCGGTACATTGTATAAAAGTGGTTTGTTACAATCACTTGGGCGTAAGGTCCTGAACAGACTAATGTCCTTGTAACTCTACACTCCTGGAATATTTTTTCTTAAATGAAGATTTGCGAGGACACTATCTTCCATGCATTACACCTAAACTGGTGCCTCTTTGTGCTCATTTACTCTAAAGCGTTTTATTAAAAGAATGAAATGAAAACTGCAATATGAAAAGCTCCATTACTGAAACATCAGAATTCCCTGTAGGGTAAGACAGCGTTAACTTACCGTATAACAGAGCAACAGAACGAACGGATGGCGTGCTCTAGTCACAGCAAATGAATAACATGTACTCGAGAAATTCTATATTGACCTTTTCTCCTTGTTTGTAAATGAAAGGCGTCACTGATGACAATTACTGTTCCATCAAGGACTATTCCTAACAAGAGTCATGTACATTTTGGTCAGTTAATCTATACATTTCATGTAATTGGATCAATGGCAGTGGTAGTTCAGGCTGTTACTGATATAGCCATTGTAAACTATTTTCTTTCCCTCGAGTTGTTCTTGAAGCTTTCTCGGTATTTGACAATACTGGAATGACATAATTTTTCAAGGTTTCAAGTGGCATTAATAGAGGTTTAATACTTTCGAGAATTCAAATGAAAATTGTCAAACTCGTTTTGAAAGTTTGACAAAAGGGAAGTTGTGAATTGACACCGGACTTACGACTAAATTATTGACTTCTAATATGTATCTTAAACATTGATAACCAGATGGCAAAAGTCTTGTGTGCCAATTGGAACTGTCATTTTGTCGGTTGATTTAATTCACTGACTACATTATTGATTTCATATGTACTTAAAAATAATTATAATAACAGTCAACTATTTTCATATAGATTTTCAGATTACATACACCGAGGGGTGTAAAAATATTTCTGTCAGATCAAGTCGATTTTGATTTTCTGTGATGAGGATATATCTTGTGAATGGATACTCACAATATCATGCATGAAAGTACATGTATATGATACTTAATATTTTATATCTGTTCAATGGATTGTTGTAATCGCTATTTCAAAGGGGTGTTCTGGACATAATGTTTGGTATATAAGGTACAATTTACAAAATATGAAAATTATGTTAGTACAAGATTATGTTGGCGTAATGTACCTACTTGGACAATAAATCGATGATGCAACATTACTGTTGAAAATAAGTCAGAAAACCATATTTATCTCTCCTAATTACCCTGGTTAAGGAGATTTCTAAGATTTTATAAAGCTATGTTTTTCAGAACCGATAATTTTTCAAAATCCTTTTTCACAAATTAAGTTCAGTTGCCTTTAAGAGACATGGTGCAACTTTGTTTCAGTCCTATCTATGCCTCGTGTTTTAAATATCTTGCCTTATTTGGCATATTTCCTTTGGTCCTTGGGTGTACTTTCACTTCTTTATTTAAACTAAACTAAACTAAATTGTTGCAAACTGATAAGAAGTTTCCAAACAGCATAACCTTGTTAAATTGATATTACCATTCTAATAGATTTCAAGAAATCCTTCTCATTAATAGGATTATTATCATTGAAAAACGTAATGTGAATACAGTTATTAAATTTGCAGTGAGGTTTTGGCTGACATGTAATCCCGAGGGATGAATTAATAAACTAGTTGGGTTTGTTTGTAAGTTTCACTTAACTTAAGACCTTCATCAGAATTACAAGATTATTAAAGAATATTTACTTTCGTAATATAAAAACGACATAATTATGAAGAGAGTACTTTCATCAGGATTCTTCTCAATGTTTACATACTTTTAAAGGGGGGATAGCGCAATGGTTAACGCGTTTAGCTTCTGATCAAGAGGTCCGGGGTTCGAATCTCGCCAGGGACACGGCTACTTTGTCTGCAGTAGAGAACTGTTCTACACGCAGTAAGGTTTGGGTGTTTGAGTTTCAGTGTAGTAACACCCATGGTTCACTAGTTCCAGCCGATGCCGGCAATGCATAGCCACATGGCGTTGCGGTAATACTAGCAGCCGCGATGTAAGTGAAATACTCTTGAAAGCGGCGTTAAACCACAACTCACCTCACACAATTTTAATGGTATTTACAATTGAGAGTAGAGCACACCCGCGATCTACATGTGATTCACGCTTGCTACACATGCTGTGCAGGTGATTAGCATGCGCTATCCGTCACGTGTAAAACACATACTGACACTCAATCACCGTAATCGTGGTTACTTTGCAGCTTAAACAGTAAGACTGCCGATTCAGCAATCGAGAGATCACTGAGAAAGACGTCACATTATGATACATTTGAGGTGTGCATGACTCCCATTCAGCCATTTAATTCATCAAGAAAGCCCTTGGTATTCCTAAACAAGACCTTGGGTATTCCTAGACAAGGCCCTAGGTATTCCTAGACAAGGCCCTGGGTATTCCTAGACAAGGCCCTGGGTATTCCTAGACAAGGCCCTGGGTATTCCTAAACAAGACCTTGGGGATTCCTAGACAAGGCCCTGGGTATTCCTAGACAAGGCCCTGGGTATTCCTAGACAAGGCCCTGGGTATTCCTAGACAAGGCCCTGGGTATTCCTAGACAAGACCTTGGGTATTCCTAGACAAGACCTTGGGTATTCCTAGACAAGGCCCTGGGTATTCCTAGACAAGGCCCTGGGTATTCCTAGACAAGGCCCTGGGTATTCATAGACAAGGCCCTGGGTATTCCTAGACAAGGCCCTGGGTATTCCTAAACAGGACCTTGGGTATTCCTAGACAAGGCCCTGGGTATTCATAGACAAGGCCCTGGGTATTTTAGAGAATGTTTTTGGAAACTGAATACAGAGCTTAACTTTAAATAACACTCAACCTATTGCCTAATTGTACAATTTTTTTTATAATTTTTTTAAAACCTGCACTTTAAAATGAAAATTGTCATGCTCCGTTACTGAAACATCATCAGATTGCTTGCAAGTTATTGAAAATTAAAGCACCTGTATTTGAGAAATTCTGTATTGACCTTTCCCACTTCCTGACAATTCACATTTTGATCAGTTGATGCCGGATAACCTATAGATTTCCCATAATAAGATCAAATTGTCAGTTTTAGGTCAGCCTGTTACTAATATGGCCATGGCTTTACAAACAGTACTCGTTTGTGTCTTGGTATTAAATTTGAGATTACTGGTATGACAAAATTGAGATTTTAAGTAACAGTAATGGTGGTTTTATACTTTCCTGAATCAAAATGACAATTGTCAAAATCATATCAATAGTTTGACCTGAAGGGAATTTGTGAATCGTCATATCAATTCAGATTCAATTCCTTACCTCTGATCTAAATCTTAAACATTAAAATTATAGTCAGATTGCACAAGTCACATGTGCGAATGAGAACTGTTGTTTTGTGATAAGACAGTTCATTTAATTTATTGACTACGTGCATTATTGATTTCATATGTTCTTTATAAAATGTCTATGTTATGTAGTAGCTGACAGCCAATCAACCTGCTCCATCAGTGTATTTATACCCGATACGCTACAACTATACCTAACTCCCTGACTCTAATAAGAAATTGAGCACAACAGATATTGAAAATTTAGTGTTGCAATTAATATTGTACATGCGCGAGAGATAGATCATGTATCCTTGCATGAACATGCTGTCGTCCGCAAGATGTGCAATCAACCTAATCATCATTTACAATTCAGTTAACTTACTAATGATGTTCAATTTTGAAACCAACAATAATAGGATAAATAGCTGCGCTTGTATAATTTCCTGGATTCATTGTTATTCAACACCCGGACAGTGTCATTTAACTATGGTCACTTATAATATTCACGTATCGGTTTAGATGGCGATACACATTTATCTACGACATCAACACAGTAAAATACCTTGGGAAAAAATCTTAGACTTGCCCTAAACCATTGTGACAATGACGCAAGCATTGTGGCGACAAAACGGTTGATCACTATGACGTCATGCCATGGGAACGACAATCGCATGGAAAAGTTTAACTACTTGAAAACATTTTAGTTACTTGAAACTTAATCATATTGAGAGTTATTTGTGACCTAAACGGGTATACTCAAGTTCGGAAATGACGATGACACCTGTCAAATGTTAGTAAGGCACACTTCTGAAGAGAAATAGAAAAGAACAATTTTTTGAGTCGGACCGGAACGTGAGAACATGATGTATAAGTTCGCGGTGATTCGCTCCAAGTCATTTGCGGGTATTCATTGTCATTCAATAAAGGGAAATCAACCAATCAGAATCAAGGATAAATCGAATTCATGTTACAATAATATGTCAACAGCGTGAACCAACTAGTTTCGTCGGGAGATCAGTAGAGTCTGGCCACTGTTAGCTCACACTGTTCATGCCGATCTTGAGAAGAATCAACGAACACTGTGACTGATATTGATTTTAGTGTCAAGTAATGTAGAGGCTACTCGCTACCGAATGTTGAATATAGTTCTCAGTGTCCCTTGTTGTTGGAGGGATAAGTGTCAGAAGTAAGACGCTGAAATCCGCAAATGGCATGAACATACGAGTTGGGTGAAAGTATTGAACTGAAACAGCGCATATGGTATGTTTGCACACAATTAAAATAGCCAAATAAAATATTATGATACACAATTGATGCATCTTTCCGAGTTGATGAATGGTAATGGACTATGATTTGATTGCGATTTATGACAATCGTATGTACATGTACCCGATATATTGGTTCATGTGGTAGGAATTCACATAGATAACTAAGCATGAGGTTTATTGTTTGTATTAAATGTTACATTCATGTTGTGAATAGACAATGAAGGACAGCGTCTCTTCAAGCCATTTAGACAAAAAGGAAAAGGTTATACCAATGGTTTATGCAATGGCTAAGATTTCGAAAGTATGAACATACATGACCAAAGATGATTGATAACTATTCTATACAGGCTTGCATGGTCAATCAACGTGGCCGTTTCCAATTATGGGTGATTAATTTGAGTTTGTATATAATCCTTTCAGAGGTCCTTTCAGAGTTTTTGTAGAACCTTTAATTACTAGGAGGCCTAAAATACGAGACACATACATTCAATATATAAATAGCAGTTAAAATACTATCCGTTAAAAGGAATGCACACTCACTGAAAAATGTGTTTCAAACTTCTTTCATTTCAAATGTTTATTAAATAGAGCTAGAGGAGGTATAATTGTCACCGACGAAGATCATAAAATAACATCAAAAAGTTACATCAGTGAACTGCAAATGGTTACCAAGAAACTTGTTTAAATCTGTATTTTCTATGCATTTACGTATAGATTATATTGTTTTATATCACCCAAGAGACAGAGCTCGTATGATTTACAACTAACGGGACATATATGATGAGATCAAAGAGTTACATCAGCTAGTTGAAAGAAAATAAAAATGTTTTTTCTTGGCTTAAAGTTTAACTAGACATAGTTATTACAAACTGATTGGAAGTTTCCCAGGAAGCATAAACTTGTGCTGTTACAATTCTAAAAAAATCAAGAAGGCAATCTCATTAATAGGATTATTATTTTGTTGAAAAAAATAATACGCAAACAGTTATTTAATTTGCAAACAGGTTTTAGCTGAAATGTAATGCTGCGGATTTGTCGAATTAAAGTCTTTTTTAAAATTTCATTGAAATAAATGAGACTTTCATCTTACTTGAAATAACTTTAAGGAAGATTTACTTCAATAAGATGAAAACAACAAAGAGCATACTTATAAGAGGGTATATTTATCAGGATTATTTTTATATACAAGCAATACACACTAAACGTAATTCAGTGTCCTCAATAAATGTGGATCTGCTTGTCCTTGATTCTCCAAAACTGGTAATAGTCTGATAAATGTTTTAACATAATAAGTGTGCTAAAAATTTGATGTAATGGAAACAATGAAAATGCATGATATTAAACAATTTCAAAGGAAGTCGAAGACAATATATTCAAGCCAATTTTAAAATCACACCTGCAACTCGCTGATTGGAACTTTAAAGCTAATTACTTTCTATTACTAATTACTGCCCGTTCGACCTCAAAATATTAAACATTTGAATATTAAATGATTATTAGACGGAAAATGTATTCTTAACTTCTTAACTTAAATAGTTATTAGCTCTGTAGATCATCAGGTATTGCATTGTTCGTTATCCTTAAGATGAATGCTAAAGCTAAATTCACCACACCTACAAGTACTCAGTGCCGCCTCGATTTGTTTAGATGATATTTTCACTGTTTTCAGACACACGAAGAACAATATCATGCACTGAGGCAGCATGATGCCAGATCGTTTTTCACCTTGAAGGGGCTATAGCACGTTTTTTGCAAATTACATTTTTTAAATTTTCCATTTATAATCATAGTTTATGTCATTTATATTCACTTTAGTGCATTAAACATCTTATTATACAAACCAATAATTCTTAGTGGTAATAACGGTGTTGCGTATAAAGCAGAAATAGCATGGCAGCCATTTTATTGTGAACACATTTTATTATTTCGATTAACAAAATTGATTCCCGTGGCTTTACCAAACCATGTACACTCATTTTTTAACTTGATTTTTCTAAGAGTGAAGAAGTTTTACTATTAATGACATTATTTTTCAAATATATTTCATCGACATATTTGAGTGAAAAAATGTGCTACTGCCCCTTTAAAGTTTTGTTTTCAGTTTGATGGTTTGCCTTCCTTTGTTTAAAAATCTGTATTTTACTTCTAGATATACCTTGTAATAAATTACTTGCCACAAACTGCACAGCAAATAGTTTTGAGTGAATCTAAATGCAATTGCTGAAGATAGGAGATTGGTCAATCATACAGATACTGCGGATACCAAGTCTGCTTTGTTATATGTCCTTAGTAATGTTTGCTCGTGGTTAATACATAATCATAAACCTCATGTTAAATTCGTGATATCCACGAATTAATACCTGAATAATAATGTCATCTACAAAGTCTTTGTGACTGTACTTCCTTCCGAATGCATGATGAGAAGCACAACAGCTCTTTACTTAACACATAAAGTAATTCGCGATTCTTCCGTACATCTAATAAAAAAACAAATTCTGTTAACAGCGAATCTCTTTTGAAATGTCACTTTTTTTCAATGGCGCAAGAATGGAAATATATATAAATATTTGAGATTTCGATATACTTGTAATTTTAGTAAGACAAAAGTTATTGCTGATCGGGTTAGGAAAACTCGTTTTATGTATATTTAAGCACATTAGCCAAAAACAACCAATACTAATGTGTTTTTTTTGGGCATTGAAGCAATACGTGATACTCATCGTCAACAACGTTTACACAATGGGAGCACATAGCTAAAGTTATATCATCAACTTTAGATCTTCTATAGACCTGTACATTGAGTTTACTAATGCCACATCTACAGTTTGTGAAAGATGTATCTGATACCCATTGTATATTAACTCTATTGTTCGAGCTGTTAATTATTTGATTTTGACCTGTAAATCTTTAAGCTTCGTCATTTAATACTGCTAATATGGGTAATAACACTTTGGTTTCTGAAATTAGAAACCTGCTCTCTCCCATTGATAAGTTTATTTGGCTATCACAATGTAGGAAACAGAGTTTTGTTTCTAAATCGTTCTAAAACAGGGACCATTGATATGTTTTATTACAACTGCAATTCAGCTCCAAATGGTACAAGGTAGTATTGTGTTGTTGAATTTAAAAGTCTGCTTCCACCAGAATATTATAGTAAAATTTCGACCGGGCCTGCTTCATTAAAGGATTAATGAAGGCAGAAAATGTACATGTTATTGTGACTTTGTATAATGTAATGGAAGAATAGTTTCGCTTATTTGCACTTATTATGTTTCCATTTTACAACGAGTTAAGAAAAATGTACCTACTGAAAAATGTATATGGAAACATGCAAATATTTAAAGAATATTCTGAGTACCGATGCACAATCTACATGTATGTTTAAAAGATTAAGTCAGTTTTATGTATAGGACAAAAGGTGTAAAAAGCTAAATCATTAAGGTTTTTAAAAAATCTGTTTCATTTTGTATTGTATATGAATTGTGTAGCCCTGTATTTGGGCCCAGGGGTCTATACGCCTGCATAAAGATGATGAACTCCAAGACGTAACGTTACCTCTGATTGGTTAGTTCCATAACCACGTAAACACTTGGCCTCTATTTTGCATTCCGACTCACTACTCTCACTAGTATTTAATTCAGGCCTAGCGGACCATACCATTTAAGGTAGATAATTTGCTTACGACACATCAATTGATCATTAACTAAAATGATTGTAAAAGACCAGAACATTTGGTATAGTAATTGTAAACCTGTGTTGCATTTGTAAAAGATCTTGATTTCAACAGGATAAGTTATGCCATCGCCTACTCCATCAACATCTCATCATCAATATACGTCTATAAAGTGGGCAGCGGTTATTGACCAAGTTAGGTAGGTTGTGTTTCAGTGAATTGGATCTGTTCGCGTGTCATCTCAACATTAACCTGAATGAATTTGTGTGTGGACAATGGACACGATACGGATTACTTTTAATCAAATGAGCGTGATCTCTGATCTCACAGGATGCAACACCATTCTAGAAACCCATACGTTTGTCACGATTAACGTCTTATATGGATGATTGAGTGAGCTTCGAAGTTAATGTCACACTGACTATTCGAGTCTTACTTTCAGAAATAACACTTTATTTCTGAACCAACCGATGGTGATGCATGAGAAAATGTATGCCCCCTGGATGGATGTTTGTGTTGACAATGGACACGATACAGATTACTGTTAATCAAATGAGCTTGATCTCTTATTTCGGAGGACGCTACACCAGTTAAACCTTTTTCGAACCCCATGAACTTGTCAGGATTTACATCTGGTTAGGATGATTCATTCAGTGAGAAGTTAATATCACACTGATTATTCGATTCTCCTTATCAGACCGATAGAAATAACACTTTTTTCCAACCAATGGTGGTGCATGAGAAATGAAACATATACATCAATACACAAATGAATACAAGACAAGTGACAGTTTCATTTAAATCTTCCTAAAAATGTTGATACAATTCATTCAGAAATGATATCAAGCTCTTTAAATGCTTAAGTGTTTAAATTGAATTATTCTTGCTTTACTTCAGGACGATGTATCTGTTCGTCCTTCTTGCTATCTTAACATTCGTATTGTCATATTTTTCATTTTCCAATTCCAATGAAATTCACACAGGAATAAATTAAAATAACACATCTTCTTAACAAGATATAAATACACAGAACTTACATGTACCTACATGTAAAAAAAACTAATGACACCTAGTTAACTGTTAAGTCAATGATCAAATTTCAGTCTGTATATTGAGGATTAACCGTGTTTGTACGAGAATAGAAACAAAGAATGCTTAGTTCAAGATGGGCGGATTTGTATGTAACACTGGATATTATCAAGGGATTACTAGGCTTGATGTCTACTCATTCAAGCCGATTATGTATCCAGCAAGGAATTTGATGTTTCTGACTGCTTCGATAATAGGGTAACTAAATACAATATATCATTTCTATAGTCTATATATTATGACGTCATAGTGGGGACAATGTACATTCATGAAATTATGCGTTCGGAATTTAATAGTATTCAGTTTGGCGATGTATTTCGTTATGAAATATTCTTCTTTTAGAACTCTTTTGATTTTATTAGAGTTTTCCATTTTATAGAATGGGAAAATGCTAAATTGTATATCTTTTCCTTTTACACATACGTCCAAATGTTCACTGAGAGGAATACAGCGCACCTCTGGACACTTTATTTGCTATTTGTGGACTCTTAACACGGGCTCGTAGATTTTCTGTTTGTCCGATATACTGTTCCTTACAGCCTGCGCATATAAAATGTTTTAGATGCACAGTCAAAATTGTGTTTAATTAGGAAATATCTTTTCCCCTTAATATTCACTGAATTGTCTTCAATAGATAAAGGCATGAACCACAATTGCCTCTTTTGCACTTCCTCACAGTTGGAATAGACACATTTTGTACATTTGAAACAAAATAGCTGTTGTTAGAATGCTTTTCATGTTTTTACTTTGCCTTTTACTGTCTATAATTCTTCTTGACTTCAAAATTGATTTCATCTTCACATCTTGGTCAAGGATACACATGTTTGATTGGATATTTTGATAGATATTAGGATTTCGGGGGTTATATGTTGACACAAAAGCAATTACTTTTCTTCTTTGTTGTGTTTCCTCGCTGTTAAAAGATCTAGTCTATTCAATTCCAAAGCCTTTTTAATTCCATCTTCAATTAAAGTTTTTGAATCTTCCCGTAAGCGTCAAGAAACCTTCAATTCCTCAAGTCTTTTATTCCGCATATATTTGTTGCATACAATCATACAAATCCTCCTTGCCAAATTGTATGGGAGACTCCTTTTCGTGTGGCCGGGATGACACGTTCAAAAGTTTAAACACTGTTTTGTATCCGTGGGCTTGTAATATATGTCCGTTATGAGCTCATCCGTCCGTAAACTTTTGGCTTTTTCGACTTCTTCTCCAGAACCAATGACTCCACAGAGCTGAAATTTTATGTGCAGACTCCTTGGCCAATTGGGATTCTAAATTGTAGATTTTGTGACCCCATGATCCCAAATGGGTCACAGGGGTCACAATCTTAAATTCTATTTTCTTTCAAAAAAGTCTAGAAAGCTGAAAAGTTGTGTGAAGACTCCTTGGCTAATGGGGATTCTAAATTGCAGATTACGTGACCCCGTGACCCCAATATGGGTCACAGGGGTCACAACCTTAAAAACCTATTTTCATCTTCTTCTCCAGTTCCAAAAGGTCTAGAGAGCTGAAAAGTTGTGTACAGACTCCGTGACCAATGGGGATTCTAAATTGTAGATTTCGGGACCCCGAATGGGGTCACAGGGTTCACTTCCTTAAAAACCTTTTTCATTGTCTTCTCCAGTTCCAAAAGGTCTAGAAAGCTGAAAAGTTGTGTGCAGCCTCCTTGGCCAATGGGGGTTCTAAATTGTAGATTGTGTGACCCCAAATGGGGTCACAGTGGTCATGAACTAAGAACCTATCTTTTGCTTGTAAACAATAACTTAAATATCTTAAATATTCAACTTTAGATAGTAAATCAATGAAATCCTGATAAGCTACAGAGCCCATTGCTCTACTTTATATAAACTTTTATATAAAATTCCGGTTATTATCTTTTCTTGGAGTTCCTTCGTTTCACCGCGGTCGTTCATACAATCTAGCACATTCAAACCTATTTCATTGAATTTCTTCATTTCAAAGAATCTTCTTGTTTAGATGATGTTAATGTATTCCTGTGTGAATTTCATTGGAATTGCAAAATGAAACCCCTGTCGTCAAAATATTAAATGTGCCATATTATGACAAAATGACAGACTATAGTTAGTGTCCACTCGCACAAGTGATTTGTGTCATCTTATCATCATTTCAATATATTTTCCTCTAAAATCCAACTTTCGAAATCATTAGACAATTTTCATTGGGATTTTTGGAAGCATAAAACCACTATCAATGTCACTTTAAATTTTAACCTTGTCAGATCTAATTCTATAAAATACCGCAAAAGCAGAATGAAAATGTTTGAAAAGACATGGCTACATCGATATTAGGTCGGTCTACAGCTGACCTTGATCCAATTAAGGGGAATTTATAGACTACCTGGCATCAACTGAGGAAAATGTGAACGACTCTTCTCCTCATTAATGGAGCAGTAATTGTCAGCAGGGACGCCTTGATACAAACAAGTTGGAAAGGTCAATATAGAATTTCTCAAATACAGGTTACTTAATTTTATAACTTGTGTATGCAAATCGTATTGTTCTATCGCTCTATTATGAATCAGAAATACAGCGTTTCACATGAAAACTTTCAATAAAAATTGAAAAACCAAATTTGCCAGGTGTTACCTTTTTTCTGCCACCGAGGGTTTTCTCTGACGTGTGTACCACCATTGGGGTTGAATGAAAACGTGTAAATGTAAATATTTCAAGCCCTCGTGATCTAAGTTTGAAGCGCACATAACATATCTTAATATTGGGAACGGAGCAGAATAGATACCAACATACAATATTATGATGATAACCAATCCTCGGTTGGCAAATTTTAAACTTGGGAACTTTTGAGTACGTTATACTGTAAAATTTCAGGTCTTACTAAATATTGAAATTAACCTACTTTGAGATTAACTTTCAACGTTTGGTGAAACCTCTAGTTAGAGTAAAACCTTAAAATTCGTGGTACAACCTACTCAAGGGTTATTACAAGAAATGCAGTTACTTCACAATTTACAGAGATATACTGAGGTTTATATGTGTCTATCTGCACTGGAAGTACTGACACTATAACCGCAGCTCTGCTTGTTTGTTATTTTGTATCCATCAGAAGATTGGTACCTGAATTGTACACTCAAGGTCAACTGTGTAGCAAAAGAACAACTGAAATAACGATTGAGCATAATAAACCTTCGGATGTGCTTTTCTTCTGGAATCCATTTGTTATCCATTCTTACAAGGATAAATAGCTTCCTCAGCCTACACATCCTGTTGTCTACAGCATGATATGAATGGATTTTGTTAGTTCTTTTGATGTGATTGATCTTCTTAATACTAAGATACAGTAACAGCAACATGACAGTAACATGATACCTGCCTCATATTGTGTTCGTTACATGCATTAAGTATTTGATAGAAGTGTAGTTTTCGTTAACAAGACAACGTGATTGAAATTAATACATAATAATAATAATAATAATAGTCCATTTCTATTGCGCACAGCTCCATGCGCAGTGCATGCTCGTGGCGCCATGTATAAGTCTCTATATTGAAAAGGCTTGTTTGAAGAGGTAAGTTTTGAGAGCTCGCTTAAAGGAGTGAAAAGATGTAGAGGTTTTCAGGTCAGTGGGTAGTTTGTTCCATTCAGTGGCAGCAGCGTAGGAGAATGATCGTTGGCCATGTTTGACAGAGTTGACCTTTGGAACCAGTAGTAGAAATTTTGACTGGGATCGAAGTGATCTCACTGGCTGGTAGTGCTTCAGAATCTCTGACAGATATGCTGGAGCCTCTCCTCTCAGACACTTATACACAAGGCATAGTATCTTGTATGTTATTCGGAATTGCACTGGTAACCAATGTAGTGCTGCAAGGACTGGAGTGATATGGTCTTGTTTGCCTCTCAATGACACAATCCTGGCAGCCATGTTTTGGATTCGTTGAAGTCGTGCGATCTGGTTTGAGGTTGCACCAGCAAGAAGGCTATTCGCGTAGTCGACGCGCGACATGACAAGTGACAGCACAAGGGTGACAGCAGAATCTTTTGTGAGAAATTTTCTGATGGCCCCGATGTTTCTGAGCTGTAGAAAACACATTTTTGAGATGTATTTCACATGGTAATCCATGCTGAGATCGCTGTCCAGCATCACTCCAAGGTCTTTGACAGATTGTGAAAGGTCAATATCAGCATCACCGATCTGTATCGACTTCAGAGCTGTTTGAATACGGCGTGTCTTTGTCCCCACCAGCATGCACTCGGTCTTTGTATCATTCAGTTTCAGCTTGTTTTGTGACATCCATGTCTTAATGTTGTTGCAGCAGTCAGACAATTCCTGTGTAGCGGCCATGGATTGGGCTGTCTCAGGATTGAAGCACTTTACAAGTTGGGCATCATCAGCGTAGAGCTGTCTATTGATGTGTTGGTTGTCAATGATCTGTCCAAGTTCAACTGTATACAGTGTATAGAGAACTGGGCCGAGCACAGATCCCTGGGGTACACCACAGGTGAGCTCCACTGGTGAGGAGCGGCTGTCGTTGACATATACAGATTGTTGTCTCATTGACAGATATGACTTGAACCAGTTCCATGCTGTACCTCGGATGTAGAAGTTTGAATGAAGGCGACTGAGGAGTTTCTGGTGATCAATGGTATCAAACGCTGCGCTCAAATCAAGTAAAATGAGCACAGCGACTTTGCCTTTGTCAATGCCACATCGCATATCATTGACCAGTTTGAGCAGGGCCGTCTCAGTACTGTGGTTGGGGCGATATGCAGATTGGTATGGGTCATACAAGTTGCCATCTGCAAGGTGGGTTGACAGTCGTTTGCCAACTGCTCTTTCAATCAGTTTTGACAGATATGTCAAATTCGATACTGGCCGATAGTTCTTTAGGTTCTCAGCATCCAAATTTGCTTTCTTGATGGTAGGTTTCAGAACTGCATGCTTCAGGATATTTGGCATTTCTCCACTTTGCAAACTTGCATTTATTATCTCTGTGATTGGTGACAGGAGAATGTCAATGTTGTCAAGAACAACCCGGGTTGGGATCGGGTCAAGAATGCAGGAAGTTGGTTTAGCTCTCTTGATCAGTGCCAAGACTTCCTCTTCACTGAACGTATCAAGGGCACTGAGGCACACTCCATCGGGTTGAGTAGACTGTGAGGTTTGGTCTGAGTTACTCAGTTCTATGTATGGAATAGATTTATGGATCTGAACAATCTTCTCCCGGAAGAAGGTTGAAAACGTTTCAGCTATTTGTTGATCATCACCAGTGTCCGGCATGGGAGTGCTTGTCTTCTAGCATGGGAGTGCTTGTTGGTGACATACGACTTATTGCCTTGTTCTTGAACTAATATGAGTTGAGAAATGGCACTTATTCGCAAATATAGATCTAGGCTATTATTTCGCACAGATTTATTCACTGTAAAGAGGGATGGTGACAAGAAAACGTATATGCAACATGTAACGATGGTATAGCCCATGCTTTCTAAAGACGTCCTTCTTCATGCATCGTGATCGATATCCCAAAGTTCTCTTCTGAAACAGTCCATCCCATAGTCTCGAGAGTGCTTGTTGGTGTCTTCTTAATCTTCATTAATCGGCACAACTCAAAACAACTTAAACTGTTTATTTACTGAAAACAATTAAATAATAATTGACTTGGTTAAGTACATTTTTATTTCTTCAAGATTCATGCATATTCGAAAATGTTTTCCTTATTCAGATTGATGAAGTACAGTCAATACAATTTCAATTTCAAAGCAATGTCATTTTCAACAGATTAATTCAACATTAAATTTGCATCAATTCCATGTGCATTGTTAGTAACTCACAAACACACCCGTAGTATCTTGAAGCACACACACATATTGTGTTCTGGCTAATCGGTTCCAACCTTGACCGCAGCTGGAGTTCTGCATACCATTTGGGACCAAGATAATTATTAACCACACACACGGAGGTTAAACGCGTGACTGTACTAACACCTCTCTATTATTCGAACCTTGATGGCTCACGCATGGAATTGGTCGATAGATGGACACCAAATTGACTCTTTTCTCGTCGCACATATTCACAACATTGATCATCCCAGCATTAACAATACACTATTTTCGAGCGGCCATTTAAGTGTGAACACCTTTAAATGGCCTTTCGAATGGAAATGGACTCGCGTGGCATAACTGAATCATGTAAATTCGCTAGAAAACTCTTTTATCGATTGAGGAGTATTATTTAGCAATTAGTAAAACTTATTTTCGTGAAAGCACTTAATTTCAGTAAGAAATGCGTGATGCACTGATTTAAAGCATTATATCTTGTACTGATGTATATAGAGATTATTACCTGAGGAAGTGTGACATATGACTTTTACGAAACGAGTGTGAATTTGTGTATTGCCCGAGAGAGAGCGAAGGTTATACACAAATTTGCACGAGTTTCGTAAAAGTCATACGACACACTTTCGAGTGTTATAATTTCTTTATTACCCATTTTATTCCCTCTGCTTCGCGTAAAATAGCCAGGAAACGGCCCACTCCTCTTGCGACGGCAAGCTACAGTGATGTCTATGAACAATAGGTGTATGACGTCACAGACGACAAAATACGGGACGTCGCGGTGAAACAATGGTTGCTAGGCAAACTTGATATGTGCACATGTGCTCATATCAATAATATTAACTCGGTTATTTTCAACCATATTGGTAATAAACGATTATACGCCAAGAATACGTCGTAAATAGGTTATCTCTGTCCGGGTATGACATGTTATTGGTACTGTATGAATGGAAATATGGAAAAATCTCTAGAACATTTCAATAAAGATTACTTCACTGAAGTACACATGACAAAAATCACACCTCAATTGGTTTCGATTAATTCGATATTTAAGAAGAAATGAGAAATTTATAATGTATTTAAGTATTAACAATTGCAACTAGGATTGCCAAGGCAATACTTAGGTCTTCAAGACATCTGCTTGACCTTGAACTCCATGTTGGGCACTCTGTTATACATCAGTTTCTCTGCTTTAAAACGAGCTATGAAACATGTCTCTATCTTCAGTAGTTTGTTTTTTTTAATTATCCAAAGACAATGACCCTCTTAAAATGTAACAATCGCTTATTAATGGATCCCTTCATGATCTTTCTCACGATTAAGACAAAATGATTAATATTTTCATACTAAGGTGTAACATAGAAATACTTGTGCTTTAATTTCCACTTAAGTAGATGTTATCATCATTAAGATTGCATACATAGGTAATGTGTTCTATTCTTCTGAATATTCAAGAAAATACTCAAAAATGCTTAAATTTTGACCCCTAGACAACGTTTGCGATGTTTGGAGCTTTACTATCAACTTTTTGATAAAAGGGTTCAACAAAAAAGTTATTGATCTTGAATTTGTGTATCAGAAGGTGTGAATACAATGTCAATATCTTAATTAGTTAAGCAGTTGTAAGCCTTTGAACTTTGCTGAAAATGGCTATTTTCGAAAAATGACAATATTCTATGACCAGTCACACGTGACCTATGACAGACACATGATTAAAATTTATTGTCTTTAATACATGACATCTCTAATTCAAAATTAGCTATAGAACATAATGGTTGAGTCAGTGGTTTACGATCAACAATTCTACAAAGAAAGTAGCCCTCGAAAAGTCTCAAAATCACAACATTTTACTTTTTCGGGAATATTTCCAAATTGCACCGAAACTTTCAACTTTTATATGATAATGATATGTTATGAAATTGTTAAACTAGTTATAAGAAAGAGATCGCAATCAGTAACTTCGAAATATGTTTATTAGTAACAGGGTAATGTCCCATTGAACATATGGTAGAAAAACACACTTTTTAAAATTGACCATGTTCAAGGACATATTTGTAAAATTCTAGGAAGAAATTCAAAATTCGGCCAAAGCAGTCCTCTCAGGAATTCATTTATCTTCAAAATGAGCTATCACACATAGCTGTATGTATTGCCTTGAATTAGGAGAAGGTTTTCAAAGACGAGTACCCTCAAAACCGCGAAAGTTCAAAACAAATTCAGTTTTATCGAAATCTATTATTACGGCCGAAAACTATAGGCCTAATCGATGGGGAATGTTGTTGCCCACATAGTGGTGAAAGTTTTGTGCAAATATATTAATTAGTTCTCGAGATATTAAGGTATAAAGTTTTGACTTCAAGGGTAGATCACTCGCGAAAGAAGTCGAAAATCCAAAATCTGGCTTCGTAGTGCACCAGTTCAAGTTACAGACTATCATCACTGCAAATTTCAAGAAAATCGGTAGAGTGGTTAAGCAGGAATCCTCCGGACAAAAAAAGGTCAAATAATAAAAAAAAATAAAAAAATAAAAAAAATAAAAAAACACGATAAGAACAATAGGTCTTCCAGACGTAGTCTTGAAGACCTAATAAGACATATCTGAAGTAGTTTGAGTGAGTTGATTTAATGAATGAATGAAATGATGTTTGGTTTAATCAAAATATATTTGTTTAATGTAGACAAGGGTATACGTAAGCATTGGAATTTATACCAACACGAACCCCTACCATGTTAAAATATTGTAAATTTGTGCAGAATGACGCACATTTATTATAATCATTATTATATGCTGATGAACAGTCATGCGTATTCATTCAAATTAATTTTGGAAGAATTTATAAATCAAAACTTTAATTTTTTTAACTATAAAAACACGTAGAATTATTCTTTGACTGATGATAAGCATGAAGTTTTCATATCTATAATATATATAATTTGTAATAAGTCATCAAAACTTTCACCTAATCTTAAGATTCATTATTTTATGAAGTTCTTGTAAAGTGACCAAAAAAATTAATGAATTTTCAAACGCATCTATAGTTTTCTTTAAAATACGACAGTATATAAACAAAACTAAACAAACTCGAATTCTCCCTGCTCCCTCTCAATTGTTGCCTGTCAATTACTTGACGTATCGTGTTTCCGAAAGTGTATGTTTTTATTTGCTTTATCAACGGGTTGTGATCATAAAGCAAGTATTTGGAAGCTTGGTGTCTCATTTCAAGTCAAGATAGTTGATGTCTTTTGCCCACTTACTCTCAGACGTTCAGACATTCTTCATCAGATTGCATGTTGCTTATTTGCCTTTAAATGGAAAGTGTACAGAGTAATGAATTCTTCCTCATAAATCTATGTTGAAATGTTAACATGTAAGCAAAGTTTTACTTTATGGTACAATATGAATTATGAGCTATGTTGGTTCATGTTGTTAATTGTTGTATTCGGTATTGACATCAAGACAGAAAATGAGTATACTAAGTATAGTTAGATACAAACACAAGGTAAAATCGGTTTTTCATGCGTTCAGTATTTGGATTTGATACATCAGTTATATTTGATGTATCTATTTGTCAAATTAAATTAGAGCTTTGATATCTGTGTAGCGCTTTGAGCATGGCCCTTAGTGTTGTGGAGTTCAGCGCGATATAAGTATCCTCATTATTATAAGTATCATTCTTTCTCAGAACTATATAGTTTGGTTTTCAATCAAGCGTTAGAATGTAAAGAATTCTTTAAAAGACAAAAACTCATTTGGTTACATCGAATTTCTAATATATTTAAGAAACTAACTTCAGATTTGATCCGATTATTTGTCTAAACATATGCATTTAAGATATGTCAAATCATGTGGATGATATCAACTTTTCAACACGGAACTCTTCCATAGCAAGTAATGACAATTATGATATCTTGAAAACAGGCATTTATAGCAAACCTACGTCAAGACGCAGAAATGAGTATAAATATTCATGGATTTTATAGTGTTTGGTTTCGGAATTTCATTGCTGATAATCATACTATTTTCTTGTCTTTGGGAGTTAAATTCAAAGAGAACATGTAAACTGTCGTGGACAGATTCAGTTTGACATGTTCTGTCATGAAAGTATAGTTTACATAATTGGTTTTGACAGCTCACTTACGACTAAATTTAAAAAAAACATGAAACGATCTTCCATCGTAGAAAGTGTCTGCTGAAGAGAACAGTTATACATATAGTAAGGTTTTGGTGGTCTTTTAGACTGAATTTCAGCGCATTACAAACAGTGTCGATGGTGTTGCTAGCTTTATCCCTGCAATGATACTTACAAGTGTTACATATAAGAGTAAACATAAATAACATTGGCAGTTTAATTATTTCGTTGAACATTATGTTTAGCGAAAAGCTTTGTGATGTTTCAAAAGTCTATTGAACAACTTTGTTCATATGGAGTTTAAAACTGTATTATCACTTTTATCCAACGCGTTAGCGATGCCACACAAGTAAGACCTGTTTTCCAAAAACGACCTTCAAATAAACATGGTTTTAAAAATGTTTTTTCCTGAATATGTGTATCCTCAACTTTTGTGGAAATGTCAATGACGAAAAATCTTTAGCAATATCTTTAAAATGTTTCTAAAACAGTTTCTGTAATATCATACTCTTCTTTGTGTTTTTCAATTTTGTGTTTTACAGTTTTTCAAGAAGTTTATGTCAGATGTTTTTTGCACAGATTGTAATCACTTCATCATCTTAGTGTGAAGTAATCAACCATGTAGCTTGTTTGGCCATCTGTTTTGTTTCCTCAAAACTATTATTAAACCTTTAACAGTTTTACTGAGAATGTAAATTAGTGATATCGTGATTTCGTATATGCTACCATCTTATGAAATAAAAGGGATTCAATGTTATTGTTAATAAGTTATAACTAAATCGTAAAATGTAACATTGTATTACAGTGTTTACGTAGGTGGATTCGTAAACGGTGAATTCTGTATCGTTGATAAACCAAGTACTTTTGATGTTTTAAAATATGTCGTGAATTGCTTTGATTTTTGTAATTTACTGTTAGTAAATTCGGTTGTCGGTAGATTAACGACGTTAAAGAACAGCATGTTGTGATGTGCTTTGATTGTCAATGGCTTACCGTAGGGCCTACTTTGCCAGCTTCTGCTAATCTCACGTTTGTTGTTTTATTTTAAACATTGAGAAACAGTGTTTATTAAACAATCGTCAAATTCAGTAATGTGTAACAAGGTAACATGTTAGAAAAGCATGTGCATCACATGGGTTGCTATGGCGACTTGCTCTATACTGTAGTCGAGCCTTCACGCTTCGGAAACGGTACTGCTGTGTTGTACGTTGTATGCAATAAAGGGAATTTTTTATATGACGTCAGATACCCGTGATGCGCGTTACTCGAACAAGTACATGTCTTTGAAACCACATTTCATTATATTATAGTGATATGAAAATTATTCATCACATTTACATTCTTAAGTGTTAGATGTCCTTAAAATCACTGACAATAGTGTGTGTATATTGTTTCTATTATTGGACTTGTCCAACCCGTACCATGTGTTTACGGTCGGAGCAGGCATTACTCCTTAAACCTTTAAACGAAGGCATTACTCCTAAAACCTTTAATCTTTCTATTGCAACATTGTGTTACATGGTGACTAAAGTTTGTTTGCATGGTTTTGACTCTCACCCAACCCCCTTGACCTATTGGCGTGCTAAGAGTGTTATCTCATCACTCTAATTTGATTAATATGAAATATTGCAAATAATAACCATATGTGTAAAGAAGTGAAAATATCGGAAGTTATGATTAAACTTGTTTGGCCAGTTTTACATTATCATGTAAGTAGTCTTCCAGTCGTTCCGATACTGAAACTAGAACAGATATGGTTATTAGTACGTCACTTCCTGTTAGCTACAAAACTTCTAAGACCCGGCCCATTTCTCGTTTGTCGCTCGCCGGTAAAAAAGCAGACAATTTTTATGCAAAGTTTAACTCGCTTTAGTTTAATGTAGGAACATAATATTAATTTTTTGGGGTCTCAATTGTCACAAAATAATGAGCTAATTGCAGATAAGAATTCAATAGAAAATATATTTCTGACATCCTTTAAGCTTTTGAAAATGTCACCAGTTCTCGTTTAAAACTTTAGTAGCACTTAAGCCTAGCACGAAGTGCATTGAAATTTAGCACGTATATATGATAATGATGATAAGACTTCAGATGACACTTGCTTTAGGAAAACCACACATATTACAGTGGCTCCACTTGGCAGATTGTGATATCTAAGTGTTTATGTACGAACAAAGGAAAAATAATGAAATTTGGATGTGCAGGCAAATATATACTTATGCCAATCACGTTTGTCAACCCCTCCTCAATTGTCGAAAAATGCCTTAAAATTTGCACAAAGCTTTTTGTTTTCATAGAGATACAAACATTCACCCGTATGCAACTTGTGAACGTGATAAATGCAAAGCACGTGTGTCTTTCCACGACCACAATTTATATGTCGTCTGCTCTTAGTGCTGATAGTTAATGTCAGCTAACAATAGACTTGAAAGAGGCTTCAGGGCCAGAAGACCTCTGCGTCGACCATTCCTGACTGCATGAACACAGGCGGTTACTTGTTCTGTGGGCCACTCAGCAAAGAAACATCAGAGTTCAAAATTGGCATCACGTCATCTTCACTGATGAACCCCGTTTTTTTGCTGCACAGGATCGATTGGCGTTTGCGAATGCGTCGAATAAAAGGGGACAGGTTCAGGGATGACTGTGTGGAGGCTTTTGTTCAGGAAGGAGGTGGTTCTGTTCTTATTTGAGGGGGAATCCACTATAATGGTAAAACTGACATCGTCCTGCGGCAAACGTCAATCAGCGGACCTACCGACGTGTTCTTGAACGAACCTGCTTGCCACATGCTCGCCATGTGTATGGCAATAACATCTTGCTACAAGACGACAATGCACGACCTCATCGTGCTCGGGCAATTGATGATTTCCTGGCAAGGCAAGGTATAAAACAGACTTCCCTGGCCTGCCAAAAGCCCAGACATGAACCCCATCGAGCATATGTGGGACTGCATTGACTGTCAATTAAGAAAGCTGAACCCTCCTCCTGCAAGTTTGATGATTTGGGGGCATCTTTGGTGAGAGTTTGGAACGATGTTGCCTTGCAAGATGTCAACAAACTCATTGACAGCATGCCTTCTCGGATTATCGCCCTTACTGAAGCGCGCGGGGGCGCCACTCGTTATTGAACTTGCGCAAGTGTTACAATAAGTCATTCGGTTAATGAATTGACACTGTCTGCTTGATGTTGTAAAGGCACCAGCTGCTCTTCTGTTTTACCCACTGTTTACATTGCACCTAGGTATTTACCCAATTTGAATGTTATTAATTTGAAAGTGAATCAATTCCTAACTGAGCCACTGGATTTACTTGAATATCATGTCCATGTATTCGTACTTATACTGCAATTAAATCGTTGCTCTCTTGGAACACATTTTGTGTCTATTATTACATTTCCAGTCCGCTATGTGAATTTGAGGAGGGGGTTGCAAACTTTTATTGGCATGAGAATACTTGTTCAGATTTTTATATATTCAGCCATCTATCTAGGTCACGGTTTAACACAAAATCCTTACAAAAAAAATTATATTAACAATATTTAAAGATATGAAAATAAGGTCCTTTTTTTCCCTGTAATTCATCAGATTGCATGTTGCTTATCTGCCTTTAAATGGAACAGATTAGGTACAGTGTAATAAAGAACTTTTCATAAATATAAGTCACATGTTTAGCAATACGGTACCATGTGGGTTATCAGCTATGTTGGTTCATGTTGTTCATTGTCGTAAATATTTAATATTGACATCAAGACAGAAAATAATAAGTATACCTTGACATCAACACAACTTTACATTGGTTTCCCTCGTGTTCAGTATTTGGATTTGATATATCAGGTATATTAGATGTATCATTTTGTCAAATTTGCTTACGGCGATATTTCAGGATTTCATCTGACAGCCCTTACTATGTAGTTGTGCCGCGAAGCTTTTGGGTCCAATCGGCCCAACCATTAAAGGTCCAGTTCGAATCCAAATCTTGCTTTATAACATGGAAACATTATTCATGCACCTAGAAACTTGTTTTCCCAAAAGATCCGCAATGACCTTGCAAGAAAAACGTAAATCGCGGTGAAATCGTAGGTCACTTGGTGTAGCCGCCATCTTGGATTTTTTAACTTTTTCAAATTTTCTGACCCCATGTACCTTTGCGGAAACACCACTCCGAAGATATTTGCACTGGAGGTTTTTTTGCATGATATTTTCAGGACTACTAGACAAAAGCTTAATGTAGATGAATCTATAATAAAATCGATCGCATACAGTCATTTCCGGTCGTGAGAAATGGTAGAACTGCATTTAGAGGCTTGAATTTGTTTTTAAAAAGGTACACAATAACAATACAAACAAAATACTAAACATGACGAATTCGTAAGTCATGTGGTTTAGTCGCCATTTTGATTTTCTTTAAATTTGTCTAATTTTGATATTTTAAATTTTGATCTAAATAATCCCAGAGACACACTAGACTCGCAACTTGTTTTATAAGATGCTGAATAACTTGACAAGCAAAATATGTTACCATGGGTCTGACAGCACATGCATGAACACATGTGGCCTCTGTTTCATATTGTGTAAATATCACCGAGGTTTTCAGTTGTATTCAGGGGACATTCAAATATATAAATACAGGATCCCCGACACCTTGTCAATTACATCCGATGCAGTAGTCACCTAACTGACAAGCTGCAATGGTACATGCTGATCCTTTGCAAATTGGTTAGTGCCTGTTCAACGTTTTAACAGGATTTGATGTGCTATATATTCACCCATGGGAAGCAACTAACTGCAGACTAAGGGCCTGTATAGCGATTGATATATCTCTCGGCAGTACACCCATATTGAAAGAGGAACATTACAACATAACACACTTGGTAAAGCAAGGAATAAACTTTTATTTTCAGATGTCAGTGATTAACAAATTAAAATGTCTGATGAATGTGCATAGTTAATCTCTAAACATAATTAATATTCACAGAATGCACAGATTGTATCTCATTGTAGGAAATTCTATTGATAACTCTCAGTAAGATATACACATCGTGGTCAACAACGTACACGTTAATAACTCTCGACAAAAAAGACAGCATGTATTGGACTCTTTCTGGAGCTGGGAACTTGTGTATGGCATTGAGAACCATTGTACATGGAGCAAGATTCGGTGTAACATTGAAATCCATCGTTGACTGATTCAAACGGCCGTATATTTTATTACGGTATTTATTTATACAGCGCACATATCCACAACAATGCATGCTCAATGCGCTCCCTGCATTATTACCCTGGTTTAACCTGAGCTGCCACATCTCTCGAAGGTCGCCTCTTACATCAAGTGCCTACATACTGCTACGTGAACAGAGGCACGCTTTGAATAAAGTCACTTACTTATGTTGCTGAACTTCATTGATAACAGTCGACTGAAATATGGACAGGACCCCTTAGCGCCACGTTTGTTTTACAATAATCCATGACTGTGGTAATTATTGTAACTTTTCTTCCTTGAAATATAGTAGATGCTGTGATATGATTGAATTAACTTGAAAGCTTAGGTAAATCGGATATCAACACCTTACATTCAACAATAAACCATTATTGACACTGAACATTGTTTTATAATATGTACATTGGACGAGTATTAGTTTATGACCTTACCTATAACATCGAAATACGTTGGTGCCGATAAATCTAGTTCAGAACTTATTCTCAATAGGGCATAGGTAAAGCTTATAATAAATAATTTCAGATGTAGCAAGGTGGGAAAGCGTGACTGATCGAGAGGTACTTACCTCAAAAGGGGATAATAAGCAATTTCAATAAATACATATCTACAGTTCTTTAAAGGGGCAGTAGCACGTTTTTTCGCTCAAATAAGTTGATGAAATGTATTTGAAAAATAATTTCACCAATAGTAAAACATCCTTCTCTCTTCGGAAAATAAAGTTTAAAATGAGTGTACATGTTTCGGTAAAGCCTTGGGCATCGTTTTTGTAATACAAATAATAAATTGTATTCACAATAAAATGGCCGCCATGCAATTTTTGCTTTATACACAACATAGCTTTTACCACTACAGACAATTGGTTTGTGTTATAAGATTTTTTACCCTCTAAAGTTAATTTAAATGAGATAAACTATCATTATAAATGGGAAATTTGAAAAAATAATTTCACAAAAAACGTGCTACTGCCCCTTTAATGCTGAGTGGAGGTTAAAGTAACGTGAAACATAGTTCAGCGTGGTTTTGTTTAAACTTAGTTTGAAATAACAAGCCGACAGCATGATAGCCTATGAAGTCGATTAATCAGGAATTGTAATAATCATTCATTGAGGTGTAATAAAATGTGCGCTGACATGTGGTAGAACTGAAAACAAAGAAAGAAGAACATATTTAAATACATTTTTCTCAATTAAGTTTCTATTACAGTTTTTCAGGAAGCCAATATAAGTACATTTGAGACCCGTGAACAGGTCAATGTTAACATTGAACACGATTAGAACAGGACGGTTTTCTGGATAACAACTTCTCTAATGTGATAATACACAACGCTTTCGGAGTATATGCACACAACTACAAATCTTTTTCACCCAACCACTTTCACTCCTGTCGGAACTTATCCCAGAAGTCTCTACACAGCAACATCTATCAGCATCACCGCATATACTCCCCTCGTGTTTGTATTGCAAATCCTCATTGAATATCATTCTCATGCATTTGTTTCCTCACCACAGACTTATTTGCTATAAAAGTATATCCCATTTTTAGCTCATCAGGCCTGAAAGGCCCGATGGGCTTATGGCATGGCATGGTGTTCGACGTCCGTCCATCTGTCCGTAAACTTTTTGCTTTTTCGACTTCTTCTCAAGAACCAATGACTCTAGAGAGCTGACATTTTATGTGCAGACTCCTTGGCTAATGTGGATTCTAAATTGTAGATGTCGTGACCCTGTGACCCTAAATGGGGTCACGAGTCCCAACCTTCAAAACCTATTCCCATCTTGTGTGCCAGTGCCTTGGCCAATGGGGATTCTAAAGCGTAGATTTCGTGACCCCGTGACCTCAAATGAGGTCACAACCTTCAAACCCTATTTTCATCTTCTTTTCACAGGGTTAACAACCTTAAAAACCTATTTTAATCTTCTTCTCCAGTTCCAAAAGGTCCAAAATATTGTGTGCATACTCCTTGGCTAATGGACTAAATAGGGTAACAAGGGTCACAACCTTAAAACTATGTTTCGCTTGTTAATAATGTTCCGGTATTTCTTGAGATAACTTAGATAATAACGTCCTGATGAGCTACAGAGCCCATGGCTCTATTTTGTTATATATCTTACATTCACTCTGATGAAGGAGTCTATACCCTGAAACGTCGTGTATTTTGACATTAAGGAGTTGTTATCCAGAAAATCTTTCTATTCTTATGTATGCCACTTACTAATGCCGTTCATATATATATTTAATATCACAAGTGCATTCACACATTTAGCATGATATTAATCAGTTGCGTATGTAATTTCCAAATAGAACGAAACTTGTATAAAAACAATTCCCACCCTTGCGGGAAAAGATATACAGTCATGTGCATTTTTTTCTAAATATAACTTGCATTGAGACTTGTTGACTGAAATTCTTTACATGTACGTCCATTCTTACTTTTATTCGTATTTTGTTCGTATTTTAGCTAAATATAGATTGAGCTACACGTTAGTAAACATCTAGAAAAAAAATTCATGTCTAATCAAAATGTATGTTTCCTAGGCCGTATTTACAGTACCAAATCTGTAATGTGGAGCAGCATGCAAGAGCCGCTGAACTGTCGTGGCTTTGTGATGTCACTAACAATGACTTCATAATAGTGACGTAATGACATTGATATCTATTGTAACTGAGCTTTTCCATTATTCACGTTTTTCTAAGTTTCTCTTTAAATTCTGTTACAATATTACAATATAAACTATTTTCTTTTAACATATCTGAAATACCTTTTGGAAACAACTTTTACAATATTACTGAACAAAAGAGCACAGGTAGCAAACTTACCTATTGTGTAATACAGTCTAATCTAATCGTGAATTCGCGACTTGTTTTTCAACTTTTTTCGAATGTAAATGATTTTTGCTAACACAATATTAAATGACTTGCTGCTCGGAATGTCCATTGTGAATTATTGTGTCGAACTCGCTACAGCTCAGAGCTTACCACAAAAATAAACCCGCGGGACAGATAATTCGTAATTCCTTGCAACCTGTTGATTATTCTCATAATAATATCAACATAAATTCATATTGAGCTAACCTTCCTGTGTGTCCCTGTTAAGCTGCAGCTTGTCTCCTGTCGGCTCACATCTCCCACACCTGCCACCACAACGGAGATGAATCTGTTGTCCATTCCCAGACCTGGTCACGGATGGCCTGTGGGGATTATAGCCACTCGCTGTCCAGGTTTGCTGAGCAAATATAACAAGAATTAGAATTAACAAGAACACAGACTAAACTGAGTGTCTAACTTACTCTTGTACATATCCTTACCACTGGTCCTTCTCTTGTTGTGAATTGTTGTAAAATCAAAGATGTTATAATCTGAAAAGGTTTTTTTGTCTGACTAAAATATGTTTCATTCAATCCTAATACAGGATATGGACCATTACAAAAGACATTTGAATGATAACCTCTATTTACAGCCTGCTGAGCTCCAGAGCCAATGGCTCTGTTTTTAAGATTTACGCCCTTGACATGTTTAGAATACTAAAGATAAACTTATTGTGATTGCTAATTCGGATATTCTGGAATCACTCTGAAGCTCATCAGGAATTATGTTATTCGATATCTCTGAGGAAACAAATTAGATATCACATGAAAAAGGCATTGCCCAGTCATCAAATGTAAACTTTACATACAAATGTGGCTCAAGGGTTCACTAAATCTACAATTTAGAATCCCCATTGGACAAGGAGTCTGCACATAAAGTTTTAGCTCTCTAGAGTCATTGGTTCGAAAGAAGTAGTCAAAACAAAACAAAATATTACGGACGGATGGACGGACGGACGGACGCTGGACGCCATGGCCCTTTCATCGGGCTAATAAATAATGATGCATCAGCATGAATCAAGAAATTCAGTTTGAGAATCCACACAAATGACACCTTAAGAAAATCGAAGAAAGTAGTTTGTCTTTGAACGATGTCAAAGTTGGAATGAATGGACCTTGTCACGTTACAACTAGATAGAATACGAAGGCCGGAGGGTTGATATTACCGGCGAAAGGAAAACTGTCATATCGTAACCTTTTTATCATATACCAAATCTGTGACTGTGAAACATATGAAAAAATGGTTTAACTAGTAAACAGTTTATTGTTAAAAACAAATAAACAATAACAATGGAAAACTTCATTGTTTGGGTCTGCTGCCTTTCTCTTGTGATTTAGTTCCTCCCGTTTAGCACCCAATAGATCTCTTGAATGTTGAAAAGTTATGTCGGTCAAAATATTAACAGGATAGCGCTTCGAACATCTACAAAGTCTCGACTAGGAGGATTTCAGCGAATCTGATTCATATTCAGTTGTGTTGTTTTCTGACATTCAGAAAAAACGTGCTAACAAATTGTCCGATTTTTTCTCACATCCCCAACTGAATGGAAATAGGTTTACATGAGTTTCAAGTCACCTTCAGTTTTCTTCACGGTGTTAACATTTTTCTTGCTGTCCACAAATAAAACTGTATCAGTTTCATCGGAGAACCAATCTTACCCTGAAATCGCTAAGAGAACATACCAGTATTCCGTTCTCCCCATCGTTTCCACTACATCAGAGCTATGTACCTTCTCTAACCCTGAAATTAACGTGATGGTGTCTTCATTTTCTAAAATTCCTTCCAGTTTAATAATTCTGTCGGCAAGAGATGCCAAAACATCGTCTCCGATACTCAGTATGTCAATGTCAATGTCAATATTGACAAGGGCGACAAGGGATGTAACTCTAAAATATAAACTGGACTCTTTCTGTTGACATTTTGCGTGCTTGCGTGAATTGGAATTGATTGCAAAACCTGCTTACCAGCTGGGCAATACTGCTGATATGGATCTTTGGCCCTTGGGCTAATATGGCTGATATGGATTTGCGGCCCAGGTGGGCAATACAGCTGGAAGTCCGTAACCAGTACCGTATGTGCAAAATGGTCCATATTATTGATAGGTATATGATAAAATTAGATATGCATTAATCCATAATTTCCATCTAAAAATGCCATACAAGTAATAAACTACGTGTTTTAGTATAAAGCCGATAGTATGAACACTGCGTCTGTTAATTCATGATAAAAAATGTACACTGACATGTATGATCAGCTAATTTAATTACCAGCCCAGTTTTCAAAACATATTTACAGCATTTGGTTGTATTTTAATTCATACATAAACGTATGATAAATGTCCTTATCAAACTCATGGACACATTGTAAATTATTATTATTTGAATCTTACCTGTAAGCTGACGACAATACCAGTTTGACTCGTATCTATATCGAATGTCCCAACTGGACCACAGGCTTTACCCCGTTCACTGTAACAATCTTCTGCAGTCGCATATGGGTGTTTCGTACCAGTTCCAACAGCAAAAGTGTAATAACTCCTGTCCACAGTCATATCCTGCAAAATTGTCGTAATGTAATTATTAGTTTTTGATGAAATAATGAAATGGAAAACATATATTTGGGTAAATCTGCGTTTATTATTAATGTCTTTTTATTGTACATTTATGTCATGGAAATGTCTTTCCAGTAATAATACTTTGAAGACAGAGTCAGCTTTATTTCCCACTCGGACTCATTATGTTAAACAAGGTAATGATTCATTGTTGGTTCAAAATACGCCAAATACAGTATTCTTTATCACTGGCACTATATAACCAAACAATATTTTCGATATATCTGTTTTGAGTTATTTTGTACTTATCACAGATGGATGACAAATGCATCTGTGATAAGTATTTATACAAAATAATTTTGAGTCACACACCAGCATATATCAATAGATTTAACAACAGATAGCTTAATACCACGTCTTGAGCATATTAAACAATTACAGCGTGGTTTTAAATCGATCCGCTTCACAGTTTTAGTAATAGGAATCAAGTCAATATGAGTTACTTGATCATATTATTAATATCAAGCATCATTCACCTTAAGATTTCAACATATCTATTAAGAATACAATCTATGTGTTGTATATGATTTTAAGTTTTTGTTTGTTTTTGTGGCGAATTTTTTCAACATTTAAACATACTTTTTAGGTTTAAGTATTATAATTTCCTGTGACATGTACGTACGTTTATGTTAACTTTTATCTTGTTGAAATGAGTGGTCCCTTCCTGCCCAATACCAGCCCCCACAAGAGGTCGTGCTCCTGTACAATACTTGTTACTCTTGTTTGGGTACTCTCCAGTATTGGTTACAGCCAGAGTGACGAACTCGGAGGGTGCTGCAGTGGTCATTCTGTGACAGTAGATCTTTGTTGGACACTCCAGAAAGGTGGGAGCGTCAGGGTATATCCAGTACTCGCCATCCTCCGCATTTGGAGATGCCGCCTTCACATCGGAACATGACCGCGGAACGCTGACTGCAAATGAAATAGTATGCCATATTTAGACAGTTACTACCGTATTTTGTTTAACTGCTATCTAAATGTTTCCGGTATCCAGTTATAAATTCGCCAATATATGAAATCTACCCCATCATTTCATACTCTTACAATTTCCCAGCCTGAAATTACATGCCCATATAAAATAGTTCCCAGTCTGAAAAATCCGGTATAGTTTCACCAGAAGAAGAAACCATGGCAGGGGTTAAGCAATCATTCAACAAAAAAGCACTTATTATTTTGTAACTATCTTTAATTTTTGAAAATTTATAGTCATGTTTGTTGTCACTTTAAATGGTTAAGAGTGGTTAATTATTAAACGCCCGGATCGTTATAAGACGAAATACGATATTTTCAGTAATTATTTTTTTATTGCAGCAATGCAATACCATTTTTACTTACTGTTGGTTAAAGTACATTCATCAAATACTATCTTACCTCGTTTTCTGTAGAGAACCTGTGTGGGTTTCATCGGCTCCGATAACTGTACACCCCAACACTGGCTAGTAATACACTCTTTCTTTTCCCTATCGTAAAGAAACCAGAGCAACTTAGGAGTTAGTAACATATGTTTCATGCAGTCATTCAGTGTTTCCTTACGAAGGGTTTCCAAAAGAGAACTATGGAGTTGGCCGTATTCATCTACATCATTGAGTGGAACGAAGACAACTTGGTTACATATCTCTGTCAAAACACTGTCAGTAAGTAGCATCAATAAGCAAACACAATACGATGGTTTATACATGGTGTCTGACTGCAGAATGATCGCTTCTGAACATACTGATTGCCTGTTACATAAACATTGTACTGGTATGTCATCTCGAGCTCGTGTTATGAAGAATATAAACTGTGCTGTTAGTAATGTTTGGAACACTTGTAAGTCATGAAAAAAACATCAGATGCTTTTAGTTGACTCAGTCTTATTGATCTGCTTGATCCGTCATCTGTAACACGATGAGCTCATTTTGAACAGTGCATATATTTGTTTTATATATAACCTTACTTCACCAGAGAAACCAACAATCCAATGTATTTTTATATATACTGCAACACTCAAAAGTATTTTAAAAAAACAATGTGACTTAAGTTTCTCTTAACAACACGTTCCATTTATGGTAATATTTATTAACCATGCAATTCAACTGGTTAAAATATATGACATGATCTACAAAGATTATAACTGAAATTGATTGTAGTACACACTGTCCTGAAAATGCAAGTGTTGCTCTTCTAAGTTCTCATTTTGCTTGTTTCACAATCACGTTAACTTCAAGTATTCTTAAGAACAATATGCAACTTCTCTGCAAATGATCACATACATTATTGATAACGTCATCCGTGTACGCTTTGAGGTGCGACCGTTACTTTGTTGACTAGCTTTTGAATTATTGTTGATGCAAAGTCTTGGGAGCGAACGTCATTACTTTGTTTGGTACAGGTCTTATAGTGTAATGAAATCGGATATTTTCTGTGCAAAAGTTATTAGGAAATGTCAGAAAACGTTATTTACGAATTCTTCATAAATTAAAATATGACCAACCTATCACATTTTGAAATCGATGAAAAATAAAGCCATTGACTCTGTAGCTAATCTGAGTTTTAACAATATACTATATAACGTTCAACAATTGTCCAGAAATATTTGGTAGAGAATTAAAAATCTAAACTAAATAATCCAATAAGACCAGCTTTCTAAAACTAAAGATAGTTTTCAGTGGTATGGAATAGCCTCAGTGGCCCTTATTGAGGATGGACGAGTCCCCAAAATTTCACTTTAGAATCTCTTTGGCTAAACAATATTTCAGGTTTCTTAGGTTTTTGGTACTGGAGAAGAAGATGAAAATTATTAGGGGCCACAGACTCACAAAATCTACATTTAGAATCCTAAATTTATCCCCGGGATTTCAGCTCTCTTTAGCCAGTTGTTTACAGGTCTGACCAGCTAATAATGATACTGAAAGTCAACTGCAGTATTTAATTCGATCAATACCCATAAGTATGGAGATCACATTGAGTAATACGTATATATGTAAAAACAGTTAATTATATATTCAGGTTGCCTTTGTTATGGATGTGTTGCTTGTGGTTAATTGATCTGAGTATCTCAATTATCAACTTCCCAACGCAAGACATAACTCTTGCCAGATTCCATCACTGGCTGATTTAAGCCTTGCAGTATTTGCCTCGCTATTCAATGCTACGATCGTGGATCGCTCGCCTGAAATGTATGTTGAGCTCTGATTTCATGGCACATAAAACATGTGACAAGGCTTAAATCAACCAGTAAAGGAGATTTAAGCCTTGCGTTGAGAAGTTGCTCAATTATAAGGCCAGACAACTTTGTAGGGATATGGCAGTTGTTCTTCTGTTGTTTTATTGATGCTGTCAAAAACGCATGTAACTTTATTACAATGTATTGGATTTGACTTTCGAAAGTAGCAAGGTTACGTCATGTTGTAATGTTTTTTATATATATATATATGCTTACTTTTCTTACAATTACAAGGTACATTCTATTTTGTATGAGAACAATTCAAATAATTGATATGTTGAATATTGTTACTTTAAGTACACATTTATAACAACATAATTTTGCTATGTTTGTTTGAAAACTTTTGTATAATTCTATTGTAATGTATCGAACAGAATCTTGGCTCGAGGCGTGTGTCCATGTTAGTACCTCTATATTAGACATTCCCTCAGATCTAAAGTAAGTTCCAGGTATTGATTTGAATGTACTACGCTTGACCTACCCAGTATCAAGGCTCTAGTCGTATTTTCTGAGGTTACCATGACATGCGAATATACATGCTGCTTTAGTATTAATAATGTAACGAGCTTCCCGTTTCAAAAAAGTAAAAAAACATGGATGAAACAGTTTGATAAACACGTATTGATAAAAGCTATAAATGATCGAGGATTGCCGAAGATACATTTACTCTGTAAACAATTCGTCATCAATATACAATGCAAAGTGTACATCCCTGAACCCATTACTGACATGCTAAAGAGTAAGGTAATATCACTGTGACGTCAACTCTGTGACGTCATAGCAATATGATTTCATGATGAGCTGGCATTGTTCAGCGTCTACTATCAAAACCAAAGTTCCTGTGGAACAAGGTTTAGATGATAAAGCAACATCTTACCCACGTGATACTTTCTTGAGGGATTCCAAAACACTATGACATAACGTATTGCAGTCATAACACGTTCACGTGGTTTGATTGGATAATGATTAACTTTACCCGAATTACTATATCATTTCACTTTCACTTTGAAGCTTTACAGAATATAAGTCATATGGTCCATGGATCAACGCAAAGGTTGATTTTCATCGAGTTTGAGTCACGAGGTATTATGAATAATAAAGTATGTACATGGTGTTCAGTAATATTGTGGAAGGTGTGGTATAATAGTGCCTTTAAACAAAATATTACACTTTATCAAATGCAACGCATATGCATAGAACAGCAATGGTTCAATTGCAATAACATCCTTTTTCATTTGTTTATCAATAGCAAGACATTGTAAATAATATTTGATGACTTGATAATGCTTCTATCGTTGCCTATATCGAGTGTTAACTATTCTAATAGAACAATATGTACAAATATACAATGTTTAAAGGCATCTTGAAGTCGGTCTATGATAATACAAGATGAATATGATGGACCAGCCTAACAGAGGGGCAATATCTTGCACAAAACCGTCCTTAGAAAAAATTGATAAATAAATATAAAATAAGTCATAAATCTATGTCATTGCAGTAATTATTCACTGTTTCTTTGACCTCAAAGTAAGAGAATATTACGAAAAAGGACAGCAACATTGATCGTTTGCACTGTTCCTTTAAATCCTTACTCATTTGTACATTCTGATGTGTCTTTTCTGAGGTCAATGGTGTAGAGATGCCTGAACACTCAGAGTAGAGTTTTAACTAAGGTACAATGATGGAATGGTCTGAACTCTCAAACTCGCACCAGACCTACAAATCTAGCTCACACACACACACACACACACACACACACACACACACACACACACACACACACACGAATTTAACAATTTTGTCGTTTTGGAAGTAACACCATGTTCTACCAATATGGATAACCGTTTTCTACGGATACGGATTATCAGGTCGTGTAATGAAATGTTTTAATCTCTACCTCTACCATAACAATATATTGTAACAAAAATTTATAATAAATGACAACTTAATATGCGCCTTTAACTGATTATAAACGGTATACATATATTGATATAATTATACTACTATACTATAACTACTGTGCAAAACGGGAGCATAGGTTACATATAAGTGCCAACATACAGTGTTGTTGCAGTTGTTTACTCTGAAGTATTTATTCTGCAAGGGAAAAGGTCGCATCAATATAGGTATACATGGACGACTTTAAATTCCTTTAACCATTGTGTCAGATAAAGCAATACTTATTTAACAGTTAACATTTCACAATACTGTCTCCAAATAAGCCGTCCTGAAACCGGTCATCCGTAAAACTGAGACGGGGCTTTGTCTCTTTACCCATTATCAGAAATGCTGTTTAAAAAGTTTTAACTTAACTTGCACATAGTATATAAAAGCTAAATGTGACTTTGATTGGCGTATTATTTGTCTCTATTTTTTTTTCCTATTCTTGTTACGTTCATGAAAGGTCAGCAAGGGCTTCTAATATATTTCATCTTCTTCTATACATTTACATCGGCTGATGATCAAACAAAAGGAAATTCCAGACAAGTGTTTACATTTTTTATTTGTGTTATACTCTAATACGATGAATGTATTCAACAATTTCCAACTAATGAGTTCAAAGACACAATTTAACCATAACATGGAGATCAATGAATCGTTTCAAGCTCTTGACTTGTCAGCTTGTATGTTTCTGTCGTATATTTGTCTGTATTCAACGTGCTTGTGTTTATTCATGCACGGTGATTGATGTTGCAATCTCCAGGTTGTCCATTGTTCTATATCCCAATACAATTTTCAATTTTGTAACATGGATAATTTAAGCCACGTGATATGTGCTCGAAGTTTTATCAATTCTGAAATCGACAACGTTGTGCGAGACGTTGGGCGTATCTTCTCTCACTTCATCATGTCAATGGTGAAGCCATTTTAGTTGAAGCAAGTTATTTTCAATCGATTGAAAACAATAAAATATTTAAGGTGTCTAATGTATTTGCGCAAAACTATGACAATGCATGGTGCACAGAAATATATGTTGTTGATTTATCCATGAACTGCAAAGTGTGTCGTTTTAAGTAGACTTATCCTTTAACAGCATGCAGCAGAGAGTAGTGGTTTGTTATAAAGAGTATACTTAACGACCTTCCATTTACAACCATTTGTATTAAACAAGTTAATGTTTTTGGTATAAAACGAGCGAAAGCGAGATCAATCCCGTTACTGATTTTCACCCAATTTGACACCATGCTAAATTTTTATTTTGGTTTCTTGATTACAATCTATGTCGTAGCACCGTGTAAAACAACACACTCAATAAAGTCTGGTAATTCAATTTGGTCTGACACGATTGGACCATTTTGTTTCAATAAGAAAGACACTTGAGAAAACTATGATCACTTAGACGCTGTGATTATTCGATCATTTATCTATGGTCTAGCCTTATTAGCAGGGTGGCTTGTTTAACAGAGTTATTGATAATCAACTGAATTATTTAGGTTGTATATTCTTTCTTTAGATTAATTAAAAAATACAAATTCATATTGTAACTACATTGTTTTAAACTAAACTGTTTAAATTAACATGAGTATTATTGCAGGAAGCCGTTTTAAACATTCTTTGTAATGATATGTTGGATAACACATCAGGACTGATCATAATCAACGAGGCATTTATCATAATATCTTCGATTAACTTGAGAATGTTTTGCAGTCAACGTCAGGAATGATTACTTGATGAAGCTAAGTTAAAATACTTTTAATACAATATTGCATCGATTCAAATGAATATTCATTTCAATACTCAACGTGTTTAAATTATTCGTTTAGGTAAAAAGCATCCTGTAAAATAAATTGATGATATTCTTCCTCGGCAGTTGAAAAAATATCAACATTTCAATAGCCAATGATAATAATTAAATCATATAAAATTAATAAAACAAATAAAAACAAGTTTTAATGATAAAAACATTTTTAACAAGTTTTGTGGCATTGACATTGGCATTTCTTATGACAAAATGAACACGAACTCTTGCATGTGTGACGTGTAAAATATAAACCGCATTTCAAAGTTTAGGACAAAGTTTAGAGGAAATGAAAATACAGCAAAATCAATGTGAACAACCTCTTGTCAAAGTTTCACAATCAGTTGTACATGTTTCATTTGAATTCCGGAAAGTATAAAAAGGCTGTTATGTAACTTGATTTAAACGTATTTATTCACTGAAAAAGTGACGGAATCGGCAAACAAGCAAAATTATGCTTATATAAATCCTTCTTCCTACAAACTGGAAACAAAACAAACAAACGTGCATGACGTTCACAGAACCGAATAAGTTGCATACACCGAGAATCATGAAATATAAAGCCAACAGGCATGTATATGGCACGAGATTACAGGCATTATAAAGGCATTGAAGGCATTAAACTTTAAAGTTGTTGAAAGTTATATAACAGCAAGGCAATAGCATGATAATAGAACAAACATGAAAACCTTTTGGATTTAACGATAAAATTATGGACGGATTTTAGTAGTACTTGATTTTCCTGGTTCGATGCGGAAGCATTTCCCTGCAAGATGGACGTTGTATTGAAACCTTTTGTAAAGAAGTATTCGTTTACTCTTATATTATTGCATATGGAGAGGTTAGAAAAAAGTGAATGTCACTTAAAACCGTCATATGTCATATGTATGGTCAAATGCCAAGAAAACCTAACAAAGACGTACTTCGAATTTCAACGACCATAGTCATATCAATAACAGGTTGACCTAAAACTGACAATTTTATGCAATTATGAGAAATTTATAGATAACCGCCCATCAACTGATCACAATGGAAAGAACTCTTGTCAGGAATCGTCATTAATGGAACAGTAATTGTCAGGTGTGACGCCTTGATACAAACAAGTCGGAAAGGTTAATTTAGGATTCCTCGAAAACGTGTGTAATTTAATATTAGGACAAGTGCACTTGTAAGTAATCGTTCAATTACATTTGTGATTCTATTGTTCTGTCCCTCCATTATCCTTCAGTAATGACACATTGCATATTACACACAAAGTTCCACTTTATATGTGTGCTTCATTTCTTTTTTTTAAACAGTTTGATGTATATTTTTCACAAATAACCAAACGGTTCGGTCATCCTGTAATAATCAGTGTAGTTGAAACTGCTACCCTGCTAAACTACCATGATTCCCTGCGCCCAGTAACTATCGTATTGCTATAAATAACCAACAGATGAACTAAAATTCGAGCAATATTTGCAGCCCCCGGATGAGATAACTATTTTCTGTAGTCATCCTATCAACATTGTCAACATCAGCAGTGTGCCAGAAGAACTAAATAATCAACGATACAATTCTTCAGATGTCACATTCGTCTCTTTGTTCAAAGTACAGACAACTTGATCTACACCAAATTCCCCCGCAGTCACAGGGGCGAGTATTGTCGAAAGAAAAGCGACCGTAAATCATACTAAGTCGACAATCGAGCCCCTTATACTATATTATATACCTCCATGCCTATTTAACAGTCTTTGGATTCAGTTGTTTTTTTCCGGGCCTTACAATTTCTATTGAGAAGGCCTTATACTGGCCTTTGGTTTGTAACCAAGGTTGCGTCGCCTGAGATGACATATTTGTTTTAACTGTCAACTTCTACGATACAGTATTATTAAATGAAAACAATTTCTTAGTGTTCATTAATAGAGCTATTTATTACTGAAGATTCTTTTTGTAAACGAACTAAAATTATTTGAAACAGTGTTAATGAACCATTTTTTCTGCGTCATTTTTATAGAGGTGTGGTGGTATTTTTCAAATGCGAATTCTGCAGGTTTCTCCTTAAAAGTATACATTCCCTCAGTTTATAAGCCGGTTAAGGTCCTCAGGCTCGGTCTTGTTGCGAGTAGATAGACCTCAGGATGGTTCAGGTAGAGCGACCGAAAAGCGACTTGCGGTCTATCAACTTGCACCAAGACCTCGTCTTCGGACCTTAATCTTTACAAAATGTGAAGGGATGCAACGTCAACACCGTCTGAAATTGTATTTCAGAATAGTGTCATCATCTTATCTTTCAATGATATATATCACTTCAAAGCCAATACGTGTTTCTGTACAATAAGGCATAACACATACAATTTTATCGGGTATTTGATTTAAACATATTTATTTCCATGAAAGGAACCGGATTGGTAAATAAGCTTACAGCTTATGTTAATAACGCTCCGCTATCGAGTATTTACAAAGAAATGTTTTTTCAAATATCAAAATATCAAAATATTAGCATATGACTAAATTAAGCCACGAATATATATATAGCACCACATGGGCTTGTATTGGCGAAAAACTAGAGATGAAAAAGCACATCAAGTCGACGATCAATCCCTCATTATATAAAAAGGTAAAGGGATGTAACAAGGTCAACTCCCCATATCCGTTTGAAATTATATTTCAGAATGTTGACATCATATTATCACTCTACATTATGTACCAGGTGAAAGCCAATACATTTGTCTTTAAAATATGCCATCATTAACCTTGCATTTTCTGACATGAGCACTTGCATGATAAGCTTGTCAGCGGGATATTTCAATAACGATTCATTGGATTCCTTTCATATCCTACACAAAAAAATGACACACATAGGAATGTTCATGTCATGTCACCTTATTGACAATTGCCAATCAAAATAATTTGATAGGTTTGTTTCCTTGTTGAAACACTTTAAGGTTGTTGTCCTTAACTTGATTTGTCAGTATTAAATGTGACTTCGTCATTTGTCAATTAGCTTTGCGAGTCAATGTCATGTCAGATTCATTGTAAATAGAAAGAAACACGTCTAAGTTTACAGAAAGGGTTTATTTTACTAATTTGGTGTCCTTCAAGTCCCAGATCATTTGATTAACGCTAATGTGTGAAGTGTCCATTGTCCAAACAAACATACAACGTGATGTCGGTTAATGGAAAATAGCATGCTTACAGATCGAAATACTTGCATAGCTCCCCACGTGACAGGCGTATATTGATGATGAGTTCTTGATAGAAGTAGTATAGCAGTATATTGCATTTCTGGATACCTTTAATAGCATGCCCTGCGCTAACAAAATAATCTAGTATATATAGTATAAAATATCTGCTGACATTTAGTCATTGTGGTATAAAGGTGATTATGACATGGTTATATTTGGGATAACACTACCTTCAATAGTACAAATTCTTGTACTTTTTCGGGCCATGTCCCAACAGCTTACCACACGACCATTTCGCCTCGACCAGAATGTCAATATCAAAGTAACCAATACAATAACGCTACCTTAGCAAGTTAAGGTCGCCTTAGCGCCTTTATGCAGCCTGGAGAGTTACGTGCAGTATAATTCATTAGAAATACTTGCCATTTAGATAGTGAAGAAATATAACATGGTTATAGTTGGGATAACACTACCTTCAATAGAACAAATTGTCCTTTGTCGAGGCGAAATGGTCGTGTGGTAAGCTATTGGTACAGTCAATGCTGGCGATAGTTGCCTTACCCTGAGGGCGTCGGCCCGAAAAAATTAAAAAATGTGTTTGTTTGTACTATTGGAGGTAGTGTAATCCCAAATATAACCATGTCATATTTCTTCAATATCTAAATGGCAAGTATTTCTAAAGGTGATTAGTGCTCTAATATATCTAATCTAATAATTTAACCTAAGTTCACTGTACCAAATGTTCTGTACAATTATGTTATTTTAATGATGAATTCGTACAGTATATGGGTATGAATAATTATCTACCTTCATCGTTCTGCTAATTCCGGGTTTACACAGAGTAATGAGTAGTGAGTGTCAATGCCGGAATTGAAAAATTGCCGTGGTTTAAATGACGAAAATGTTGTGTGATTATGGAATTAGTCAATCTGATATTGTCAATTGACATTTTGTATGCATGTTTTGGACAAAGGTCCGCTTGTACAACAGAAGTGTCAAGAACGCAAGAACGCAAACACAATAACTAATTGTTATTTGTCGTAAAATCAATTTGTATACTGATTTAACTACAGTTTTCCTTATATAGAATGACATTGTAATGTAGGGTTTTGTTAACAGAACCTGCTTTTAATGCGATTTGTCAAATAAAAGTGCCTTACACGAAACTTGTCCTAATGCTATGCACTCGGAGTATGTATTATGGAAGGATGTACAGTCACAAAGAACAATAATGAGGATACTAGGAATACCGTTTAATCCAGAGCTTTTCCAAGGTGAGTAGAGTGAGTAAAAATTAGCTGCACAAACTTTGTCGTAATTAATTACATGATCAAGACTGTTCCCTGTTATGTTTACTATATCAGTATCTACTGAATCAATAAAGTTAATAATTCAACGTAGAATTGGCGTTCTTCCTTATGGATAGGCCTGAAACTTAAATATTGTTGAAAAACACGAAGTACAATCATGTTTGGTTATACAGTTTTTGATTATAACTACACCACAGTTCTAAATAATACCTTTTTCTATGCAAATTGTCTCAATCTCAAACATGAAGGTATACTTATGGATTAACACACAGCATAGAAACCTACATGTTTCATATATATAACCACTGATATATCTGTGAATGCATGTATGTCCACATACCTTTAATGTCCGTCCATACAATATATCATGTCCTTTTTGGTTAGTTACTGTAGTCTAAAGGTTCAGTAGAACGCCAAAAAGCATATGAGAGACGTGTTTAAGTTGGTTGACTAACATTGTTCAGATTTCTTACAGGTGACCTAATTTCAATAGTACTTAAGACTCTTAGAAAATGAAATCCGAAGGGGAAACACTAATGCATAAAAAGAGGCTTAAGAGTAACACAAAAACATCTTATCGCTGAAATATGAAAAATATTGTTACAAATAGCCGTTGTCTCTTTGATCTCGAAAAGAGAATAACAAACACGTTCCCTATGGGTACCGTATTTATTACGGGTCGCTGTAGTTTCTAACATACGTTATATATGAAAAAAAGGTGTTTAGATGTGTTTTCACTCACGATTTTCAATAAACTCATATTCATTTTTTTGCAACCATTTTGTTGTTGGGGATAACATATGCCAAACATTATAAATTGTGATATTTAATCGAGAAATAAGTAGTATTGCCAAATATTACCATGTTGATGAAAGTCGATATTTAATTATTAATAAAGGTAGAAGTAGTGATTTCTGATCGAAAACCGGACAGTGCATTGTGATAGGTTTTGATTAATTAGTCAAACGTGATTTTGGAAACTTATTTCCAGCGGACAAAAAGACAAGTTGTGGTTGAATAAAGTGTAATAGGTCATCTACTACGGTGCATGTAAATGGGACGTATAGTTTCGGTTTCTGCACATGTATAAAGATGTTGCTCGATTTTAATTGCAAATGAATTATCATATATGTGGCGCATGGAGATGAAAATGCACCTTGAGAGAACATATTTAAAACTAATAATGGGTCTATTGATATAGCCCCAAAATATGGTCATAGAGCTAACAATGAAGTCAGTGTATATAGATATTGTTGTACAGATAGGTTTCGAGGTGACATTTGAAATTGTCATCGGTAGGAGGGAATTTTAGCTCGCCAGGGAGGGAATTCCATTTCACAGATGCCATGTACTTGAATGTTTTACATCCAAATGATCTGAGACTCCATTTTGGAACACAGAAAAGTTTGGCCGAAGATGACTTAAGAGTTCTTGCTGGGACATAAGAAGAGAGGAGTCCCTGAAGATGCCATGAGACACTGATAGGCAAGTGTGAGGATGATATAGTAGAACTGAAATCAGCACATGTGGTACGTTGGCACGTATAACAGCAAAATAAAATATTATGAAACACATTGGATACATCTTTAACACTTTTTGTGAGAAAATGTGCAAATATGAAGGAAGAAATAAAGAAATATAAAACTCGAAGACAGCAAATGTATTCTCGATTGAAGATTCAATATTATTAAAATAGAGTCATTGACTTAGTGGCTAATTAGATATTTCATAACTCATTATCTCTGAGGTGAATGCTGAGGGTCACAGTCAGTAAATCTCCATTGTCCGAGGATCGTGATAAAACATTTCCTCTTTCTCGGGTTTTCCGCCAAATAGGACCAAATAGCTCCATATGTTTTGGCACCTGTGGCCATCATTTGGAGCCACAGAGTAACCAAGTGCCATTTCACAATGATTCTTTACACACGATTCCTTGTTTTTTTTCTGGATGAAAATAGTTTCTTTTTTAATTACCATCACTTCATACTGCGTTTCTTCATTTGCAACTTCTATGCATTATTTTTCACATTTCCATTCGAAAAACGTGTTTCTTTTGCAATGCCTCAAATCAAACTGTGTGTAGCTAATGAATAACCGCGCCGAAGAACAACATGTTAAAAACGCGACCAAAGATCCATAATAACTAGTGGTGCATTTGCAACCAGCATACTATATCTTCGATATAGTTCTACATTTGTCTGTTAGATAATTTTCCGGTAACCAGACAACAACAGGTTAAATAAAATTGATCAACTGAATACTCCTGATTAATCAAGTTATCTCACAGCGATATTACATCATTACGATCTGGTAATCTGGACCCATATTTTCGAAGCTCTCTTAGTGCTAAGATAGTCGTAAGTGCCATACATTAACATTGACTTACGACTATCTTAGCGCTAAGATAGCTTCGAAAATATGGGCCCAGGGGAATAAACCTGTCAGATCATATTGAAGAAGCTGTTTGTATTGATTGTGTTATTTTGATCACTATCCTTGTAAAATTGCCTGGTCTTTTGTTCCGAAACGATGTCTTATAACATCAAGTGTCTCTTAGATTGCAGTACTTAATACAAGCGAAATCAAACATGTATTCTCATTAAGAAGGCAAATAATTTATTGATGGTCAACATTTTTATTAATCATCATCCATAAAATAGTGTCTTCTTCATCACACCGACTTCTAGAATGCTTCTCAAACAGTGGGTGTATTCTTGTTATCTGCCATTTTGAAAAACAATGTGGCAGCTGACTAAATTAATAATCTAAATCACGTAGTAGTAAAGGATAAATAAAAACAACATTTAGAATAACATGTTGATAAATGATAAAATCGTTGCACCAGTGACGAAATATTCAAATCTTAAAGTAATTCAGTACACCAAAGTTTCCGCCTGAAACCTGGGAATACATTCAAAAAAGGGTAAACGGTGTGAGTTGTTTTAAAAAAGATTTGCGAGGACACTAACATACATGCATTACACTTAAACTATTGCCTCTTTGTACACATTTACTTTAAAGCTTTTTATAAAAAAAAATGAAATGAAAACTGCAATGTGAAACGCAACATTACTGAAACATAAGAATTCCCAGTTGGGTAACACAGTGTTAACTTACCGTATAACAGAGCAACAGAACGAACGTATGGCGTGCTCTAGTCACAGCAAATAAATAACATTTACTCGAGAAATTCTATATTGACCTTTTCTCCTTGTTTGTATCTTGAAAGGGGTCACTGCTAACAATTACTGTTCCATCAAGGATTATTCCTAACAAACAAGAGTCATGTACATTTTGGTCAGGTAATCTTTACATTTCATGTAATTGGATCAATGGCAGTGGTAGTTCAGGCTGTTACTGATAAAGCCATTGTAAACTATTTTCTTTCGCTGGATTTATTTTTGATGGTTTCTTTGGGTTTTTGACAATACTAGTTTTCAAGTTTTCAAATGGCATTAAAGAGTTTAATACTTTCGAGAATTCAAATGAAACCTGTCAAAATCGTTTTGAAAGTTTGACAAAAGGGAAGTTGTGAATTGACACAGGACTTACGACTAAATTATTGACTTCTAATATGTATCTTAAACATTGATAACCAGATGGCAAAAGTCTTGTGTGCCAATTGGAACTGTCATTTTGTCGGTTGATTTAATTCACTGACTACATTATTGATTTCATATGTACTTAAAAATAATTATAATAACAGTCAACTATTTTCACATAGATTTTCAGATTACATACACCGAGGGTTGTACAAATATTTCTGTCAGATCAAGTCGATTTTGATTTTCTGTGATGAGGATATATCTTGTGAATGGATACTCACAATTTCATGCATGAAAGTACATGTATATGATACTTAATATTTTATATCTGTTCAATGGATTGTTGTAATCGCTATTTCAAAGGGGTGTTCTGGACATAATGTTTGGTATATAAGGTACAATTTACAAAATATGAAAATTATGTTAGTACAAGATTATGTTGGTGTAACGTACCTTCTTGGACAATAAATCGATGACGCAACATTACTGTTAAAAATAAGTAAGAAAACCATATTTATCTCTCCTAATTCCCCTGGTTAAGGAGATTTCTAAGATTTTATAAAGCTATGTTTTTCAGAACCGATAATTTTTCAAAATCCTTTTTCACAATTTAAGTTCAGTTGCCTTTAAGAGACATGGTGCAACTTTGTTTCAGTCCTATCTATCCCTCGTGTTTTAAATATCTTGCCATTTTTGCATATTTTCTATGGTCCTTGGGTGTGCTTTCACTTCTTTATTTAAACTAAACTAAACTAAATTGTTGCAAACTGATTAGAAGTTTCCAAACAGCATAACCTTGTTAAATTGATATTACCATTCTTATAGATTTCAAGAAATCCTTCTCATTAATAGGATTATTATCATTGAAAAACGTAATGTGAATACAGTTATTAAATTTGCAGTGAGGTTTTGGCTGACATGTAATCCCGAGGGTATTGATGGATTAATAAACGAGTTGGGTTTGTTTTTAAGTTTCACTTAACTTAAGACCTTCATCAGAATTACAAGACTATTAGAGACTATTTACTTTTGTAATATAAAAACGACATAATTATGAAGAGAGTACTTTCATCAGGATTCTTCTCAATGTTTACGTTTAAGGGGGGGATAGCGCAGTGGTGAACGCGTTCAGCTTCTGATCAAGAGGTCCGGGTTCGAATCTCGCCAGGGGCACGGCAACTTTGTCTGCAGTAGAGAACTGTTCTACACGCAGTAAGGTTTGGGTGCAATGCTACACTGAGTTTCAGTGTAGTAACACCCATGGTTCACTAGTTCCAGCCGATGCCGGCAATGCATAGCCACATGGCGTTGCGGTAATACTAGCAGCTGCGATGTAAGTGAAATACTCATGAAAGCAGCGTTAAACCACAACTCACCTCACCTTACACAATTTTAATGGTATTTACAATTGAGAGTAGAGCACACCCGCGATCCACATGTGATTCACGCTTGCTACACATGATGGCAGGTGATTTGCATGCGCTATCCGTCAAGTGTAAAACACATACTGACACACAATCACCGTAATCGCGGTTCTTTGCAGCTTAAACAGTAAGACTGCCGATTCAGCAATCGAGAGATCACTGAGAAAGACGTCACATTATGATATATTTGAGGTGTGCATGACTTCCATTCAGCCATTTAATTCATCAAGAAATCCCTGGGTATTCCTAGACAAGACCTTGGGTATTCCTAGACAAGGCCCTGGGTATTCCTAGACAAGACCTTGGGTATTCCTAGACAAGGCCCTAGGTATTCCTAGACAAGGCCCTGGGTATTCCTAGACAAGGCCCTGGGTATTCCTAGACAAGGCCCTGGGTATTCCTAGACAAGGCCCTGGGTATTCCTAGACAAGGCCCTGGGTATTCCTAGACAAGACCTTGGGTATTCCTAGACAAGGCCCTGGGTATTCATAGACAAGGCCCTGGGTATTCATAGACAAGGCCCTGGGTATTTTAGAGAATGTTTTTGGAAACTGAATACAGAGCTTAACTTTAAATAACACTCAACCAATTGCCTAATTGTACAATTTATTTTATAAATGTTTAAAAACCTGCACTTTAAAATGAAAATTGTCATGCTCCGTTACTGAAACATCATCAGATTGCTTACAAGTTATTGAAAATTAAAGAACCTGTATTTGAGAAATTCTGTATTGACCTTTCCCACTTCCTGACAATTACTGTTCCAATAATGAGGATTCCAGACAAGAGACATTCACATTTTTATCAGTTGATGCTGGATAACCTATAGATTTCCCATAATAAGATCAAATTGTCAGTTTTAGGTCAGCCTGTTACTAATATGGCCATGGCTTTACAAACAGTACTCGTTTGTGTCTTGGTATTAAATTTGAGAATACTGGTATGACAAAATTGAGATTTTAAGTGGCAGTAATGGTGGTTTTATACTTTCCTGAATCCAAATGACAATTGTCAAAATCATATCAATAGTTTGACCTGAAGGAAAATTTTGAAACGTCACATCAATTCAGATTCAATTCCTTACCTCTGATCTAAGTCTTAAACATTAAAATTATATTCAGATTGCACAAGTCACATGTGCGAATGAGAACTGTTGTTTTGTGATAAAACAGCTCATTTAATTTATTGACTACGTACATTATTGATTTCATATGTTCTTTATAAAATGTCTATGTTATGTAGTAGCTGACAGCCAATCAACCTGCTCCATCAGTGTATTTATACCCGATACGCTACAACAATACCTAATTCCCTGATTCCCTGGCAGTTTCCATTTATGGGTGATTAATTTGAGTTTGTATATAATCCTTTCAGAGGTCCCAGAGTTTTTGTAGAACCTTTAATTACTAGGAGGCCTAATATACGAGACACATACATTAAATATATAAATAGCAGTTAAAATACTATCCTTTAAAAGGAATGCACACTCACTGAAAAATGTGTTTCAAACTTCTTTCATTTCAAATGTTTTTTTACTAGAGGAGGTATAATTGTCACCGACGAAGATCATAAAATAACATCAAAAAGTTACATCAGTAAACTGCAAATGGTTACCAAGAAACTTGTTTAAATCTGTATTTTCTATGCATTTACGTACAGATTATATTGTTTTATATCACCCAAGAGACAGAGCTCGTATGATTTACAACTAACACGACACATATGATGAGATCAAAGAGTTACATCAGCTAGTTGACAGAAAATAAAAAAAATTATCTTGGCTTAAAGTTTAACTAGACATAGTTATTCCAAACTGATTGGAAGTTTCCCAGGAAGCATAAACTTGTGCTGTTACCATTCTAAAAAGAATCAAGAAGGCAATCTCATTAATAGGATTATTATTTTGTTGAAAAAAATAATACGCAAACAGTTATTTAATTTGCAAACAGGTTTTAGCTGAAATGTAATCCTGCGGATTTGTCGAATTAAAGTCTTTTTTAAAATTTCATTGAAATAGATGAGACTTTCATCTTACTTAAAATAACTTCAAGGAGGATGTTCTTCCCCTAAGATTAAAACAACAAAGAGCATTCTTATAAGAGGGAATTTTCATCAGGATTATGATTAAATACAAGCAATACACACTAAATGTAATTCAGTGTCCTCAATCAATGTGGATCTGCTTGCCTTGGATTCTCAAACAAATAGAAAAATAGTCTGATAAATGTTTTAACAAAATAATTGTGCTAAAATCTGATGTTATGGAAACAATAAGAATGAATGTTATTAAACAATTTCAAAGGAAGTCGAAGACAATATATTCAAGCCAATTTTAAAATCACACCTGCAACTCGCTGATTGGAACTTTAAAGCTAATTACTTTCTATTACTAATTACTGCCCGTTCGACCTCAAAATATATTTAAATATTAAATGATTATTAGACGGAAAATGTATTCTTAACTTCTTAACTTAAATAGTTATTAGCTCTGTAGATCATCAGGTATTGCATTGTTCGTTATCCGTAAGATGAATGCTAAAGCTAAATTCACCAAACCTACAAGTGCTCAGTGCCCCCTCGATTTGTTTAGATGATATTTTCACTGTTTTCAGACACACGAAGAACAATATCATGCACTGAGGCAGCATGATGCCAGATCGTTTTTCACCTTAAATGGGCTATAGCACGTTTTTTGCAAATTATATTTTTAAAATTTTCCATTTATAATCATAGTTTATGTCATTTATATTCACTTTAGTGCATTAAACATCTTATTACACAAACCAATACTTCTTAGTGGTAATAACGGTGTTGCGTATAAAGCAGAAATAGCATGGCGGCCATTTTATTGTGAACACATTTTATTATTTCGATTAACAAAATTTATTCCCGTGTCTTAACCAAACCATGTACACTCATTTTTTAACTTGATTTTTCGAAGAGAGAAGGGTGTTTTAGTATTAATGACATTATTTTTCAAATATATTTCGTCGACATTTTTGAGTGAAAAAATGTGCTACTGCCCCTTACAAGTTTTGTTTTCAGGTCGGTGGTTTGCCTTCCTTTGTTTAAAAATCTGTATTTTACTTCTAGATATACCTTGTAATACATTACTTGCCACAAACTGCACAGCAAATAGTTTTGAGTGAATCTAAATGCAATTGCTGAAGATAGGATATTGGTCAATCATACAGATACTGCGGATATCCAAGTCTACTTTGTTATATGTCGTTAGTAATGTTTGCTCGTGGTTAATACATAATCATAAACCTCATGTAAAATTCGTGATATCCACGAATTAATACTTGAATAATAATGTCATCTACAAAGTTTTTGTGACTGTACCTCCTTCCGAATGCATGATGAGAAGCACAACAGCTCTTTACTTTACACATAATCTCTTTTGAAATGTCACTTTTTTTCAATGGCGCAAGAATGGAAATATATATAAATATTTGAGATTTTGATGTACTTGTAATTTTAGTAAGACACAAGTTCTTGCTGAACGGGTTTAGAAAACTCGTTTTATGTATATTTAAGCACATTAGCCAAAAACAACCAATACTAATGTGTTTTTTTGGGCATTGAAGCAATACGTGATACTCATTGTCAACAACGTTTACACAATGGGAGCACATGGCTAAAGTTATATCATCATCTTTAGATCTTCTATAGACCTGTACATTGAGTTTACTAATGCCACATCTACAGTTTGTGAAAGATGTATCTGATACCCATTGTATATTAACTCTATTGTTCGAGCTGTTAATTATTTGATTTTGACCTGTAAATCTTTAAGCTTCGTCATTTAATACGGCTAATATGGGTAATAACACTTTGGCTTCTGAAATTAGAAACCTGCTCTCTCCCATGGATAAGTTTATTTGGCTATCACAATGTAGGAAACAGGGTTTTGTTTCTAAATCGTTCTAAAACAGGGACCATTGATATGTTTTATTACAACTGCAATTCAGCTCCAAATGGTACAAGGTAGTATTGTGTTGTTGAATTTAAAAGTCTGCTTCCACCAGAATATTATTGTAAAATTTCGACCGGGCCTGCTTCATTAAAGGATTAATGAAGGCAGAAAATGTACATGTTATTGTGACTTTGTATAATGTAATGGAAGAATAGTTTCGCTTATTTGCACTTATTATGTTTCCATTTTACAACGAGTTAAGAAAAATGTACCTACTGAAAAATGTATATGGAAACATGCAAATATTTAAAGAATATTCTGAGTACCGATGCACAATCTACATGTATGTTTAAAAGATTAAGTCAGTTTTATGTATAGGACAAAAGGTGTAAAAAGCTAAATCATTAAGGTTTTTAAAAAATCTGTTTCATTTTGTATTGTATATGAATTGTGTAGCCCTGTATTTGGGCCCAGGGGTCTATACGCCTGCATAAAGATGATGAACTCCAAGACGTAACGTTACCTCTGATTGGTTAGTTCCATAACCACGTAAACACTTGGCCTCTATTTTGCATTCCGACTCACTACTCTCACTAGTATTTAATTCAGGCCTAGCGGACCATACCATTTAAGGTAGATAATTTGCTTACGACACATCAATTGATCATTAACTAAAATGATTGTAAAAGACCAGAACATTTGGTATAGTAATTGTAAACCTGTGTTGCATTTGTAAAAGATCTTGATTTCAACAGGATAAGTTATGCCATCGCCTACTCCATCAACATCTCATCATCAATATACGTCTATAAAGTGGGCAGCGGTTATTGACCAAGTTAGGTAGGTTGTGTTTCAGCGTATTGGATCTGTTCGCGTGTCATCTCAACATTAACCTGAATGAATTTGTGTGTGGACAATGGACACGATACGGATTACTTTTAATCAAATGAGCGTGATCTCTGATCTCACAGGATGCAACACCATTCTAGAAACCCATACGTTTGTCACGATTAACGTCTTATATGAATGATTGAGTGAGCTTCGAAGTTAATGTCACACTGACTATTCGAGTCTTACTTTCAGAAATAACACTTTATTTCTGAACCAACCGATGGTGATGCATGAGAAAATGTATGCCCCCTGGATGGATGTTTGTGTTGGCAATGGACACGATACAGATTACTGTTAATCAAATGAGCTTGATCTCTTATTTCGGAGGACGCTACACCAGTTAAACCTTTTTCGAACCCCATGAACTTGTCAGGATTTACATCTGGTTAGGATGATTCATTCAGTGAGAAGTTAATATCACACTGATTATTCGATTCTCCTTATCAGACCGATAGAAATAACATTTTTTTCCAACCAATGGTGGTGCATGAGAAATGAAACATATACATCAATACACAAATGAATACAAGACAAGTGACAGTTTCATTTAAATCTTCCTAAAAATGTTGATACAATTCATTCAGAAATGATATCAAGCTCTTTAAATGCTTAAGTGTTTAAATTGAATCATTCTTGCTTTACTTCAGGACGATGTATCTGTTCGTCCTTCTTGCTATCTTAACATTCGTATTGTCATATTTTTCATTTTCCAATTCCAATGAAATTCACACAGGAATAAATTAAAATAACACATCTTCTTAACAAGATATAAATACACAGAACTTACATGTACCTACATGTAAAAAAAACTAATGACACCTAGTTAACTGTTAAGTCAATGATCAAATTTCAGTCTGTATATTGAGGATTAACCGTGTTTGTACGAGAATAGAAACAAAGAATGCTTAGTTCAAGATGGGCGGATTTGTATGTAACACTGGATATTATCAAGGGATTACTAGGCTTGATGTCTACTCATTCAAGCCGATTATGTATCCAGCAAGGAATTTGATGTTTCTGACTGCTTCGATAATAGGGTAACTAAATACAATATATCATTTCTATAGTCTATATATTATGACGTCATAGTGGGGACAATGTACATTCATGAAAGTATGCGTTCGGAATTTAATAGTATTCAGTTTGGCGATGTATTTCGTTATGAAATATTCTTCTTTTAGAACTCTTTTGATTTTATTAGAGTTTTCCATTTTATTGAATGGGAAAATGCTAAATTGTATATCTTTTCCTTTTACACATACGTCCAAATGTTCACTGAGAGGAATACAGCGCACCTCTGGACACTTTATTTGCTATTTGTGGACTCTTAACACGGGCTCGTAGATTTTCTGTTTGTCCCATATACTGTTCCTTACAGCCTGCGCATATAAAATGTTTTTAGATGCACAGTCAAAATTGTGTTTAATTAGGAAATATCTTTTCCCCTTAAAATTCACTGAATTGTCTTCAAATAGATAAAGGCATGAACCACAATTGCCTCTTTTGCACTTCCTCACAGTTGGAATAGAAACATTTTGTACATATGAAAAAAAATAGCTGTTGTTAGAATGCTTTTCAGGTTTTTACTTTGCCTTTTACTGTCTATAATTCTTCTTGACTTCAAAATTGATTTCATCTTCACATCTTGGTAAAGGATACACATGTTTGATTGGATATTTTGATAGATATTAGGATTTCGGGGGTTATATGTTGACACAAAAGCAATTACTTTTTCTTCTTTGTTGTGTTTCCTCGCTGTTAAAAGATCTAGTCTATTCAATTCCAAAGTCTTTTTAATTCCATCTTCAATTAAAGTTTTTGAATCTTCCCGTAAGCGTCAAGAAATCTTCAATTCCTCAAGTCTTTTATTCCGCATATATTTGTTGCATACAATCATACAAATCCTCCTTGCCAAATTGTATGGGAGACTCCTTTTCGTGTGGCCGGGATGACACGATCAAAAGTTCAAAAAACTGTTTTGTATCCGTGGGCTTGTAATATATGTCAGTTATTAGCTCATCCGTCCGTAAACTTTTCGCTTTTTCGACTTCTTCTCCAGAACCAATGACTCCACAGAGCTGAAATTTTATGTGCAGACTCCTTGGCCAATGGGGATTCTAAATTGTAGATTTTGTGACCCCATGATCCCAAATGGGTCACAGGGGTCACAAATTTAAAATTCTATTTTCATCGTCTTCTCCAGTTCAAAAAAGTCTAGAAAGCTGAAAAGTTGTGTGAAGACTCCTTGGGTAATGGGGATTCTAAATGGCAGATTCCGTGACCCCGAATGGGGTCACAGGGTTGACATCCTTAAAAACCTTTTTCATTGTCTTCTCCAGTTCCAAAAGGTCTAGAAAGCTGAAAAGTTGTGTGCAGCCTCCTTGGCCAATGGGGATTCTAAATTGTAGATTGTGTGACCCCAAATGGGGTCACAGTGGTCATGAACTAAGAACCTATCTTTTGCTTGTAAACAATAACTTAAATATCTTAAATATTCAACTTTAGATAGTAAATCAATGAAATCCTGATGAGCTACAGAGCCCATTGCTCTACTATATATAAACTTTTATATAAAAGTCCGGTTATTATCTTTTCTTGGAGTTCCTTCGTTTCACCGCGGTCGTTCATACAATCTAGCACATTCAAACCTATTTCATTGAATTTCTTCATTTCAAAGAATCTACTTGTTTAGATGATGTTAATGTATTCCTGTGTGAATTTCATTGGAATTACAAAATGAAACCCCTGTCGTCAAAATATTAAATGTGCCATATTATGACAAAATGACAGACTATAGTTAGTGTCCACTCGCACACGTGATTTGTGTCATCTTATCATCATTTCAATATATTTTCCTCTAAAATCAAACTTTCGAAATCATTAGACAATTTTCCTTTGGATTGTTGAAAGCATAAAACCACTATTAATGTCACTTTAAATTAAAACCTTGTCAGATCTAATTCTATAAAATACTGCGAAAGCAAAATGAAAATGTTTGAAAAAAATGGCTACATCGATATTAGGGCGGCCTACAGCTGACATTGATCCAATTAAGGGGAATTTATAGACTACCTGGCATCAACTGAGGAAAATGTGAACGACTCTTCTCCTCATTAATGGAGCAGTAATTGTCAGCAGGGATGCCTTGATACAAACAAGTCGGAAAGGTCAATATAGAATTTCTCAAATACAGGTTACTTAATTTTATAACTTGTGTATGCAAATCGTATTGTTCTATCGCTCTATTATGAATAAGAAATACAGCGTTTCACATGAAAACTTTCAATAAAAATTGAAAAACCAAATTTGCCAGGTGTTACCTTTTTTCTGCCACCCGAGGGTTTTCTCTGTAGTATGTACCGCCATTGGGGTTGAATGAAAACGTGTAAATGTAAATATTTCAAGCCCTTGTGATCTTTGAGCGTTTGAAGCGCACATAACATATCTTAATATTGGGAACGGAGCAGAATAGATACCAACATACAATATTATCATGATAACCAATCCTCGGTTGGCAAATTTTAAACTTGGAAACTTTTGAGTACGTTATACTGTAAAATTTCAGGTCTTACTAAATATTGAAATTTACCTACTTTGAGATTAACTTTCAACGTTTGGTAAAACCTCTAGTTAGAGTAAAACCTTAAAGTTCGTGGTACAACCTACTCAAAGGTTATTACAAGAAATGCAGTTTCTTCACAATGTACAGAGATATACTGAGGTTTATATGTGTCTATCTGCACTGGAAGTACTGACACTACAACCGCAGCTCTGCTTGTTTGTTATTTTGTATCCATCAGAAGATTGGTACCTGAGTTGTACACTCAAGGTCAACTGTTTAGCAAAAGAACAACTGAAATAACGATTGAACATAATAAACCTTCGGATGTGCTTTTCTTCTGGAATCCATTTGTTATCCATTCTTACAAGGATAAATAGCTTCCTCAGCCTACAGCATGATTCAGGTGATCATATGAATGGATTGTGTCAGTACTTTTGATGTGATTGATCTTCTTAATACTTAGATACAGTAACAGCAACATGACAGTAACATGATACCTGTCGCATATTGTGCTGGTTAAATGCATAAAGTATTTGATAGAAGTGTAGTTTTCGTTAACAAGACAACGTCATTGAAATTAATACATACGACTTATTGCCTATGTTCTTGAACTAATATGAGTTGAGAAATGGCACTTATTCGCAAATATAGATCTAGGCTATTATTTCGCACAGATTTATTCACTGTAAAGAAGGATGGTGACAAGAAAACGTATATGCAACATGTAACGATGGTATAACCCATGCTTTCTAAAGACGTCCTTCTTCATGCATCGTGATCTATATCCCAAAGTTCTCTTCTGAAACAGTCCATCCCATAGTCTCGAGAGTGCTTGTTGGTGTCTTCTTAATCTTCATTAATTGGCACAACTCAAAACAACTTAAACTGTTTATTTACTGAAAACAATTAAATAATAATTGACTAGGTTAAGTACATTTTTATTTCTTCAAGATTCATGCATATTCGAAAATGTGTTCCTTATTCAGATTGATGTAGTACAGTCAATACAATTTCAATTGCAAAGCAATGTCATTTTCAACAGATTAATTCAACATTAAATTTGCACCAATTCCATGTGCATTGTTAGTAACTCACAAACACACCCGTAGTATCTTGAAGCACACACACATATTGTGTTCTGGCTAATCGGTTCCTACCTTGACCGCAGCTGGAGTTCTGCATACCATTTGGGACCAAGATAATTATTAACCACACACTCGGAGGTTAAACGCGTGACTGTACTAACACCTCTCTATTATTGGAACCTTGATGGCTCACGCATGGAATTGGTCGATAGATGGACACCAAATTGACTTTGTAATCGATATCTTTTCTCGTGGCACATATTCACAGCATTAACAATACACTATTTTCGAGCGACCATTTTTGTGTGAACACCTTTAAATGGCCTTTCGAATGGAAATGGACTCGCTTAACTGAATTATGTAAATTCGCTAGAAAACTCTTTTATCGATTGAGGAGTATTATTTAGCAATTAGTAACACTTATTTTCGTGAAAGCACTTAATTTCAGGAAGAAATGTGTGATGCACAGATTTAAAGCATTATATCCTGTACTGATGTATACGATTATACGCCAAGAATACGTCGTAAATATGTTATCTCTGTCCGGGTAAGACATGTTATTGGTACTGTATGAATGGATATATGGGAAAATCTCTAGAACATTTCAATAATGATTACTTCACTGAAGTACACATGAAAATTCACACCTCAATTGGTTTCGACTAATTCGATATTTAAAAAGGAATGAGAAATTGATAATGTATTAACAATTGCAATAAGACATATCTGAAGTAGTTTGAATGAATTGATTTAATGAATGAATGAAATGATGTTTGGTTTAATCAATATATATGTTTCATGTAGACAAGGATACGCATTGGAATTTATACCAACACGACCCCCTACCATGTTAAAATATTGTAAATTTGTCCAGAATGAGGCACATTAATTATTATCATTATTATATGCTGATGAACAGTCATTCGCATTCATCCAAATTAATTTTGGAAGAATTTGTGAATAAAAAAATTTTTAAACTATATAAACACGTAGAATTATTCTTTGACTGATGATAAGCATGAAATTTTCATATCTATAATATATATGATTTGTAATAAGTCATCAAAACTTTCACCTAATCTTAACATTCATCATTTTATGAAGTTCTTGTAAAGTGACCAAACAACAAATAGCCAGAATATTTTTTATACACATCTATAGAATTCTTTAAAATACGACAGTATATAAACAAAACTAAACAAACTCAAATTCTCCCTGCTCCCACTCTTAAGAAAAGTGTTGCATGTAAATTAATTGACGTATCGTGTGTCCGAAATTGTATGTTTTTATTTGCTTTAGCAACGAGTTGTGATAATAAAGCAAGTATTTGGAAGCTTGGTGTCTCATTTCAAGTCAAGACAGTCTTTTGCCCACTTACTCTCAGACATGCATACATACATACTTCATCAGATTGCACGTTGCTTATTCGCCTTTGAAAGGAAAGTGTACAGAGTAATGAATTCGTTCTCATAAATCTATGTTATAATGTTAACATGTAAGCATGTATACACTATATGGTACAATATGAATTATATATAATTTTTATATATTAATTATATATAAATTATGAAGTTATGTTGGTTCATGTTGTTCATTGTTGTTTTCAGTATTGACATCATAAAAAAGACAGAAAATGAGTATAGTAAGTATAGTTGGACACAAACACAAGGTAAAATCCGTTTCTCGTGCGTTCAATATTTGGATTTGATACATCAATTATATTTGATGTATCAATCTGTCAAATTAAATGACAACTTTACTTGCGTTGATATCTATAAGTAGCATATTTCCTCAAGCCTTAGAATGTAAAGAATTCTTTAAAAGACAAAAACTCATTTGCTAACATCGAATTTCTAATATATTTAAAAAACTTCAAATTTGATCCGATTATTGGTCTGAAAATATATATGCATTTAAGGTATTTTAAATCACGTGGATGATATCAACTTTTCAAACCGGAACTCTTTCATAACAAGTAATGACAATTATGATATCTTGAAAACAGGCATTTATAGCAAACCTACGTAAAGACGCAGAATTGAACATGAATAATCAAGGGTTTTATAATGTTTTGTTTCGGAATTCCATTGCTGATAATCATACTATTTTCTTGTCATTTGGAGTTAAATTCAAAGAAATTAAACTGTCGTGGAAAGAGTTAGTGTGTCATCTTCTGTCTTGAAAGTATAGTTTACACAATTGGTTTGACAGCTAACACAAGTTGGTAAATCATAAAACTACCGTCATTTGTAGCAATTGTCTGCTGTAGAGAACTGTTTTACATGTAGTAAGGTTTTGGTATTAGCGCAGTACAAACCATTTGTTCGCTAGGTCCATTGTGTTACCAGTTTATCCCTGTATTGATACTTAATGCCGTGATATAAGTTTACTAGGTGAGGTGAACTTAATCATATTACGAGCTCAAGTTGGTATACGACTAACGCTGGAATAAAACCAGGAGTGTCTCATTTTAACATAAACTACATTGGGAGTGTAATGATTTCGTTGAACATAATGTTTAGCTAAAAGAAAAGCGTTGTGATGCTTTTCAAAACTCTATTGTACAACATTATTCATATGGAGTTCAACATGTTATGATCACCTTTAGCCAGTACATTAGCGATGCCACACAAGTAAAGTTTTAGAAATGTTTTTCCTGAATATTTGTATCCTCAACTTTTGTTGAAATGTCAACGACTGACGAGCTTGACATGCACATCGTTGCCACACCATTTTAGATATAAATTACAATGTGTAATGATTTATGTTTGTCTTATGTTTTCTAAAACAGTTTCTGAACTATAATATTTGACTTAGCTTACATATTATTTTTTGTATAAATTCAATTTGAGTTTTATAGTTTTCCAGAAATTTTTGTCAGACGTTTGTTGCACATATTGTAATTGTATGATCAATGTGCATGCTTTTTTCTACGTTGCATATATACAATCGGTTTTGTCTTACAATTCATGCAAAATACAATAATTAGCAATCTTATTCGAATCAGAACGTATATCGTACAACACTCGTCATGTAAGGTGACCATCCCCGTGACCTTTCACCTTCAATAATTTCAGTCAAGCAGATGCCTCTTTAGATATGACATTGAGTATGGTGTCTTGATGATCATATTGTAATCTTTTTGTTGACTTGTTTTTTAACGAGGTTTTCAATATGAATGTCTGGAGACGATGGTTTCTTTGGAGTATTGTTGATCGTAAACCACTGAAGTTATCAATATGGTATAATGGCTCATATTGAAGCAGAAAGATATGTCATAGATTACCTGTGACAGGTCATAGCATATGGTCATTTTCCGAAAATTGCCATTTTCATCAAAGTTCAAAGTTCAAAGGATCACAATCACACTATTGAACCTTTATTTGCATCTACGTTTGCACAATTTCAGATACAACACATTTTATGTAGGACCCTTTCACCAACTTGTTGATAGTTAAGCTTTAAACATCGCAAAAATCCAATAGGGGTCCGAATTGTTTTTAGTATTTTCTTGAATATTCAGAAGCATATAACGCATTAAGTATGTATACAATCTAAATGATGATTGTATCTACTTGAATGCTTATTAAAGCACAACAATTTCGATATTACACATTGTCATGAAAAAATAAAACATTTAATAAAGATGGAGAACATTATGAAGGGGTCACAAAAAAATTGATGTATTCTTTTGACAATTCTCGTTCGAAAACTACAGAAAATAGAGACATGATTGACAGCTCATTTCAAAGCAGAGAAACTTATAAATTAAAGGGGGTTGAGGTCAAACATGGAGTTCAAGGTCAAGCAGAAGTATTGACGTGGTAATCCTAGTTTTCTTTTCGAACTTGTTTGAATGAATTGTATGGAGAATTAAGTTCAAAACATCATGTTTTCATCACTTTGTCATTTTAGAATCAATAAAATCTATTTCAGTCTTACAGATTAGGGTTATTAAATGTTACAACTTTTATGGTCACATTTCTGAAATGATTGATATTGTTGACTGAAAATACCACCATGATTGACAGTTATTTTTTTCTTGTTTAAAATAAATCTTGCGTTGTACATGTGTTTTGCCCTTTATTCATTATTCAATACGGATCAGTTTTTAGAATAATTGGTTTTGCTCTGTCCATGCATTTTCCCACTGATTCACAAGCAGGCATAATGTAACATCCCAACTTCAGTCTCGTCCAAGGTTAGGGAGTTCCTTCTTGAGGTTGATATTGGTATTCAAGTATAAAGTCTGATAATATAATGTTGTATAAATCATTGAGTTATACATTCTAAGCACATTGAGTGAAATTTAATGTTTATGTTTATTCCCTTGACTTATTGACTTGGATTCATGTCATCCTCTAGGAGTAAATGAATGCCTACATGTGCAAATAAAACTGATTTAAACAGACATTAAATTCCTTCATTTTAATAACAGTTATGTACTGAACTGAACTGAAGCATTCTTGAAACGTAATCAGAGTACAATATTTCTATAAAAAAAAATCATCATTTGCCAACAATATACCTCATAACTTGTAAAACACATCTTTGAAAGATAATTGTTTATCTTTGAAGTACCACTTCAGTAGGTGGGTACTACACATGCACAGTTTCAGGTAGATATGGTGACACGTTTTATTGCTCCACAAACGAACCTATACCTGTCTAAATCTAATCTAAGGGCTAAATCGTTTAAACGCGTTTTCATGGAAACGAAAAAAAGGAAAATTCCAAACTTCTGAAAAAATATATATATATTAATAAAAGGCACCACTTTAGTTAGTGGGTCATACACATATTTTTCCTCATATCACTGGACAGATATAGTGAATTAAATGTTCATGAGTTATCCACGAGAACAGACGGATGTTCAAGAAATATATCTTTCAAACGTATGAGCATTTAGGACACTGCATTCAAGTCTGGGGTGAAAATGTATTATTTGACATAGTATGTTTCCAAAGTTCTTCATTGTGTTCACTTGGTAAGGAGTTCCATACTTAGGTATCGGCAAGGACGGATCTTGCTCAATTTAAAGTATTATAACCATCTCCATCTGATATTTAGGAGCTGTTGATTACTGTTGAATATCTGTGTGAAAAGGTCCTTTTAAAACCACGCATGCTCCAATATTATCTATCCCGCAGTAAGCACTGTAGCTATGTAAATCTTATCTTGGAGTCAAAGAGAATGTGACAGTCGCGAAGATGGGTGCTTCTTAAAAGTAGCAAACAGGTTCTAGGAAAACTTTCACAAGAGCAAAACGACCAGGAAAAAAATCCCAAATTATATTTATATTAGTAAAGGGTGAATAAATCGTTGATCTTTAGTTAGTTAATTGTCTTACTTATTTGATTTAATCAATTGCTTAATGTGTGGCCACTTATTATGTTTGGTTAATACAGTGATGTAATAGAAATCGTTCCAATGTGTCAAATATACTCAAGAATACCTCTGAGTTGGCTTGAATATAAGAATAAATAAAGAATATTGAATGTCGTTACTGTCTTTTCATAGACTTTGTATGACACTGACTGGTACATTATAACACTAGCAACGTTTGCTTCTATAAATATTTTTTTACAAGAAAAAAGCAAACTACTTATTTCAAAAGCTCACAGACACCATCTTACTGAAACCTTTTCGCAGGTTCATACATAAAAATCAAATATCAGTACATTATGTGATATCAAAAAATATCCTGTTGACATTAACAGAAGAAAGTGCCATTTTCACTCTCCTTTGAACATACACACACAATAATTACCAATCTCTAATAAGCCACTTCACTCTACACAAACAAATCATACCATACACAGTCTACTTAACCTACATTGACGGATATTTAACACACTAAATACAATCTCGAGAAAGGTCTTTAACGGTACATCCATTGTGTTGTTGGGGGTCACATATTGCAAACGTTATAAATGGTGTTACTTTATCGAGAAGTACCGATTGTTACCGAAAACAAACATTTTAATTATAGTTGACTTAGCATATTGACGATATGAAGGTAAAAGTAGTGATTTCTGATCGAAAACCGGACAATGCACAGCGTGTGGCGCGCGTCAATGAGTCAAACGTAATTTTGGAATCTTATTTATAACAGACAGAATGACAATTTTGGTGAGATAATGTTTAATGGATCATATAACTACTGTGCATGCCAATGGGACGTGCAGTTTCGGTTTTTACACATGAATAATGATGTTACTCAATTTTAATTGGAAACTAGTAATTTATTATATATTTGGTGATTTGGGATGACCGGCAATATAAGGCTTTATTCCTGTCCGAACTCCTGCACATTTTGAACCTCGTGCCTTCTCAGTGCAATGGAGAAGAATATGCACCACCAGTTGTGGGTACTGATCCAGATGCGCCAGATATCAATCATAAAGAGAGTATCTGAGAGTATCTTGAGGACTGTCTACGGGGTCTAACATCCTAGGCCAGGACCATTAGACATGAGGTGGAACAAAATAGGAGAAAGCTGATTTTTTTCTGAATTCCTTAAAAATATTGTCCTTATATCAATGGCCCAAAGTTCTACAAATTCTAGCTGGTGTTTTTTTTTCAAAATGGCCGCCATTTCCAAGATGACCGCCGGCGTTTTGGTAAATTAATGAATTATTTTTCAGTTTTAAGTTTATCATGTCATGTCATATATCAAATGAAAGCTTTATTCGAGTGTACTCCAAAACTGCATCGTTTTTCCACATGGGGTGATTAGTTTATCTATTATTGGGTTTTGAATATGTCTTTAATACCTTTTTTCGGTTTACTATTTTAAAACATAATTTCCAAACCTAAACCATGCTGTATTAGGCTCCCCGTGTCTCCTCTTTTCAGGAAAACTATATGACATGAAAACTTCATTTTGTTATGGAAGAAACATTTATCGTGGTGTTGTGCCCTTTATGGGTTTAAACTGCAAGGTTCAAATATTTTATTTTTTCAATTTGGACCAACAATTTGACCGCCAGATGTTTTGAATTTTTTCTTCTCCGGAGCATTTTGAATATCTCGTGTTTATAAATTTCATTGATTTTATCACTTTGAAATTTAGAGTAATTTGTATCTCGTCAACACAATTACAAGACGTCAAAGATAACCCTTCACCTCCCATTTGGCCAAATGCCGTCGATCGTTTGCTGCGACTAATCTAGGACTGGTTTTAGTTTCAGCTGATTTTCAAAATTCGTCAAATATAGTTTCTTCAGATCACATCTTTAACACCGTTTTTCTTAGTAAATATATCGGTGTGTATAAAATTTGGAATGCCTCCCATCACTCATCTTCGGTTACCCATAGTTTAATATATGCTCCGATACTCGTGATATAGTGGAGAGTATCGGAGCATATATAAAACCATGGGTAACCGAGGATGCCTATCACTAGATAATTGTGAACCCTCCAGGAAGGACTTACAATGTTGTCCCTCCCTCGTGTCGGGTGATACGTGATAGAGAAAGCGCGATGTCGAGGACTTGCTAGGGATTGTAAACCTTGAGAGCAGAGAACATCCGGGCAGAACACACATCCATGGATTGCATCACAGTATGATGATTTGAATTATACTGTCACTCCTGTTTTGGATGTTCTTAACTATGTTGACGTTTATCTGCATAAATGATTGTTTCCACTTAAGATTTACGTTTTCTACACGTGAATTTTGTTTGAAAGCTGATAATGTAATATTACAAAGGTGATATTGTCTCGTATATCGTCCCTTTGACGTGATAATCTTACCTGATTACTAAGTTTGACATCATAATCGATCCATCATGGTATATAATAATGTGTTTAGATACATTCAGTTGTTATTGGCAAGTTGAAATGATAGACAAGAATACAAGCCTTCGCAATGTAGTGGAGCATTTTGACAGATCTGTTCATACCAAGTATTACGTGACATATTCTTATCATAAACGTTCAGTGATGAAACCTAATTTGGAAAATCAATGCGATAATTTCCCTGGAGGAGTTGCCATTTGTATGGGCATCCACGGGGGATAAAACTGGCTGTCATACATCGCTCTCATGTTTCACAGCGCTCGTTTCAACTTGATCTTCCAAAATTCATATTATATTAAGTTATAATCGGAGGGTTTTCAAAACTAAACAAAAACAAATCTAAAATCTAGTAATGTTTTGTTTGTAATAGGGACTTTCAATAAATAATAACGTTACAAATTCAGTGAAGTCAGTGAAGAGAATTTACAATGTATCATCATGATTTATTTGTTTCTTAAAATATCAACAATGGTTTTCCTTTCGCATTGATGTAGGTCACAACTCACACCATTAAACTCCTTATACAAGTGAATTGAACCTTCAACACGAGGAATGCCATTGTTTGCAACATGATATCCCAATGATAACCCAGCTCCAAATTGTTAACTAATGAGCATCAGCTGCAAGATGTCATAGCCTGTCTACAGCTGCTGAACAAAAGTTTGTTTAACTATGCAAGATTTCCTACGTAAAATCATAATTTTTCGAAAATTTTAATTTGGCACTATTTCTTAACAGACACAGTATGGATAATATGTTTGGACAAGATGTAGAGAAGTCATGTTTACACTACATATACAAGGGACAGATATGTAACATGCCAGAAACAATTTTTGGCGTACAACAAAAGAGACAAGGAGTCAAAATTAGAAAATTTAGATTTCATTATTTCTGCAATAAAATATTAACTAAACATAATGTCGGTAAAATCTCGACAGTAATAGAACATATTGGTCAATGTGATGATAGGAATTTTGTTTTTTTCCCTTAATGACAATTTTATAAAACAATATAAATTTTTGAATTTTGGGATGTTTGGATCCCGGTGTTATATAAATCCTTGCAACATTTGCTCCTGTAGAAATATTAGTATCATCTTTAAGTATATGATACAGAAATGATTTGTCTACGTCTAAACAAAGATTCATAACTTTTGCGGGCATATTTAAGGAATATATCAAACTTAAATGAACACAGAATTACATGATATTTGCACTGAGTTCGGGAAACAGTTAAACAAACTTTTGTTCAGCAGCTGTATATGGAAGCAAGTGAGGGAAGCTGTTTGAGCCGTTTTGTTAAAAAATTAATTCGAGAAATAAAACATAAGAAGACATGGATACCGAGTGTAAGGATCTGTTCGGAAAATTGCTGAGGTGGTAAAATAAGTTGAATATATATTTAATAATTAATCTATATAATTCTAAAGAAAAAGCATAGTCCTTTATAGCGAATCTATGTCACGTTTCAGTTCTTAACTTTACAATACAGTCTCCAGGGAAGATTGATTACACACTTTCTATTAAGAATGTGCTTGTTATCTCAATGGTTGCATTCAAGGGGAAATTCATCTGTCAGACCATGTAACAATACATGGTTTTAAGTGGGGATGATGGCCTACAAATTGGTCCTGTGTCCATCAAGGAAATTGCGTCATTTCGGATTACAACCTGCAAGCCTAAAGTCAGTAGGTGCATTCCCATTATATTTTCAAAAATGGCCAATTGATCGATAGAAACTAACCAATTTATCTCGAAATTGCCTTCGAAATAAAGTCATCAATCAAATTACGCACTTTTCTGTGAACTTTCTAATTGTTTATCGGACCAAAATGTGTCAGCTAACATGGAATTTAATAACTTCGACTGCCACTAAAATACCTAAAGACTATCAAAGTTGGCGGGTGATGTTTGTAGATAGAGTTAATAATTACGAATAAGCTCACAAAGGACTTTTTCAGAATAAAAAGGATTTTTGGCCTTTTTTTTACCTTTTTTGTCAAAAATTTGAATCTGCGAATCTCATCGTTTCTTGTCAAGCTAATGATTCGAAAATTGTTTATTTTATTTTCATGAAAGTGTCTATGTGTGGAGAAAGATATGTAGATGTGCCTGCTGGTGGCCCAACATTTTTCGATTTAGTGATTTTTGGCCGTTTTAATGGAAACTCAACTTAGGACTGTTTCCGAAGCCCCTGTCACAACCAATCGTGCGTGCAATTCGTTCGTACGTTTTTTGGGGAGGCCACGGTCGCTACGTTTTTCTGAAAACGTAGGGTGGATTAAAGCGGCTGTCACAACCCGTCGTACGTGCAGCTGCGTGCTGTCTACCGACAAAAACGTGGGGTTAATTTGGGAACATGCTTACTCGGTACGTTGTACGTGCTTACTCGGTACGATCGACGTGAGTTTTCTTTAATTATTTGATAGTTAAACTTTGGACGTGCCGGCCCGAGTAAGCACGAACTACGCACGTACAACGCACGTTGTACGCACGTGCAACGTGCGTCGTTCGTAGAGAAAGTGTGAGTGGGTAAGCTTGAAAAAAACGCACGATGTCGGTGCGTTGTGCGTGCGGTTGTCGTACAGGGCACGCACGTCGATCGTACGGAGGAAATTCGCAGCCCGTTCGTAGACTGCACGCAGCGAAAGTTCTGCATGCACTAAAAGTTCTACGACGAGTCTGCGTGCTCCAAATGTGTCCAAAATCGGTACGGCGTCGGAACAGAGGACGCACGAATTCCCCAATTTACCCCACGTTTTTGTCGGTAGACAGCACGCAGCTGCACGTACGACGGGTTGTGACAGCCGCACTTGGTATATGATATACTCATCATATGTAGATGTGCCCTCGAGGATTTTCAAATTCTTCCAACTGTTGTAAAGGACCGTTCAAACGGTCTACATTTCTGGTGCGTAACAAAATAAACATATAAGGTGTACCTCAATGTACCTGCCACTACAATCGTCATACATGTACATGTGTTCCTGTGGGGACGTCGTTTTGTCTAGAGCATAACCTCCACATTATAAATGTGACCCTAGAAAACAGTCAACCATGATGACTGGATGTGCGGTGACTTTAGGCCCCTTCACAACCCATCGTGCGTGCAATTCGTTCGTACGTTTTTTGGGGAGGCCACGGTCGCTACGTTTTTCTGAAAACGTAGGGTGGATTTAATCAAGAACAGAGAGGGAGTTTGCCAACGCACGTCAAACGCACGTCGTACGTACGTGGCCGTCGACACGTCTGGCAGTGAGGAGGTGCGTGCATCGTACGATGCGCACGTGGTACGTGCGTGTGCCGTGCGTACAAAGTGCGTACAACGTGCGTGTGATGTGCGATTGTCACATTGTCGTACGGGGGCCGTGCGTCTCACGTACAGTGTCCTTACACCACGCACGTTGTAAGTGAGTGCGAGTGCAATGAGGTTTTTCCCACCCTATTGACAGGTGCTTGGTACACATTGTCAATCAACAAGATGCCGCCCATTCCACCGCTCCGGGTCCTGATGCTGCAAGATCAACTTCAGATGGCAGCACAGGAGTTGTGCCCAAAACGTGCGTTGTACGTGCTTACTCGGTACGTTGTACGTGCTTACTCGGTACGAACGACGTGAGTTTTCTTTAATTATTTGATAGTTAAATTTGGACGTGCCGAGTAAGCACGTACAACGTACCGACTAAGCACGTACAACGCATGTTTTACGCACGTGCAACGTGCGTCGTTCGTAGAGAAAATGTGAGTGGGTAAGCTTGAAAAAAACGCACGATGTCGGTGCGTTGTGCGTGCGGTTGTCGTACAAGGCACGCACGTCGATCGTACGGAGGAAAATTCGCAGCCCGTTCGTAGACTGCACGCAGCGAAAGTTCTGCATGCACTAAAAGTTCTACGACGAGTCTGCGTGCTCCAAATTTGTCCAAAATCGGTACGGCGTCGGTACCGAGGACGCACGAATTCCCCAATTTACCCCACGTTTTTGTCGGTAGACAGCACGCAGCTGCACGTACGACGGGTTGTGAAGGGGCCTTTTGCGGTTTCTATGGAACGTGACTTTAACAATGACTTAACGAGAAAGTCATGTCGGAAACTGTAAATGCGATCTACACCAGACTTACGAGATTTAGAACACAATCTTAAAATGTGATTTTTGTCATTTAGACCTTTACTGTGAATTTTGCAAGTAACATTGGAGCATGAGATGGCAAGTCTATATATATTTCACTATATGTTAACATGTAAACAGGGGGAAGAGGGATTTGTACTTGAATGGATATATGTGAACGTAGCTCGCTTCAAAACGTGTTTAAGGGGCAGTAGCACGTTTTTTGCATTTTTTTTTCAAATTTCCCATTTATAAGGATAGTTTATGTCATTTATATTCACTTTAGGGGGTAAAACATATTATTACACAAACCAATTTTCCAAAGTGGTAAAAACATTGCTGCATAAAAAGCAAAAAATGCATGGCATGTGTTATTGTGAACACATTTTATTATTTCGAATGACAAAAAATATTCCCATGGCTTTAGGGAACCATGTAGACTAATTTTTTAACTTGATTTTCTGAAGAGGGAAGGGTGTTTTACTATTTGTGACATTATTTTTCAAATATATTTTATCAACCTATTTCCCCGAAAAAACGTGCTACTGCCCCTTTAACAGCGAATATGATATATACATTAGCTGCATGTTTTATGCATATTAGGTACTTGATTCTTGAATTACTACCGAGTATCCATTATATTGTTAAAAGACACGTTTCCATGCATATTTTAAGTTTCAATCCATTGAGGAAGTGAATGTATCTCAATTTAGCTTATTCAGTCTTCATTGCATCGTATATCTTGTCTTGCCAATCCTTTCTCCGAGCGACATATGGATATTGGTTAGATTAATGACAAGTTCTGTAGACTAAAAGCTTGTTTGATTGCAATAGTGCACAGTTTCGATGTAGCTATGATACTTGGCAGGATTGTAAGGTGATATACATAGTATATACATAACTGGAGACTACTTTCATGTGAATTGAATTGGGTGATGAGATAAAAACAAAAATGTGATGCATTTATAGAATCGTTAAGGTTTACGTCCATTGTTATTGCAGTCCACGATGAATTTTGGAGTCGCGTTGAAAGAGTGAGTTGATTATGGCTTCAGTCGAGGGAATATAATATCTTTGATAACAATTGAAAGAAACATTACCAAGATAAAGTTTGATTGATTCCAAAGACTTTCTGATCCTGTGTCTGAGCAGTTGCCTTTGTGGTAGCTTTCGATGACTTTGATGTATTTCAAGAGGATCAGTGTTGGATTGAATGTGGTTTCAGATGACAGCTTTAGCCGTTCTTTTGTTATGGTGTGTGATGTTTCTTGCGTCTGCAAGTGTCTTGATGTCATTCAATAAAAGGTACTACTTTCAGGAATACTACAACTGATTGTACATAAGTTTGGATCATGTTGTTCCACTTTTGGCCATCATGACTACCATTGGTCATATTGATGGGTATTGAAGTATGTGTTCATCTTCCCACGTAAGGCATAACTCGCTCCAGTCTCCAAACGGCAAGATCTACCAAGAGTCTAGAGTCGAATCAACAAGGTAAAGAAAGGACGTTTTTCCGAGATTACAACACTCGATTCTTGTTTGATACGTTTGATTAGACACGTCAAAGCGCATGCGCCCACTCGACTGTTAAATCAAACGTAGCCCCTAATGTGCCGAATTCAGTTAAAATCATCTCACTCAACTTGCTCATTTATTTCCAAATGCCAAATTAATGTTATGTAGTATTCTAATTTTATGACCTATCAAAACTTACTATGTACAGTATATATCTGTTATATACGAGTTTCAGCACATCAGCCTCGGTCCATTGCAGGATTTTCGATCGCACCTTTAGTGTCACTATACTGAACCTGTTAGCTTTACAAAAATAACTATCAACAACCGTTAATACTTCTCGATAAACACAAATCTTTGATAACGCTTGTCCCAAGTGCTATCAAAGTTAGTGTTTTATTTAAGATTGTATTTGTCTGTATTTCCGGTAACATTACTTGTGTTAGTAACTTTTTGCTTTACACTGTAATAAGATCAATACGTATTTGAGTTGTTACGTTCATAATAATGATATGATCATGTTATCTCAACCATGTATGTAGACGTTTGTATAATATCATTGGTACCGCATTTGTTCGTTTACAAATATGTATCATGATGTGAAGTAGCAGTTTTCAGAATAAATAGTGATATAGGCATTTTCTATTATTACTCTAAACTATGAATCGGATTTCCTCAGATTAAGGGGTTGGATGGCGCAGTTGGTAGCGCACTCGGATCAAGATATTCGGGGTTCGAATCTCGTCAGGAGCTCGCGGATCGGGAACTCTGCTGTAAAGATTTGTTCTACATGCAGTAAGATTTGGGTGCAATACTACTTGGAATTTCAGCGCAGTATCACCCATAGTTGGCTAGTCCAAGTTGATGTTCAGGTTTCATTCCAATGCATACACGATATTGTGTTGGAGGCTTTCCCCCTGAAATGATATTAGTAGTCGAGATGTAATTGACATTCGACGTTAAACTTCAACTCTCCTCATCTACAATGTAGCTCAAAAATAATCATGATAATCGTCTTCATGTTCTGTATCACATCCTCCTGCACGGTATTTTTAGTTGCAATTCTACGACAAATCTCCTGATTGTATGATACGCTTTTTACTCGTAAAGCTATGAATAACCAGCCAACGAAATGACTGAAATCGAGCAGTATAGGCAGTGCACCGTTGAGCGAACGTGACTTTCAAATTAACACATTTCATTGGCTGACAAAATACATGTTTTAGTAGCAGCGCAGCGTAACCTGCCGGTGGGCGTTACGAGTCAACACCGTATAAGACAATCAGGGTGTATCCAGCTGTAGAGTTGCGGATAAGGTTACCCTGCATTTTAGCTTGTTTTCCTTTTTGATTCAATCGATGTTATATCGTATTGATTTCTTTATATTATATAATATGGGTTTTTTTCAGGATCAATATAACCCAATATAACCCCAGAAATATAAATTACGGTCTCTACAGTTCTTTTATTACATATGCATATTATTGAAAATCAGGAAACGCTCTGCATTTGTCATATGACAGACATTATATACTTTAATGACATTAAGACATGTATGAAACGCAAGCCGCTATGTAATTTAAAGGTGAAGGTGCTATGTCTTAATCGAACGTTTTGAGAGAGATTTTATATACGCTTCAATTGGCAAACACGCCCAGCCGAGTATTAGCCAATATTGTTTAAGGTACGAACGTTTCGAGAATACGACCCTACATTATGCAGTGGCTATTTAAAGGCGCTGTAACACGTTTTTTGCATATTATGTTTTCTCATTCTCATGTTTGCCATTTATCATTAACGTTTATACAATATATAGGTACGTTAATGGTTTAAACATCTCATTACACGATCCGATAAGCCGTATCCATAGAAAATGGCTATCCGTATTCTAAGAAAATAGTGCGACGTATAAAGCGACAGTGGTGTTGAGCTCGATTTGTAGGTCTCATATGAATTTGACGGTTCACACAGCAATATTGTTCAAGATTGAGTGTTAAGGTATCGCTACATCAGTCAAATCACTTGAACTACTTTCGAGCGGCCATTTTAATGTGAACACATTAAAATGATCCCTCGATGGGAAATGGAATCGCATGGCTTAACCGAACCATGACTTTGTTCATTCGTATTATAATTCGTTTTATTGATGCAGGAGAATTATTTAGATATTGGTAACACTTATTTATACTTTAGTGAGAGCACTTTATTTCAACAATAATAACGTGCTACAGCGCCTTTAGATTATGCCACGTGCACAGGCATAGTGTGTCGCAAATGGCTGCGCAATTCAGATGCATGCCCAGTATTCCTTTTGTACGCGTGAAACTTACACTGTTTTTTTTTTTTATTTCAGTTACGCTAAAGTTTGCCTTTGATGATACACTTTGCCGGGAGTGAAATTCGAAAGTATGAAATCAACATGTGACCTAAAAAAGAAGGTCAATAAAGTGATTTAGAAAACTTGTCTGAATAGGTTTCTGAGTCTGTTTTGGTAAAACGTCAATGAGTAATTTGTAAGCCTAAGCTTTTTACGATATTCGTAAGGATACGAACGTTTGAAACGGTTACCCTAAACAGATGCTTAAGATCATACAGGCGAAATGATAGGGACATAATTAAGTTTCTAGTCTTTTAACAGGGATCGGTTCGTGTCATTTCAGCTTAAAACAAACAACTCTTCTCGACATAAAATGTATTTATTAGTCATATATGATATATGACGTATTTGTAGGATGTTACAACTAACATGATTTATTGGACATAATACATATTAATTCTCTCTATCCAACGCAAAAATAAACGTTGTCACAAGATTACTCTAACGTAACGAGAACGTCGCTATAAAACGTGGCAATAACATCCCTGGGTGTAGTCGACAAAACATCACCACAGCGTTATTTGGTACGTCCATACGACCAAAAACTAACGTTCTAAATATGAAGACATTGTCGTTACGTTATGCATAATTTCTCCCCTGAACTTTATCATATGACGTCCTTATAACGTCATTTGTCGGAAAAATGTCTTTTACATTCATACTATCATAGGTATATTTAAGTAAATTTGCACTAACGTCTGTAAAGCATTTAATTTGTTTGAACCATATATATAAAATGAATGGATTTACATGCTTAATTCATATTTGGCCTATCGTGACCGTATAAAGACAGAGAATCAGAACAAACAAGACTACCAAGTCTTTGCTAGTTTCTACTTGTTTCCATGATGAATGCAACCTAGCGTTTATGCATAAACTACGTACATATTTCAAGATGTCATGTACATAAAACCATTCGATACAATCATAGGGCTCTGTGAATGTGTTAAACATGTTACAAGAAACTACGCGATATTGACATCAGTGATATAAAGGCGAGCATCACCAGGCTTGTGAATTTGAATCCAGTTGCTGAAAAATGAGAACATAAATTTAGTTTTATTAGTATTTGTCAAAGTGAACTGCAATGCTTATATATACACACCTGAATGAATTTCAATATAGTAACAATGCAATATACCTGTAAACTCACTTCACTATGTCTTACAGGATATACACGTTCTGATAAATGTTTGGCAAATACACATGTAATCGAAGACTCATGTCTGGCTCTCACAAATAAAAAAAAACTATACTATTTATGTGTACGTCTCCTATTTGCGTGCATGTCTACAATTTGGGTGTATGTCTACTACTCCGGTATACTTGCAATACTCACGCGCATGTCTACTACTAAGGTGCATGTCTACTACTAAGGTGCATGCCTACTACTAAGGTGCATGTCTACTACCGAAGAGCAAGTCTACTACTAAGGTGAATGCCTACTACTAAGGTGCATGTCTACTACTAAGGTGCATGTCTACTACTAAGGTGCATGTATACTACATATACTAAGGTGCATGCCTACTACTAAGGTGCATGTCTACTACTAAGGTTCATGCTACTACTAATGTGCATGTCTACTACTAAGGTGCATGCCAACTACTAAGGTGCATGCCTACTACTAAGGTGCATGTCTACTACTAAGGTGCATGTCAACTACTAAGATGCATGCCTACTACAAAGCTGCATGTCTACTACTAAGCTGCATGTCTACTACTAAGGTGCATGTCTACTACTAAGGTGTATGTCTACTACTAAGGTGCATGTCTACTACTAAGGTGCATGTCTACTACTAAGGTGCATGTCTACTACCGAAGATCAAATCTACTACTAAGGTGCATGTCTACTACTAAGGTGCATGTCTACTACTAAGGTGCATGTCTACTACTAAGGTGCATGTCTACTACTAAGGTGCATGTCTACTACCGAAGATCAAGTCTACTACTAAGGTGCATGTCTACTACTAAGGTGCATGTCTACTACTAAGGTGCATGTCTACTACCGAAGATCAAGTCTACTACTAAGGTGCATGTCTACTACTAAGGTGTATGTCTACTACTAAGGTGCATGTCTACTACTAAGGTGCATGTCTACTACTAAGGTGCATGTCTACTACCGAAGATCAAGTCTACTACTAAGGTGCGTGTCTACTACTAAGGTGCATGTCTACTACTAAGGTGCATGTCTACTACTAAGGTGCATGTCTACTACTAAGGTGCATGTCTACTACAAAGCTGCATGTCTACTACTAAGCTGCATGTCTACTACTAAGGTGCATGTCTACTACTAAGGTGTATGTCTACTACTAAGGTGCATGTCTACTACTAAGGTGCATGTCTACTACTAAGGTGCATGTCTACTACCGAAGATCAAGTCTACTACTAAGGTGCATGTCTACTACTAAGGTGCATGTCTACTACTAAGGTGCATGTCTACTACTAAGGTGCATGTCTACTACTAAGGTGCATGCCTACTACTAAGGTGCATGTCTACTACTAAGGTGCATGTCAACTACTAAGATGCATGCCTACTACAAAGCTGCATGTCTACTACTAAGCTGCATGTCTACTACTAAGGTGCATGTCTACTACTAAGGTGTATGTCTACTACTAAGGTGCATGTCTACTACTAAGGTGCATGTCTACTACTAAGGTGCATGTCTACTACCGAAGATCAAGTCTACTACTAAGGTGCATGTCTACTACTAAGGTGCATGTCTACTACTTAGGTGCATGTCTACTACTAAGGTGCATGTCTACTACTAAGGTGCATGTCTACTACTAAGGTGCATGTCTACTACTAAGGTGCATGTCTACTACTAAGGTGCATGTCTACTACTAAGGTGCATGTCTACTACCGAAGATCAAGTCTACTACTAAGGTGCATGTCTACTACTAAGGTGCATGTCTACTACTAAGGTGCATGTCTACTACTAAGGTGCATGTCTACTACTAAGGTGCATGTCTACTACCGAAGATCAAGTCTACTACTAAGGTGCATGTCTACTACTAAGGTGCATGTCTACTACTAAGGTGCATGTCTACTACTAAGGTGCATGTCTACTACAAATGTGCATGTCTACTACTAAGGTGCATGTCTACTACCGAAGAGCAAGTCTACTACTAAGGTGCATGTCTACTACTAAGGTGCATGTCTACTACCGAAGAGCAAGTCTACTACTAAGGTGCATGTCTACTACTAAGGTGCATGTCTACTACTAAGGTGCATGTCTACTACTAAGGTGTATGTCTACTACTAAGGTGCATGTCTACTACTAAGGTGCATGTCTACTACTAAGGTCCATGTCTACTACCGAAGATCAAGTCTACTACTAAGATGCATGCCTACTACTAAGGTGCATGTCTACTACTAAGGTGCATGTATACTACTAAGGTGCATGTCTACTACAAAGGTGCATGTCTACTACTAAGGTGCATGTCTACTACTAAGGTGCATGTCTACTACTAAGGTGCATGTCTACTACTAAGATGCATGCCTACTACTAAGGTGCATGTCTACTACTAAGGTGCATGTCTACTACTAAGGTGCATGTCTACTACTAAGGTGCATGTCTACTACTAAGATGCATGCCTACTACTAAGGTGCATGTCTACTACCGAAGATCAAGTCTACTACTAAGGTGCATGTCTACTACTAAGGTGCATGTCTACTACCGAAGATCAAGTCTACTACTAAGGTGCATGTCTACTACTAAGGTGCATGTCTACTACAAAGGTGCATGTCTACTACTAAGGTGCATGTCTACTACTAAGGTGCATGTCTACTACCGAAGAGCAAGTCTACTACTAAGGTGCATGTCTACTACTAAGGTGCATGTCTACTACCGAAGAGCAAGTCTACTACTAAGGTGCATGTCTACTACTAAGGTACATGTCTACTACTAAGGTGCATGTCTACTACAAAGGTGCATGTCTACTACTAAGGTGCATGTCTACTACCGAAGAGCAAGTCTACTACTAAGGTGCATGTCTACTACTAAGGTGCATGTCTACTACCGAAGAGCAAGTCTACTACTAAGGTGCATGTCTACTACTAAGGTGCATGTCTACTACTAAGGTGCATGCCTACTACTAAGGTACATGTCTACTACTAAGATGCATGCCTACTACTAAGATGCATGCCTACTACTAAGGTGCATGTCTACTACTAAGGTGCATGCCTGCTACTAAGGTACATGTCTACTACTAAGGTGCATGTCTACTACTAAGGTACACGTCTACTACTAAGGTGCATGTCTACTACTAAGGTGCATGTCTACTACTAAGGTGCATGTCTACTACTAAGGTGCATGTCTACTACTAAGGTGCATGCCTACTACTAAGCTGCATGTCTACTACTAAGGTGCATGTCTACTACTAAAGTGTATGTCTACCACTAAGGTGCATGTCTACCACTCATGTATACTTATACTACCCACGTGCATGTCTCCTTAAGTGTATGTCTACTACTCACGTACATGTCTACTAAAGTGTATGTCTACTACTCACATACATGTCTACTAATGTGTATGTCTACTACTCACATACATGTCTACTAATGTGTATGTCTACTACTCACATACATGTCTACTAATGTGTATGTCTACTACTCACATACATGTCTACTAATGTGTATGTCTACTACTTACATACATTTCTACTAATGTGTATGTCTACTACTCACATACATGTCTACTAATGTGTATGTCTACTACTCACATACATGTCTACTAATGTGTATGTCTACTACTCATACATGTCTACTAATGTGCATTTATACTACTCAGTTGTATTGACACTACTCACATGCACTGTACTAAGGTATATGTCTACTAATCGAGTGAATATACACTACCCACATGCTTATCTACTAAGGTGTGTTTACACTATTCACGTGCATGCCTACTTCTCACGTGCCATCAGGTACATGTCTAACTTGATATCTATTACTCACGTGTATGTTTGAGTACTACCCAGTTGATATCTACTACTCACGTGTATGGTTGAGTACTACCCAGTTGATATCTACTACTCACGTGTATGGTTGAGTACTACCCAGTTGATATCTACTACTCACGTGTATGGTTGAGTACTACCCAGTTGATATCTACTACTCACGTGTATGGTTGAGTACTACCCAGTTGATATCTACTACTCACGTGTATGGTTGAGCACTACCCAGTTGATATCTACTACTCACGTGTATGGTTGAGTACTACCCAGTTGATATCTACTACTCACGTGTATGGTTGAGTACTACCCAGTTGATATCTACTACTCACGTGTATGGTTGAGTACTGCCCAGTTGATATCTACTACTCACGTGTATGGTTGAGTACTGCCCAGTTGATATCTACTACTCACGTGTATGGTTGAGTACTACCCAGTTGATATCTACTACTCACGTGTATGGTTGAGTACTACCCAGTTGATATCTACTACTCACGTGTAACTGCTGCAGATGTACACGCTGCCTGTTGAACCGGGGGTGATGTGGGTTCTGGTCCCAGACACGTCTCCACAACGTCATCGGGTACAGTGTCCTTGGTGAGGCGCTTTAAGTCCGCAAGAGGACATGACGATTCACAACCTGTACACATGAGTTAGTGCCATAATCATCAAAGGATTTTATGTAAGTGTACATAAAGTTAATTTATTATTAAGTGAAAGAGATAAACATTACTTAAGCGAGATCATTGTGTATCGTGTTTCAAAGGGACACATTTGTTAAACATCTTGATTTCATTATGTATCATTTCTTCATTCATTATATTATGTTCATATGGTATCTAAATAATACTTAAATACGGATACTTACAATTGCATCAAAACATACTGAATAACTATAATGCTAAAACTCTATTTCAAATATGTTGAAATTTGAAGGTCAAAGGTCAAGAATGTTAACATCACTAAACACGAAATTACAAAATCCTAAACATCCGTATTGGGTGCTCATATACATCATGAAATACGTATGTCACTAGAATGTTATATTAATGAAGAGAACGAGCTAGTCACAGAGGCATGTCACAGGAGTCACAGAGATAGCTTAACCTAGAATAGAGCCAGTTACACATATGTTAAAGTATTATCAGAAGAATGTGTGGCCTTTCCACGTTGAATATTGTACATAATCTTCCAAACAGTACAATAGCTGAAAGAACTTCGTTTCTAATAGTTTTCGAGGGCGCAGAAATATACTTTATCATCAGAAGGCTATCAAATAAAATAAAATTAATTTCCTTGAAACTTTAAAAGAACTGATGAAATGATTGAAGTGAGCGTGTTTGTGACTACAAAAATGAAATATATTTTCTCTTCAACGAACTGCAAATAAAAGACAAAATGTATTGTATCTTTGAAATTAGTTTTTGTCATGCTTTTTCCAAAGGGCGTATATGTCTTCAGAACAGAGGAATATATCGTCTTGGATAATGGTGTATTCAGTGGTGCATTTAAAACCAAAAAGAGTAATTAAAAATGTGGTATGACCTATCATGACCTAACAAAACACATTAATCTTGTATCTACAGTAATTTTACATAATTGCTTTGCCCATTATTTTCAAAGCAATGTATCGCTAATCAGCTACAGCGATGAGATACGGGTCGACGGACGATCAAGGGAAAACGATCCGGAGATCGCCCTCATTCATGATGCACAAGTTATGGTATTGAATAGTGATAAGCATATACAAATATTATTAAAACATCATACACGTTAATCATGCTCGAAACGCAGTGTCGGAGTATCAACTGGTATTACAATGTCATATGAATATGGAGCTTTGAGGCCAGCTCCTCATCACCTTGACCAGGTACCCAGTTTACTGCTGGCTAAGATATAGTTTCAATAAATTTTAATATAAGATTAGCCAGCCTTAAAGGCGCTGTAGCACGATTTATGCATATCATGTTTTCTCATTTGCCATTCATTATTAACGTTTATATTATATATTGTTACATTAGAGGGTAAAAGATCTCATTATACCCGATAAGCCGTGTCCATAGAAAATGGTATTTGAAGAAAACGGAGCGACGTATACAGCGTCAGTGGTGTGGAACTCGTCAGTGTGAGAGGTAGAGTTTTTGATTTTAAGAGTTCAGACAGCAAGGTGGTTGACTATCCCATCATTGTGCCATATTTAATGTGAACACATCAAAATGTCCGCTCGATGTAAAATGGACTCGCGTGGCTTAACCGAACCATGTACATTCGTTTAAAACTATTTTTTATTGATTCAGGAGATTTATTTAGTCATTGGTAACGCTTATTTGCCTTTTTGTGAGAGCACTTTATTTCAGGAAGGAGATCGTGCTGCAGCGCCTTTAAAGCAGGTCGCCCATTTGGAGAAGAGCAGAGTCATTGCTGCTGATTGTTTTCTTTATAAGACGCAAAGGACGAACATCGAGGTGCTCTTTAAAAGATTTCAACCATTCACATATAAATTATTGTTTTTAAGTTTTAAATAATAACCGGATATCCTAACTCACCTGGTACAGTCATAAGGTATGGATCAACAGACGTGTCATTATAGTAGTAGATCTGGACCCGCCATCCATCAGCCTGAGTATGGTGCAGCTCAAAGAAAATACTGGCTGAATACATAAAGTGGCGCTTGTTGTAGATCTTCAGGGCGCTGAGTAAGCCTGTCACAGTCGTCGAATGCTTGCAAAAGATTGAAATTTACACTCAGTAAATGCAACTAGTTATGTCATCTTAATATTTTCTCGTTCTATTCCTCATCAATTGTTTATGTTCATGTACATGCATGAATATGACGTCAACTGCTCAAATTACAATTTTAAATGAATTGAAAATTTAAAATTTGTTTTTAGAATTACGCTCCCGTAGAATAATGAACTTTGAGATATAGTTAGTTAAGAGGTGAGGTGAGTTGTGGTTTAACGCCGCTTTCAAAAGTATTTCACTGACATCGCGGCTGCTAGTATTATGGCAGGGAGAAAGCCCGCAACGCCATGTGGCTATGCATTGCGGTTCTCTACTGCAGACAAAGTTGCCGTGCCCCTGGCGGAATTCGAACCCGGACCTCTTGATCCGAAGCTGAACGCGCTAACCACTGCGCTATCCCGCCCCCAGTTTGTTAAGATGAATGGCAAATATTCGTACTTAAACCCCTAACCCGTATCTCTAAACTTAGAAATACAAAACAGCGAACAGGAGTACAGCGTTTTCCATGTCATATGCACTATAGATCGATATTCAATTCAGTTCTATATTTGTTGGTTACGCCTATTGTTAGCCAAAAACATTCAACGATAAGACTTTGGCCAAGGTTATTCCCGGCATATTTCTTAAAGTTTGTCATTCAACAACCACGTTAGCCTGTTTAATTTTAGTCAGTCTGTCATTTGCAAAGAAGATGAACATGACGTCATAAGCATGTGCATGTGTAAATTGTATTCAGACTCTTTTACTTAGCATGAATCTTTTCTTCAGTGTCATTTAAAAATGGCGTGTGTTCGAGTTTCACAGATTCACAGTACAGATTGTTTGGGAAATGGGTGTATATTAGAGAGCGTACGGTATTTTGTAACTTACCCCGGAGAAGAAATTTGTTTTTACTGTAATGTTGTTGGAGTTTATCTTGTCTTCCATATTCTTGATAACCTTCTTAAGAATTGGCCCTGCAATGATTTAAAAAGGACGTCATTATATTGTTTCGTACTGTTGCTTTACCGATATGCTCTTTCATATAGCTTTCAAACTTAGTCAACTGAATGCGTTTGCGATCTTCAGAAGTCACGACACAAACGTGTCTTTAATAATGCAATTCATTACAATTTCATCAGCATTCGAACATTTTATATGTATTTGTTTGTTTTTGTAATAAATAAAGATTATTACCCGAGGAAGTGTTTCATATGTCTTTGCGAAACGAGTGTGAATGTTTGTATTGCCCGAGCGTGAGCGAGGACTATACACAAATTTGCACGAGTTTCGTAAACGTCATATGACATACTTTCGAGTGTAATAATTTCTTTATTACCCATTCTGTTCCGTTTCATTCGCGTAAAAATAGGCAGGAACGGGCCCACTTCTCTTGCGACGACAACCTACAGTCACGTTTTATGACGTCACAGATGACACAATAGGGGAAGTCGCGGTGAAACAATGGTTGCTAGGCAAACGTGATGTGTGCACATGTGCTCGTATCAATAATATTAACTCGGTTATTTCCAACCATATGGATAATAAATAAATATATATAATACCATTGCATATAGAGCTGTATAATGCACAACAAGAATCTGGTTTGTACATGCAGTTATCGGACAAAAGAAAAGCACATGCATTTAATAATCGGGGTTCAGAGTTATCTATTCCTACGAAAAGCGTTGTTGCTCTAAATCCCCTTTCGAATCAAACATCTATAGCACTCTGATTATCTTCATTCAGTTATAATTATGCCACTTTTTTCTTTTAATAATTGAGAGCTCACTTTCACAATCAGTTGGGATCAGACTTGGTCTTTATTTCCTTTCATTTATTTAGACCACTAGGTTATAACAAGAATGGATCTCCACTCAAAAGAAAGTTTACAAAGAGTGATCTGGTTTGCTACGGATTCTCATTGGTGGAACTATATAACTTAAGCAAGGATTTATGTAGACTCAATCTAAATCCTTGCTTAAATGAATTACCTCCCCTTATTCTTGTCATGTCAACTGTTGGGAATTTCAGACTCTCCGCCACATCTTTCAAGGCAAGAAATCTCTTGTACAAGTCATCCTTCAACAGCCAGTCAGGCTGGGTGAGATTGTGGGAGGTCTGCAATTAAAGATAAAAGTGATGATTAATGAATCTAAGACGCAAACTATAGTGTCGACGTCATGTACAAAGGAACATAATAGCCAACTACGGGACATCCTCGGTTACCCATGGTTTTATATATGCTCCGTTACTCTCCACTATATCACCCATGGGAAACCTTATCAGAAAAATCTGTACTCAAATTACCCGCCCTTGGCCGGCGTGACGAAGTCAGTAACCAAAGAAAATGCTCAATGGGATAAGACGGAAATGGTCAAGGGAGATAACCGGTGACGGATGGCTAACACAATGACCTCGCTTGCTTTAAAACGAAGTGATATGAGTTGTCATTGGCTTGCAGGTCCAAACTGCGTAGCAGTTTGATTGACTGACGCCGGCCAAGGGCGGGTAATTTGAGTACAGATTTTTCTGATGAAATTTCCCATGGGTGATATAGTGGAGAGTAACGGAGCATATTTAACACCATGGGTAACCGAGGATGACTACGGGACAGACATAACGATACATGAAACGAGTATTTATTGTTATATTTAAGCAACAATAATGTATTAACTGGTCTCATTATTTAGTTAATTTTTCATTCTCAATTGACTAAAGTTTTGAAAAGTTGAAGAGAGTATTTCATGATGATTTGAATTTGCAACGGCTTTTTCCAATCATACTGACCTAGGACACTTAACATTGTGTTTTAAGTTGATAATGTTTTGTGTCGAGATAAAGCAAATGCTTAATACATATGTGGTAGACAAGGGGACAACCTACCTCCACGTTTATTGGGTCTATCATATTCATCAGACTATGGAACGTTGGCTCATACCCTGAGTACTTTCCAGTAATGTCGATCAGGTCCTGAGACAGCAAAGAAGTGTATCAGTAATTTACTATTGATAATCTATGGCTCATTAGCACATGTATCAACCAGATGAAGTGATATTGAAAATTATCATTTAAGGAAAGATTGACACCACGGGAAAACTCGGTCATTACACATATATACATATAGGCCAATAAAGAAAACTATATGTAGGCCAATACAGGAAAACTGAACCAACAAAAGAAATTTGGTTTAATACAGGAAAAGTTGACCAATACAAAAAAGCTGGGCGATAACCTGAACATTATGCATTCATGAAAAGTGAGCAAGAAAATATCAGAAAAGTACTAATGTGGGTAAACTAAATACATGATAACATTGCCGATAAAGTCATTAAAATTGGGAACATATCCAAATACAAGAAAACTGGGTCAATACGGGAACATTGGGTCAATGAAGGAAGACTTGATCAATGCAGGTTTATTGGTCCAACACAGCAATGATGTCCAGATCAACAAAGGAAACCTGCATCGATATATGAGGAATGGGTCAATACAGTAACAGAGGGTCAATACTGGAAATCTGGATCAATACACGAATACTAGATCTATACAGGAAATATGGACCAATAAAGAAAAAATAATATCAGGCGATTACATGAAAATCATACATGAAAACATGAAGAGAGGGACAACATCAGGCAAGCACTAATGCGGGAATTTTTTTAAAGTACATGTAATAACTATTCCGATTCAGGAATATCACAGAAATGCTGGACCACTACAGCATATCTCACCAAATACAGGGAGAAATGGCCATTACAGGAAAACTGGACCAAATAGTAATAAATCGCAAATACAGAAAGACTGTTCCAATACAGGAACAGTGGGGCATTACAGGTATCATGTTCCATTACAGGAATCATGTGCCACTACAGGAATTATGTGCCAATGCAGAAACCATGTGCCTATGCAGGAACCATATTCCAATACAGGACTTCTATGCCAATACAGGAATCATGTGCCACTACAGGAATCATGTGCCAATACAGGAATCATGTGCCACTACAGGAATCATGTGCCACTACAGGAATCATGTGCCAATACAGGAATCATGTGCCAATACAGGAATCAAGTGCCACTACAGGAATCATGTGCCAATACAGGAATCATGTGCCAATACAGTATAAGTGAGCCAATACTTGAAACTGGGTTATTACAACAAAACAGTAACACAAGTATGCATTTATCCTATCAGGGCTCAAGCAATAAAATCTCCTCTTTTCTTCATTTAACTGAAATTTACAGATGTTTTTTGCTTAATTTCTTAGAACAACTGTCCATTATATAACACTTTGACCGTATTTGCTCAATTCGATGACCGGACAGGATGACAACAATTCATAGGCCAATACGAGATATAATCGGTCATACAACACAGAACATACAAACTTGGCCACTATCACTTCAAAACTGTTCAACTAGTTTGATGAAAATCGAATGGGACAAACTAAATTAACAGACTCTGAACCATTTCAGAATCAATAAATGATGCTGAACCAGCCCTGTGTTCAGTAAGAAGAATATCCCCAGAAGTTCGCAAGCGTTCGTCTATCAACGTCTGAATGTAAAGTGGGAAATTCTATCTTCCTTATTTGTTTGAATTCAAATAATTTTGCCCTCTGGTTAACTAATTCTATGATTATTAGCACACAGTGCGTAAATACCAGAAGACTATTTTCTACAAACCTGATATTCCTCTGTCAGATTTTGCACGAGCTCAGACTTCATATTCTCATCGTACAACACATCATAGGTAGGGCAGGGCACTCTCAAAAGCTTAAAGAAATCAAAACATTTTTTTTAAATTTAGTTTAAATATCTTCATAACATGACATTTGTTCATACTGATATTCAAGCAGAGGAAAGGTAACGAAATTCAGTAAGGCTAAAAGGGGCAGTAGCACGTTTCTCTCAAATTAGTTGATGAAATGTATTTGAAAAATAATGTAACTAAAAGTAAAACACCCTTCTTTCTTCGTAAAATCAACTTTAAAAATGAGTGGACATGGTTCGGTAAAGCAATGGGAATCATTTTTGTAATTCTAAATAATAAAATGTGTTCATAATAAAATGGCCGTCCTGCATTTTTTCCTTTACACGCAACACTGTTATTACCACTAAGTATATTTGGTTTATGTAATAGGATGATTACCCCCTTAAGATTATATAAATGACATTAACTATCATTATGAATTGGAAATTAGAAAAAATTAAATTTGCAAAAAAAAACATGCTACAGCCCCTTTAAGTAAGCCAGTGATGGGGACTGGCGTGAGTTATGACTTGCAAGGGAGGTTGGCTTGGATTAAAACCCCTAGAATATTATTTTAATTGACAGTAACAGCTATACACTCGACCGCAAAAGAAACATCATCACACAAAATACAAGATTCAATCCACTATTCATAAACACGACTGAAACAGACAATTTTGCCAATATTTCTTAAACACATGTTTTAAGAATTTTCGAAATTCCTTAACAAGACGAGATTTTTAAGATAAATGCCACCGATTCTGGCATAAAACCATTTTGAAAAAGCGATTTCAACATCCAGAGTATACTTGAACAGACATAATCATAAAAGTATTACTCTGATGTATGAAATTGCGGGTCCCCCTTTACAAATCATGTCCCTGTAAAAAGCATTGAAAATCATTGAAAAATGAATGCATGTTTCGAAAGGGGTTAACTCTCTTGAGCCCTATCCCTCTCTTGTGAATACAAATGATGAAACATACGAAGTCCTCGCCCTTGGGTATTGTGTGGACTGGAATCGGTTGCCATAGTAAATCAGGGTTCCAGATCTGGTGACCAGAGGGAGGGTAGAAGCCTGCCAGCATGCAGTAAGCGCTCATGGTACATCGGTCTTCCTGGGAACTCAGCATATACATCTAGGGGAAAGGGTAGAAACCAAACCAGATATATCATGTGTCTTTGCGAAACGAATGAGAACTTTAAATTTGTATTATCCGAACTTGAGCGAGATTTGGGTATACATTTGAAGAACTACCGTGAAAGTCTCAATATACAATTCTTTGTGTAATGTTTTTTTTCCTCGCCATGGCGTCATCTCCAGGAAGGTTCTTAAACCCAGACATTTCTCATTTGATTTATGTCAAAGACGATAAAATAGGAAATCACGTTCATCATCAATGCATTAAATTAATAGCGGTATGTGAACAATCGTCGTACATGCATGGTGTTTATGACACTGATTATATTTCTGATAATGTTATTGCTATAGAAAATCTTTCTTCTCACATCACCCTCGGTGTAGTTGCCCGGCATGTACCCTGTATCAATGTAACGGGTCCGCAGAAACTTTCCCAAAGCATAGGAGTCTCTGCAACCTCGCTGGAAACATACACTCAAAGGTTAAATAAAGCGTGAATTATGTTGGTGTCATGATGAGGAAACTAGGGAGATTTGATTGTATATATTGTTTCTTGCCTGTTTAAATATGGCAGCATTCGCCCGAATTCAATGTTATTTTAATCATAACTCACATGTTTTGTCTGCCTACAACCACAAAGATTCAGGGATGCTTAATTATAACTCACATCTTTTGTCTGCCTACAACCACAACGATTCAGGGATGCTTTAATTATGACTCATAGGATCACATGTTTTGTCTGCCTATAGTTACCACGGGTCAAGGGTTTCTTTATTAAAACTCACATGTTTTGTCTGCCTACAGTTACCATGAGTCAAGGTTGCTTTGATTTTAACTCACATGTCTTGTCTGCCTACAGTTACCACGGGTCAGGGGTGCTTTTATTATAACTCACATGTTTTGTCTGCCTACAGTTACCACGAGTTAAGGGTGCTTTGATTATAACTCACAAATTATATTAATCTGCCTCCTGTCACCAAAATTCACTTTTATAATCTGCCTTCAGTCATCAAGAGTAAAGCATACTTTGATTATAAATAAATTTTACAATCTGCCTAGTCGCCAAGATTTTAAGGAAGCTGTAATTGCAACCCACATGTTTTGTCTGCCTACAGCCACCAATTCAAGATTCAAAGAAATTTTAGTCACAACTCACCTATCATAATCCGCTAAATCAATCAATCTTTATTCAATACTCATCCTCGATAATCCAGCGCCATTGTTCCGATAAATCTACACACAAGCGCTGGAAAACAGTGAGGGTATTTAACCTTAACCTAGTTACCTCCCTTCGCAATGACTCAGCGAAACGCTTGCTTTCTAACAACCAATGAGATCACTTGAAATCAAGGGTGAAATAACAAGCACTCTCGTGTCAGGATCTTGGCTTTCGCAGTAGCACAGCACAGCACAGGGATTTTAATCATTTACGTCCACCCGTTTTGATGGACATGAATACACCCTTCTCACGTACAGACTTCTTAAAACTTTCTTTTGAGTTTCTGTCAGGTTTTCTACGCTGAATTTGTTACAAATTTTATCGTAATCGAGTGAGTGAGCCATGTTTGTTTCTATAAACAACGGTAGTGATGCGTTTTGATTGGTCTAGTTGTTTACGCAGATAGTGTCTGCGTTTCGTTTCTGATTGGATAACATGGACCCAAAGGGAGGTAACTAGGTTAGGGATAAATACCCTTACTGTTTTCCAGCGCTTGTGTGTAGATTTATCGGAACAATAGCGCTGGATTATCGAGGATGTTCAATACTTAGAGGCCACAGGCCTATAGTACATTTAGTGAGAACAATATTTACACATTTGTACAATACATGTAACAGCATAGCACATCACTTCACATATATCTGTTATTTGACATCTATTCATGCTACATATAACATATATCATATCATTTCACATCTAGTGACGACATATATTATATTTTCAAATCATATACATCCCAACCCAACATATATTACATTATACCAAGGTTCCGTACTAGGGCCGCTGTTGTTCTTAAATTACGTAAATGACATCGTTGATGACATTAACACAAACATACGGCTATTTGCTGATGATACATCTCTATACCTAACCACTTTTTATAATCTACTTCCAGTCACCATGATTCGAGGACGCTTAATCATAATTTACCGATTTAATCTATCTACGGTGTCCCCAAGATTATATGATTATTTGAATAACAATGAAATGACAGTTTTCTACATTAATACCAAGATTCATTAATAAAACACACATGATCACTCAACAAATATTTGTCGATTTAAGGGCCCATATGTTTCTTTATTTCCTATAAAACCTTCAATACATGTTATCATTACTGTATCCAAAGTTTCATCAATTTTATATTATTTTCAAATTCCAATAAATGATTTAAAATAAACACTAAAAGTAATTATTCAGAGCGTAAATAAGGCGAAAACTATGTATTAAAATTAGATAATAATTATTGTAAATATGCAATTTAAATTAATCTAACGGTTACCATTAATTACTCGATGGGAAGATTTACTCTAAGTGTAAGATAAAACACGACACTAAGGTTAGGTCGTAGAATCCTAAGGCCTAAGGAAAAAGGCTGGTCAGATAAAAAAAATACCACCATGACCTGTAAATAACATTACCCCACTGTTGTATAACAATATTCGTATGTACACTAAACTAAATGTAAACGAAAGTCATACCGGGGTGAGTTTCTTCCATCCTTCAGGCCAGGTGTCGGGTCGATGGGGGTCATTTGGGTAGACGTGCGAAGGGGTTCGGTCTCCATGGCGGAACAACTGTAACAGCAGACCATCGGTGATGATTGAGTTGATATCAGTCTTAGAAGAGAGGTTTGCATCAATTGGCGTTTTAAGAGAATAAGTTTAACAGTAGAAAGCTAGGTTTTGTATGGTCTTTGAGGGGTATTTACAAGTGGAACACATACAAAAACACGATTTTATTGTGATTATACGTACTTTTGGAGTATATAAACATAGTTGAAATTTTGGAATCATGAATAGTAATGTATTTGTAACATGACATATAAATGAAAGATAACACATAAAACACCCAATATCCCTAACTTATTTTGTCCAGTATATTTACTCCTTCATCAGTTGGAATGTTGGGTTTAGCAAGGTGGGATTTATTCATACATAATATCAATTCTCATCGTAAAACACAGTAAGGTACTGTAATCACCTTGCACTTGTTAATATTCTATTTAGATTTAGTATACCTTGTTATACCCTTAGAAATACATGCCATTTAGACAGTGGAAAAATATAACATGATTACATTTGGGATAACACTACTCAATATTGAATGTAGTGTTACCCCAAATACAGCTGTATAATCATGTTATATTTTTGTTCACTATTTAAATGCCATGCATTTCTAATGCATTCGGCATTGGGAGCTGCGCCAATCTATATCTATCAGAGGGGTACTGAATGTAAAATTAGCTTAACTATCGATTGTTGGACCTCGATTTTTGTCGAGGCGAAACGGTCGTGTGGTAAGCTAAGTAAGCTGCTGGTACGATCAGTGCTGGCGATAGTTGCCTTAATGCCTTTCGGTGTGGGTTCGAATCCCACAAGGGACTTGGCCCGAAAAAGTACAAGAATTTGTACTATTAAAGGTAGTGCTATCCCAAATATAATCATGTTATCCTTGTCATACCCCACATTTCACATTCCGCGTTTATATGACATCATAATTGTTGATACATTCATAATAGAATTATTTATTTTCCTTTCACGATATATAAACAGGGATTGACACCATTGCCAGTCCGACCTGCTGTGTTGTCCCAGTTACAAGTCATCGAGTCACTGTTGATGATCTTGAGATTGTTTTAAAACCTTCTTGCTGTTTGTGTTTACGATAACCAACATTCTCTGATAAGAGCATACCTGCGGGAAAACTCGTCTCTCGAACTACCCTGGGTACTGAAGGGATAAATTGGCATGCCAAATAAAACGCCGAGAAACGTCGGCATTTCTGACGATACTTCATCTTATCTGACAAGCTGACAATTGCTAAGAAGCTTACAACGGCGAAATAAAATAGTATTTGTTGATCTTTTTAAAATATAAGTATGTCAGTGTAAATTGACATAGATCTAGTTAGTATGACCGATTTTTAAGGCGATGGGTCAGAGTAACTTGTCAAATTGCTACAATGTATTTTTGTAAACACGGTAAAGATTATTTTAATGACACGAACATTTACTTGATGAAGGGACCAGAACAGACCTTGAAATGGTGTGATATTCATGACGAAGATGTAAATCAAAGTGTGATACGTTAAAGGGGTATAATATGTTGTTGAAGTCCCTTATGTCAGACATTATCAATGGTGTTTTTCATCGTGACATTTTCCTTGTTGCCTCCTTGTTTCACGTTATAATGGTTACCGATTCAGCATAGTGACAAGTGAAAAGTGGTGTTTTTTCTGGAAAAACCGGACAATGGAGTCAAACGTAATCTCGGAAATCTCTATAGCCGATCAAAAGACAGATTTCAGTTGTTAGTATTTAACATGTGATATACACATACCTAGTCTACTTAGTCCACCCAGCTGTCTAAATGGGTACCTGAACACGGGAAGTACGGACCTATACCGTAGTAGCGGCACCGAAAGTATAATTCAGGGTAATAATGTACCGCCACTGAACAGCAATGCGTTGGATATTAGGCGCTAAAACTATCACCATCATCATCATCAGCTAGTATATATCTGTAAAAGTGACGTATATTTGCAGCTAATGAACAGACATAAGGCCTTTGTTGGATTGTCATTGAAACCAAGCAAATCGCCATTGTATTATTGGCATTTGCGGGCATTTGTAGGCATTTGTGGGCATTTGTTGGCATTTGTAGGCATTTGTGGGCATTTGTCACGTTTGTTTTTTGTAACAGCAACTTTTCATTTTATTTCATCTGAAATTTTTCTACTGAAAATACGTTTCTCTCTTGTTTCTCCTGTAATTTTCTAAAAATTGACAAACACAGATAATGTTTTTAATATGTTAATATTTTCAACACATATCTTATCAACAACAATGACATAAAGTTGAAATAAATATTAATAATATTATCATATGCGACAAATAAAAAAACTATAAAGCCATGTGCTTTAAAATAAACTTTCTCTTCTTCCTGCTGTAACATTATGATAATGCGTATTATGTCAATAACGGAGTTTGAGTTAAGGCGGAATTACATGTAGTACAGGCCCCTCATGGCGATTCTATAACGAAAGTGTTAGAGACGTACCGGATTGTACCTAGGATGAGGTGACAAATAGAAAATCCCCCACGGGTGTTTTCTGATGGCAACTTCACTACTTGGAAAGAGAAACGATACCAAATTGTCAACAAAGTCCAAAACATTTCAATTTTTCAATTTCAAGCTGCTGAATCATATTCTTCTAGCTTGAAAGAGACACATTTATATAAGTTGTATTAGAAATGAACCATTGTATTTTAAAACATTCATTGTCACATTGAAATATATTTTTCAAGTTGAGAGATATATTGCCAGAATGAAAAACCAACCAAATGAATTTACAAGAAAATGGTTTCCATTGCAGAATTTATTCAATTGACATGTCAAACTCGAATATGTGAACCCTGTGCAATCTGCCATAGTGTATGTACAATATTATGACAATCTTGTGTGAATGTACCTACTCATGTAAATAAAAATAAGTAAAAGTCCAAAAAAAACCCACTGCTGTATGAGAAACATGATTTTAATGTCTTTGATAAACATATTTATGTAAAGAAGTATACACCTTTCATTCATTATTGTCTTGTACTACAGCTTTTAAAGGCAGGTGTTTTTTCAGAAACATGAACATATCATGTTTCTTTCTAAAAAAATGTCTGTTTATCTTCTGGAAACATGATGCAAGGCATAACTCTTGTCAGTCTCAATTACTGGCTGATTTAGGCCTTGAAGTATTTCCTTAAGAAATCTGTGTTTAGAGATCCAGGCCCGCTATGCATTTTTGGTGCACGACATAACGAGGGAAATACCGCAAGGGTTAAATCAGCCAGTAATGCAGACTGGCAAGAGTTATGTCTTGCGTTTGGAAGTTGGATGTAACTATGTTTTATAGTCGTTTAATCACTCGTGATTAAACTTTCTTGCACTTTCGGTGAAATGGATTATTTTGCCGGATCTTTTGCGGAGATTTGTATACATCACAGCCATATAGAAATTGCAATTGGCGTAGGTTTTTCTTTTTGTAAATGGGTTACTACCACTTGACATTCATCTTACTTCCTGCACGATATAAAGTTTACACTTCTTGCACTAGTCAAATATATGTCAAGGAGAGAGATAATCTATTTTAAAAATACCAAGCCCTTTTTACGTGACCTTCGACCTAAATCTCAACATTTATTTGAGATAAGTTGTATGACTCGCTTTTGACCTTTCGTAGTAGGATGTTTTTAACTGTTAACCGTTTTGTCGCTTCTCGATGTGTTACCCATTTGGAGTAGATTTTAGTGATATGTCAAATGATGCTCAAAGCACGGGTTTTATGTCTGCAAAGTGTAAGAAAATCAAGGTGTTTTGGATTTTTAAAAAACCTTCTTGATTGTCAACATCCATTGAACTTGATGTTTCAGTGTTGAACTTTCATCAGCTGATCTGATCGTCGTGTATGTTCACAGCAATCTTAGTATGAAACAACTTGCTTTTCTTATGTATTCCTTCAAAGAACTATGGGGATACTTGATTACTTGTATATGTTGTAAACTCACGGGCAGAAGAAAGTATAGGTACAACATCGCAAGATATTTGAATCAACGAGTGAAGAGTGAAAAAAATTGAAACATAGTTACACCATGTCTCTAAAAGCAAACTAACTTGTTCTGTAAATTTTGAAACACTATCTGTTCATAATTTTGAAAAACACGGCTTTTTAAAAATCGTCGTTATAGAGTCTCCTTAACCAGGCGAGATAGGTGAGTGTAATATGGCTTTCTGGCTTATTTTAGGACATCCTACAGCAAGGATGCGTCATTGATTTAAAGTCAAAGGAAGTACATTGTGTCGATACCATCTTGTACTAACATAATTTCCATATTTCATAAAATTTTACCTTAAATACACAGAATTATTTCCCAAAATACCCTCTGAAATAGCTACATGTATTTCAGCACCCCATGTGTGTTTGAACATATATAAAATATTTAGTATCATACTCTCATGAATTAAATTTTGTATTTCTCTTAGCGAGATATATCCTCATCACACACATTCAAAATCGAGTTTATCCGGCAGAAATATGTTGTGTTTTACTTTGTTGAAAAGAAGATATACTTTCTTTTGCCCGGGAGTTTATATGGTCGTAAACTGTCCAAAATGATTCAATAGGACCATGTCAATCACGTGCACCGTTTGTTCGTCTTGTTCCGGTTCAGGCAATTGTTCATGGTATCAAAACATATATTTCATGCACATTAGGGTTCGTTGTCATTCTCCAGAATGCAACCAATATGACTACCATCACTCATTGTAATATTCCGTGAACTCTCGGAACATCCATTTACTGATATTGTCCGAAATCACAGGTATAGCCCAGTGATTTGACGCTTCACCTCATGTATTCATACAAATTACATACACTGCCGTCCAAAAGAAACGCCCACATGAATCTTTAAGATGAATTATATTACTTTAACACATAATTAATGATCGTATCAAGGTTATAATGAAACAATATTTGATATGACAATCCATTGGCCATGAATTGCACAACCACCCATGACCACGCCCCCCAAAAACCTGCTACTTCCGGTTTTTGATGTGTACAATAAGTTTATTACCATGACCACATATGCAGCGTTATCACTTTGGTATTTTGTGGACAGGTGAACATTGTCAGGAGGACTTTGGTGGTATGGTTTTCGGATTTACAGAGTATGGTGCAGCAAAACTGTTTTTAAACCATGATCGAAACCTGAACAGTTACCATCTCTAATTTTCCCCCTACAACATGCAAATTTATGAAACTTCGATATTTTGTTCAAAAATGATGCAACTTCATAAGGCCACACTTTGGTTAACATTCTCCTGATACTTTTTCTGAAATCTCATAAACTATCTGGTGGGCGTTTCTTTTGGACGGCAGTATACATACTCATGTATTCATACATACAAATAATCAGATGTTCGCATATTTCTTCGAATGACTATATATTCCAGCATAGAAACGCAAAAGACTAAAACGTATAGTCTCAGGTCACGGGATTTTAAAAAAACGGCTAAAAGTGTTTCATCCTTATGTGACATATGTTTAGAAACTGTCCAGAATTTGTGTTTTTCTGATTGATTGTGAAGGATTTCTATGTAAATTTCAGATAAGTTGTAAAAAAAGAGTAAATAATCTATTAATTAAGAACACTTTTAGATTTAATACAGAACACAGGTCAAAATGTTTTTTCATTAGTTCGTTCCTCAAGTTTTGTTCGTCATCGCGCTGTAATATCCTTTATAAAAGAATACATTTAACGGAAAGGGAGAATGAACATTTTTCAGGAAATAAAGCATCAACATTTATTTTCAAATCATGTTCCATATAAAACTTGGATGTTGAAATCGGGCGGTCGTTGTCTTTCTTGTCGTTGCATATATGAAGAAAAACATTACAATAAACCTAAACAATACCCCGATTTTCAATATCAAACGATTAATATAATGTTCAATATTATTGCCAATGTTGTTTATTGGGGTGACACTTAAATGTGCTGTTGAGATATCAAACTTAACATAAGTTAAGAGAACGTCTTTATAGAACTTGGGCTAAGGTACAGTTTTTAATAGGGTTGTAAATTTACCCTCTCAATACGGATTTCTCGTGTGTAACCCCAAAAACATGAAGACAAATTTCAAATTGTAATATCGGCTCAAATTTGAAATAACAACTGTTCCAAATTCGAAAACAATGTAATAAAAACGGCTCTAAATTGTAGTCACTCAATTATTATTTTAAAAATGACTGCCATAATATCCAAATTGCAATGAAATATGCTTCAAATTATAACAACCGAATTGAAACAACAATCGATGAAGCTAGATGTTAGTGCAAATCACGATGTAGATGTTCATCGAAACGTGCCCATGTGTTGCTGTTGATATTCATGTGTTGTTGTTGAAGATGCACATTCTGATGAAGATGTAGATGCAGATGTAGCCGTAGATGAACATATAAATGCAGATGTAGCCGTAGATGTACATATAAATGCAGGTGTAGCCGTAAGTGTACATATAAATGCAGGTGTAGCCGTAGATGTACATATACATGCAGGTGTAGCCGTAGATGTACATATAAAAGCGGATGTAGCCGTAGGTGTACATATAAATGCAGGTGTAGCCGTAGATGTACATATAAATGCAGGTGTAGCCGTAGATGTACATATAAATGCAGATGTAGCCGTAGATGTACATGTAAATGCAGATTTAGCTGTAGATGTACATATAAATGCACATGTAGCCGTAGGTGTAGAAGTAGATTTAGATGCAGACGTTGATGTATATGTGCATTAAGACTGCAATTGGATGTCGAAATAGATATACACTGTCGGTCAAAAGAAACGCCTCCTGGACTTTTCTTACAATGAAATATGAAATAATTACTGAAATATAATTAATAGTGGTCTCCACGTTATGCTGAAACAACAATTAATATGAAAGGCCATTGAAATCATGGAAAAACTGTGATTCGAGTAAATAACATTCATGAAAACCATGCCCAGTGAAGACCGCTATATCCGGTTGATTCACTTGCGCACCGTAACCACGTACATCTGTAGCGTCAGCACCACTTTAATGCGAATGCGCGCCTGTGTTGTTGCTCGTGGTTGTATGAAAATCAAGCAGTGATCGAAAACTGAACATTTATGTTGTCTCATTTCAGCAATCGGCATTTTTTTTGTGACATGGCAACTTCTGAAATCTAAATATATTATGCAGGAATGGATCAACTTAATAATAGTATAATAATTACAGTTTTTCTAGAAACCTGATAAGATATCTGGTAGGCGTTTCTATTGGCCGACAGTGTAGAATGATACGTAGAGGTGGGCGTTCTTGAAGCTGATGATGTACTCTTACCCAACATATTATATAGATTTAGCTGTAGTTGAATATGTATATATAGTTGAATAGGTATATGTAGATGAATATGTATATATAGATGAATGTGTAGATGTAGATGAATATGTAGATGTAGATGATTATGTAGATGTGGTTGAATATTTAGATGTAGATGTAAATGATTGATTTTGTTAAGTTGGTGTTGATGATGATGACGATGTTGGTGTTGACGATGATGATGTTGGTGTTGGTATGAGATTTTCATTGATTCAGATGTAATTGTAGATTGATGATATTTTTTATTCTTGTTGGTGATGGTAATCATGATGTTTCCTAACCATAATGCTGATTATGAAATCCACACATTGGGCATTTAATCATTATTGACGACATGTCTTGTTTCATTGATTCTAATAAAAATGTAAAAGGCATAAAGTTTGTGGATGACTTAATATTTTTTGTTTAAATCAAGATTATGATGTTGATTATGATGAACATTGATATATACGTAAACGATGTTATTTGCGTGACATGGTGATATCAACAGTTTTAGTCTTAAAGAGAACGTTACACTAACATTGATTGTGATTATGACTTTAATGTGAAAGACCCAAATTATAAAGTTAATGTATAAGATGACCTTTATTAGAACACTGATAGTAAGCGTGAACACTATTGATGATAATGTTAATATCCTAATGTGACATTGTATAATGGTAAAACCTGCGAACCAAGGTGGCCCTGCACTGTGATACATTAGAAGCAGCTGTAAGCTGAGGGACAGCGAAGTGCAAACACTCTTGGTAGGACTGCATATCTACTGTAACAAACATGTACTTACAATTTGTAGATATTTCAATGAGCTCTGAGCCTGCGGAAGACTCTTGGACGATGCGAGAGAAAGACAGAAGGCTATCAGCAGGGCGGACAGCAACATGTTCGGTCCAGGTACAAGATACCCTTGGTGTGATATGGGTAGCCTGGGGACTAATGTGACGTCACATGGGTAGATCCTCTCATTGGTTACTGGGTTTGTCTCTTATCTGTGTAAGTTTGCTTCCCAGGTGGTTTTAATATGTTCGAAGTGCTGTTTCTGAGACATAACTTGTTATCAGCAGTGATAAGGTGATATAGGTGAAGCGCTGCTTCAAGAGTACTAATATTTGTAGAATTGTGTTGACTCCATGGTTAAAGCCCACAGTACGGTTTAGTCTCCAATCGCCTACATCCCGATTCGCCTTAAAAAAATAAGCTGACTAATTAAGTTTTGGCAATATACACCTACTCTTGCAATGAGCCCGCCCTACAAAAGGGTGTTTGTGAAGTATTAACACAACTAATGGTGAAGATTTTTCAGCACACTTTTAACAGTTTATCATTGCGCAATCAGTAATCAAAAGACCATGACATGTTGTTTTAATACTGTAGGCGAATCGGGATGTAGGCGAACAGAGAACATGTCCACAGTACCCAATCTAAATGAATTTAGATCAACGGGTTATTTTATAGAACATTCGATCTAAAAGTATATTACACAGTACCATTGTGGATATGAATTGTGATGAAACCTCAACCCATCGGCTGAAACTGGCGTACGTTAGGTTAAGTTGAACTACAGGTTTATGTATGTGATTTTTGTTTTTGCTGTAATTTGTGTAATGGTTATAGCTATAGTTAATGCTAACTCCATATCGGCATATTCCATATTCCAAGAGACGTATGCAGACGAATTGTTTCTCCATCTGCCCTAATGTGTAGTTCTTCTCAATATCACTTCCGTTGCAGCTTCGATGCAATTTAAAGATTAAAATCCCATGATGTATCAACATTAATTGAATTCTGAATGAAACCTAAAAGTTGCGCAAACATGACATGTAAAACGGATTGATTTGTCATTTTAATTACTCCTTTGCTATCAATGTATAAAACATGCAAATATCCGAATGCACGCCAATGTGACTTTGGGGTAGAAGTTTCCATTCGGTCACTATAGAACATTCTTCACTTCATCATGGTCCGTTGTTCTTGTTCATATGAGGTTCACCATTGTGGTGATACACTTAAAAATATCAAAACGACAGCCATGATCTTTAACGTATGTGTCTGAGCCCCAATTTCTGAAAACAAAACAATAATATTATTTCAACGTCAATTTCGTTATTTAAATCTTTTAAATATGAACAGATCCACTCAAAGGAGGACTTTTCAGATGAAATAAAATCTTTATACTTTACCTAAGCGAATGTAACTATTACTATTAGAGGAAATATATAGAGAATCTCACCCAAGTGTTTTCTGATATCAAATATATCAACACGAGTTCGGATATTTTGACTTTTCTCAATGAGTGTTGATATATTTGATATCAGAAGACACGAGGGTGAGATTCTATTTATCTTTCAAAATCATTCTGCATTAGTTTTTAATGAGAAAAAAAACACATCTGAACACAAAATTGTCATTTGGCTTTCAGTGCTGTGATGTCATAGCATTTTGACGTCATCATCATTTATGACGTCATAACATTATGACGCCATTACTTGATGATGCAAAATCTTTGCAATGTCATACAAGCGATATCTCCTCTGGAACCCAATTTTGGATGATGAAAACACATTTCAATTTTAGATATGATGTTAATGTAGACCTTTGTACTGACCTTACATGTGTACTAAGTAAAGGTATCCAAAATGAGACCCTTTAGATTTGAAATGCTACTCTTAGGCTCTGTGACTATTCCTTATAAATCGTATAAAGACCTACAGTTAAAGGGGTAGTAGCACGTTTTTTTGCTGAAATAAGTCGATGAAATGTATTTAAAAAATTTAATTTCACTAATAGCAAAACACCTTTCTCTTTTCGGAATATCAAGTTAAAAAATGAGTACTTTATACGCAACACCGTTTTTACCACTACGGATAATTGGTTTGTGTAATAAGATGTTATAACCTCTAAAGTAAATATAAATGACACAAACTATAATTATAAAAGGGAAATTAGAAAAAATATAATTTGCCAAAAAACGTGTACTGCCCCTTTAAGGCTTTAACCTTTGTATTAGGCACTATAAAAGACTGTTGTGACCTCATGAAACTCACGCCCATGTGCTGCAGATGTACAGTCATGTGCAGGTGGGCGTGACCCGAGACATTCCTCTATGACGTCATCAGGAACTGCTGCCCTGGTGAGCCGCTTCAAGTCGGCAAGTGGACATGAGGCCTGGCAACCTTTAGAGATTTATGGAAGAAAGGCAGGGCAATAGAGTAAGGAGATTGTGGAGGAAATAGAGCATTCGTGGACTTATTCGAGCAGATACGGTATGATGTCATGTATTTGGACATCCCCGAATCTGCAGGGGAGAATTGTTATTACTATATATATGTACACTTACCTTGTACAGTCATAATGTACTGAGGCTCAATCGTGTCATTGCGATACTAACCTTGTACAGTCATAATGTATGGAGGCTCAATCGTGTCATTGCGATACTATCCTGGTAAAGTCATAATGTACGGAAGCTCAATCGTGTCATTGTGAAAATAACATAGTAGTCATAATGTATGGAGGTTCACTCATGCCAATGCGATGCTAACCTGGTACAGAAATAAAGTATGGAGGATCACTCGTGTCACTGCAATACTGCCCTGGTACAGTCGTAGCATATGAAGGATCACTCGTGCCATCGCGATACTGCCGTGATACTGCCGCGATACTGCCGTGGTACAGGCGTGGTACAGGCTCACTTGTCACTGCGGTACTAACCTAGTACAGCCATAATGTATGGAGGCTCACTCATGTCATTGCGATACTAGCCTAGTACAGTCATAATGTATGCAGTTTCACTCGTGCCATTGCGACACTGCCCTGGTACGTACAGTCATAATGTAAGAAGGCTCAATGGTGTGATTACGATACACCTTGTACAGTCATTACCTATGGAGGTTTGGTGGTGTCTTTACGATACTAACATTGTACAGTCATAAATAACGGAGACTCGGTGATGTTATTACAAATATTTATCTGGTACCCTCATAACGTATTGAGGCTTGATAGTGTCAGTAAGATACTAACCTGTTACAGTCATAACGTATGGAGGCTCGTTGGTGTCATAACGATATCTACCTTGTACAGACATAACGTACAGTGGCTCGGCGGCGTCATTGCGATACCAACCTGATACAGTCATAACGTATGGAGTTTCGATGGTGCGATTACGACACTAACCTGGTACAGTCATAATGTACGGAGGCTTGATAATGGTGTGATTATGATATCTACCTGGTGCAGTCATGACGTCTTGAGGCTCGGTGGCGTCATTGCGATACTAACCTGGTACAGTCATAATGTACGGAGGCTTGATAATGGTGTGATTATGATATCTACCTGGTGCAGTCATGACGTACGGAGACTCGGTGGTGTCATTACGATACAGTCATAATGTACGGAGGCTCGGTGGTGACATTACGATATTCATTTGGTACAGTCATAACATACGGAGACTCGGTGGTGTAATGACGATACTAACCTGGTACAGTCATAACATACGGAGACTCGGTGGTGTAATGACGATACTAACCTGGTACAGTCATAACGTACGGAGGCTCGGTGGTGTCATTACGATACAGGATCTGGACTGTCCAGCCCTCAGAGTCGGAGTGATGGAGTTCTACAAACACGGCTGCAGCGTACATCAGGTGTCGTTTGTTGTATATATTCAGTGCACTCAGGAAACCGTTGATTGTGGTGTCGTGCTAGAAATAGTACAGAGCCATAAACCATGAAGCTCATAATGTATGGAGGCTCAATCGTGTCATTGCGATACTAACCTGGTACAGTCATAATGTATGAAGGCTCAATCATAAACCACAAACCATGTAGCTCATCGGATCCTGCATCATTAGACGTTTAGGATTTTAATGTCAACAATACGAAAATAAATTCGACTTTCTTTGCATTTAGTTCTTGAGAAAGAAGTCAAATATGTTCCTTTTGGGGTAACTTAATCTACAATTAACCCCCAATCCAAATTCATAATTTCCTCTTTCTAAGGAACATGTAAAGTCTATTTCAACTTTCTGGAGGTCTAACATTAGAAGTATTTAATGAAATGTGGGCATATCATCAGAATGTGAAACCTACTGATGAGTAGAAGTCTATTCTGTGAGTCACGTTGCTGAAGTCTCTCATATCCTCCATGTTCTTCAGGAAGTGTTTCAGGACTGGCCCTGTGGTAATGAAAAACTTTAACAGAAAACGAATCTAGGTCATGCAAATAACAAATTGTTAATATTTGAAAGAATCAGTGAAATCTTTGGAAAGACAATTTTCAAACTTATTTTTTATTTGTTTTAAAAAATTGTTATGACATTATTAAACTGCAGAAGTATAATGTTTGTAAATTGGCTTGTCAAGGTTAATGTATACGTAATAAGTAGAGTGCTAATAACTGCCATTCTAATGTTTTAATGTTACCAAACATGAGTCCGCATGCGATTTTAATGCGAATATCATTAGTGCGATTGTTTAGTTCCATATGTTATGTATGTCCATGTTATGCCTGTTATTACTGTATATGTGTGTACAATGGGTGTATGTACATATTTTATTATAGAATCGTATGTACATGTATGTACGGTATGAACAAATGTATGTATGTAGGTACAGATGTATATAATTTATGTACACATGTGTACTATTTGTATGACGGCTTTGCCTACACGTGGTGGGAAATACCCCTTCAGATGATGAAAAATGACGTCATATAGGGAATTCCAAAGAGATTGTGAATGCGATACGAATAAAATAGAACAGGTTCTATTTTCTTCGCATCGCATCGCAACGCATGAACAAAACGGACGTAGTGTATGACAACTCATTGAAAATAACGTGTTGCGTTCTTATGCGATTATTTTTAACGCATCGCATCCAAAAAACGGACGTAGTGTAAATGGGCATGAAGTGCCAAAATGAGGTTTCAAGAAAAATAAAATTATTGAAACGCCCTGCTCAATACGGACATTAGCATCCTTGCAGACTTCAAATACCATCATTGAACAGGATGTTGTTCAAACGAGAACGGTTATACCCCGTATCTTGTATCGAATCAGGGTCTCTCAGCTGAATTTTGAGAGATTTAATTTGCTTTAATTGCGAGATGAGCATTCTAATAATCTATCATCACTGATTCGTGCCGATTCTAGTACTTTTATTAACGCTTCATTCAGTATTAGTCCGAGAGTTGTCAAAATGATGGTTTTCGTTGTGTAATGGCTTCCACAGACGCTTAGAGGTGAAATATGAAAAGTTGAATATTTTTCTTTGATAGAGAGCATATGCATATGATTATAACTCCGGTTATTGTAATAGTAAAGTTCAGTAATATTAAAAATATGAGTATACATTATTTTGAACTTATTAATGCACAATTCTCAATGCGGAGACGATATTTGATCAATGTGTGGCAGGGTGAGATGAAAGTGTTCCTTCTGGCTGGTACTTGCTATATGGTTTTAGCTCAACTGATAAAGCACATAACTGTCACCCGGGTTCGATTCCAACTGGGGGTGATCTAAAAATCACTTCTGTTACACCTAATCTTTCCTGTGATGAATAGAACCATGTACCAATTGCTTGTTAGTAAGAACAAATACCAGGTACCCAATTTACCGCTGGACGGACAGAGGTTTACGACACACGCCATGGATGATATCATGTGTTTCTTTGTCTTTATGAGGGATATATAAGAAACCCTTCTCAACTCAACTCAAATTACCAACTTTTTGTAACGGATCACCCCTCATGGTACCGGTTTTCTCGTGGGTTGACAAAGGTATATTTCACGCACGAAGGATGGAGCCACAGTATATTCCATATGTGTTTCATTTGTGACACGAATTAACCCTTCGAATACTCAAATTAGCCACTTTATATCACGGTTCACCATACTGAGATAGACCATTGTTTTTGTTGTTCTGACAGTGACAACATATAAAGAGAATCTCACCCAAGTGTCTTCTGATATCAAATATATCAACACGATAAAAGTTACAAATATCCGAGGCTTGCCGAGACACGAGGGTGAGATTCTATGTATCATCCAAAATCATTCTTCATTAGTTTTTAATGAAAAATGAAAATATCTGAACACAAAACTGCCATTTGGCTTCCAGTGCTGTGATGTCATAGCATTGTGACGTTATCGTGGTTATGACGTCATAGATTTGTGATGTCATTACTTGATGATGCAAAATTGTGATGTCATGTAGCTGACGTCAACAGGTCATTGTTCAAAATCTACTGGCAAAATGATATCTTCTAGGAGATATCGTTTGATCTAATACAAGCGATATCTCCTGTGGAACCCAGTTTTGGATGATAAATATGCATAGGGCCAATATCCGCACATATATTTCAGAACCCGCAACCATTGATCCTAACCTCCTCGGACTCTCGTTATTTCCAACGTTGGGAACTTCAATGAAGATTTGATATCTTTGAAGGCGATGAAGCGCTTGTACGTATCGTTCACACTCAGCCACTCCGGGAGAGTCCTGTTGTGTTGGACCTGGTTAACATTGGTAAGCAAGTTAGCAACAATCAAGATCAATGGTAAATCAAACATAGGATATAATAAATACAATATCTAAAGAAAAGGTGATATAAGGAAAATCATTGAAACGTCCACAATTAAGTACATATATTTTCCCCTTCATTAAGGTTCGTATACAACATGGTACAATAAAATGTGTGCTAAAGATAACCGGAAACGTAGCAGCGACTTTTCTTTAAAAAATATGGAATAGGTGGGTGTGTAACTGGCTAAATTCGAAAAAATAAGATATAATTAAGGATAACACCTATTGTGTAGAATGGTACGTAAGTGAGATACCATGTTCTTGTTATTCAATATCAGTTCTCTAAATATTCTGTTGGGCTTTACACAAGTTCAGATTTCCCTTCGTGACCATATAAAAATCGAATTTGAAAAAAAAAATTAAATATGAATCAATGGATATGAATAATAAAATCAATGTATGTTCATAAATAAATCCATTTACTTGTTATTGGGATGATTTCTGTAATATAATCAAATGTATGTTAACATTTAGCCTTCTGTATTTGTGACAAGAAGTTTTTCAGAACATCGCTGGAAACCTTCATCTCATTTTACACACTGAACTTACCTCGACAAAAATCGGATCTTCCACGTGTAAGAGATTTGCAAATGTGGGTTCAAATCCCGAGTATTGTCCAGTTAGTTCGATAAGATCCTGTTACAAATAAATAAATAACAAATTATTAATTTACTTATTTGTTAAATGTAGTCAAATAGTTTATGGCTACAATGCTTAGTTATCAACATATGACATAATACAATGAATTACATTTGATTTCAGTGAGTCATTTAGTTGAGTTAAAGGGGCAGTAGCACGTGTTCTCGCTCAAATTAGTCGTTGAAATGTATTTGAAAAATAATGTCAACAATAGTAAAAGACCCTTCTCTCTTCGGAAAATCAAGTTTAAAATGAGTGAATGGTTTTGTAAAGCCATGGGAGTCGTTTTTGTAAATAATAAAATGTGTTCACATTAAAATGGCCGTATACGCAACAACGTTATAACCACTACGGATAATTGGTTTGTGTTATAACATGTTTTATCCTCTAAAGTAAATATAAATGACAAACTATAATTATAAATGTGAAATTTAAAAAAATAAAATTTGCCAAAAACATGCTACTGTCCCTTTAAAAGTCACTGGATCATCTTTATGAAAGGAATTATCCCTCGTGACAACATGGTGCAATTTGGGATAATGTACCAGAAGGCTTTGTAACAATCGTCATATGAAAATTAACTAATATGATTCATGCGTACATCATTTCAAAAATAGATGTTTTAAAACGAAAACTTTTAATGCGTGTCTCAATTAATGGTAATTTCCAAAATCCTCTATGCCAATGAGTTTAACTCTCGTGGAAGCAAGTTGGCAGTTGACGCATTGTCCTAATAGTCTATATGTATATATGCGACAGAGAAAATGGTTCATTTCAAATTTGAGAATTTAAAAAAATGAAGGAATGTTTGTTATAAATATGACCTTATATTCCCCTTTCAGTGACGTCACATATTCCGATTCCATGTATTCCTCCAACAACTTGTCGTATCGCGGACAATACATTTTCAAGAACTGAAATTGAAAAATATTAAATTGATATGCCCTGCCCAATCATGTTTAAAAACTGTGCTTATTATTTTTATTTGACTGCTCAATTTGAAACAAGGTCGCTGATTGCACACCCAACGTTGATAACAGCCAATCAGGATTCTCTATTTCTAGCCAAACAAGAAAAAAGTGAGCATGGCTCACATACCCCCGCCATCCGCTATCCGTCCATTGAGAATTATAGATGTGAAGGTTACTTTTACTTAAAAAACAGCTTCAAGCATCATATTATTGTCCAAAATAATTTTAGGAACTGACTGTTATTACAAATTTCATTCACCCAGATGTAATATTTTTCAGGTAACTTAATTTTTCCCATTAGGGCATCACACCAGTAATTTGTACCAAGTTCACTTACAGATTCAAGGGCTTCATAACTCCGTAAACAATAATATTTCGGAACTGGACTGTGAACTCAATGAAGAGTATCATCTGGACTACCTACATGTAAAATTTCATTCACCTAGATGTAATAGTTTCCGAGAAAACTTGTCCCAATTGGAGCATCACAGCTCTTTTGGTACAAAGTTCAATTTCGGATTCAAGGGCCATAACTCCGTAAACAATAATATTTCGGAATTTTTTTTCGAACTCGATGAAGAGTATCATCTGGACTACCTCCATATTAAATTTCATTCACCTAGATGTAATAGTTTCCGAGAAAACTTGTCCCCATTGGAGCATCACAGTTCTTCTGGTACGAAGTTCAATTTCGGTTTCAAGGGCCATAACTCCGTAAAAAATAATATTTTGGAACTGGTTTTCGAACTCGATAAAGAGTATGGTCATGAGTACTCACAACCAAAATTTCATTCACCTAGGTTGAACAGTATCCGAGAAAACGTGTCCCCATTGAACACAATAAAACTAAGTCCAAAAAGTGACGTTTCCATGGAAACGACAAAAAATATCAATCTCAGAAAATTGAAAATTGTCTGTGCCCGATCGGAAGAACATGGTTAACATCTGTACAAAGTTTGGTTGATGTACCTTTGACGGTTTTTGAGAAAATTGACCGGACGGAAGGACGGACGGAAGGACGGAGGGACGGAAGGACGGAGGGACGGAAGGACGGACGGACGGAATGACCGCTATATACCCTCGCTTACTTCGTAACGGGGGTATAAAAAGATCCCATTTTGGGCAGAGATTACGTTTGAAGAAATGTCTTATGATCTATGTTGGGAGGGATTGGTTGGTTTGATACCTTCTGACGTTTTCATTGACGTTGTTTCTGCTTCAACGCGATCTTTACGCTACGCCACAACGTTCTGGTTAAGTGAACAGGTGGGAATTAACACTTTAAATATTGAGCAAAACGACTTCCAAAGTGTGTCACCTTATTTATTATGTTTCACTATGTTGATTAAGGACTTACATAGTCGGACCCCTTGGGTATGGTGTGTACTGGCACCGGCCTCCAGGGTATATTTGGGTTCCAGGTCTCATCTGCTGATGGCGGATACAGACCCGCTAACATACAGTCCGCGGTCATTATACAGCGATCCTTGTACGAACTGAGGACGTATATCTACAACAAAAGCACATGCATACTAGAACACGATACAGGTGTATGGTCCGTCAACCTATTTTTGGGACTGCCCTTTTCTTGAATAGTTTATTTAGTTTTCACATGTATCTAAAATAAATAACTGTACATATCTTTATTATTTAAAAGGGGCAGTAGCACGTCTTTTGCCTGAAATAAGTCGATGAAATGTATTTGAAAATAATGTCACCAACGGTAAAACACCCTTCTCTCTTCGGAAAATCAAGTTACAAAATGAGTGTACATGGTTCCGTAAATCATCCGAAATAATAAAATGTGTTCACAATAAAATGGCCGCCATGCAATTTTTGCTTTAAAAGCAACATCGTTATTACCACTACGGATAATTGGTTTGTTTTTTAAGATGTTTTACCCTCTAAAGTAACTATAAATGACATAAACTATCATTATGAATGGGAAATTTGAAAAAAATGAAATTTCCAAAAACCGTGCTACTGCCCCTTTAACTAACGTAACAGGGGCATCTATTTGATAACGATAATTTCTAAACATAGTTTAAATGTTCTTAAATAACTATCATTATATTTGTGTGTGTGTTTTAATACTACAACGTAGGAACAGTTAGGGTAATGTCTACCAGGTCGAGAAAACTTCCGATGCACTTGCAGTTGTCAGATTTTACAATGTAAACGGATTTGCGAGAACATCTCAAAGTTATAAAATAAATGACGTTCCCTTTTTTAGACGATCCATTCATTATATCCATATTCCATTCCATATATCCCACCACGGTGTAAACCTGACCTCAGGTCACGCACGTGCAAGTTTCCTCGATCCGTTAGACATTACATAACTTTCTTCTACACCCGCCTTAGCAGTATCAAAACAAACACAAACATTAAATCCTAGTTACATAGACAAATTTGTTAATTAAACAATAAAATCAGAATTAATGTAACTTCCTGTTACACCAACTAGATATGCTTGTAGTTAAAGATGTTTATTGTACTTAAGGCCTCCGGCCCATATACAAGTATTACCCATTTACATTATGTATACGATACATACGTGTACATTACAACAAATTACAGTTCTGATGATAGATTGCTTCCTAAGGTAACAGCATATTTTAAAAATAGCGCTATAACAATAACAATACTGAAGTGAGAGATGTTTTAAGATATTTGAGAAAAACACAGTTCCAAAAGTTTGGTTGGTTTGGTTAAAGGAACAAAATTGGTAACTGAAAGGTCACTGTCACTGAATGAAGACGTTCATATAAATCAATATTCTTATATTTTATCATCACTTCAATTTAAAAAAGTCAGTGATTTAATTTTTGTTCAATGAAGTTTCTTAAGTGGAAAGGTGATATAATTAGTGATTGTCATCACTTCACAATCAATCGTCACTTCATACATTTCAACCAGGACTGCAGACGCCTGAACACAATAAAACATATTATTATGTGAGCATATTTTTCAAGTGATCTGATTGGTCGAGAGACCATCACGTGACCGTCGACAGAAAAGCATATTGACTTCAGCCCGAGTTCGACCAAAATCAATATTAACTTGAGTGACGTCAAACGATTGTTACATGACGTCAAACGATTATTACATGACGTCATGCTATTGTAACAATGACGTCATCTGACCGTAGTCCCAGCTGTTCAAACCAAAATACATATGTTGACTGTATTTCATTGTTTTCTTTTCGTTCCTGTGTCAAATACATAATAACTTCGTCCTTGGTCAATATTGTTTTCTCGGGTCCATAAAAACAGGTATTGACCGAATCACCAGTCTATAATTGTACAATAATATACGTCGATATGTTCTGTTCATAGAACTTGAGAATAAAAGCTTTAATGGTACATTGTACCTCCATTGTGTTGTTGGGTGTCAAATATTGCAAACGTTATAAATGGTGTTACTTTATCGAGAAGTATCGACTGTTACCGAAAACTACCATTTTGATGATAGTAGACTTAGCATATTAACGATATGAAGGTAAAAGAAGTGATTTCAGATCGAAAACCGGACAATGCACAGCGTGTGGCGCGCGTCAATAAGTCAAACGTAATTTTGGAATCTTATTTATAACAGACAAAAAGACAAATTTGAGTTGATAATGTTTAATAGGTCACATAACTACTGTTCATGTAAATGGGACGTGTTGTTTCGGTTTCTGCACATGCACAATGATGTTACTCAATTTAATTGGAAACATGATATATTTGGCGATTGGGGATAAAATGCAAGCTGAGTGAATTTATTTGTATTGTAGACAGCACATGTGGTGAGTTGGAACGCATTAAAGGAAAAGTTCTATCACCGATCTATCGGCAGCATCCGCCATCTTTGATTCATGGCATTTCGTGCAATGAAAACACGCTATATATAACCCAATTTTAAGTTTTATGTAAAAATAAAACATATACACTGATAGAATATATATATAGTAACACATAACATATCATAAAACTAAAAAACAATATGCTGTTAGGCCGTAGCGAAATTTTCCCCACTCGCAACGCCGACGAATGGCTTCAATTCTCCATGTTTTTATTTTTCAACAAATATGTGCTTGTCTTTATCAAGTTGTGAAATTTAAATTCATCAAAGTATTAACTTCATTTATATATTTCAATTTGACTGCGTTTTTATCATAATTAATAGCATATATGTGTAAACGGGAATATCCTCTCGAATTTCGTTTCCACAAAAAATACCCCGATAGAACCCTCCTTTTAAAGCCAAATAAAAGTTTATGAAACACAATAGATGTACCTTTAAGATATACGTAGCTACATTTGTATGGACGCGTGTGAAGGAATTTTACTAGGCGTTTCCCTTTTCCTAAATTCTTGGTGAACATCTGGAATCAGATCATGAAATTTTATGAGCGCATCTCTCAGTAACAGACATCCAGCTACACTTGGACATGTACGCTCTACCGAATCTGTAGTAAACGAGTTCTCTGCCTTGAATCGTTGTGAGCCATATTGAAGGGAGTGTTCTGTCGCCATCTTGGTTTTTTTTGCATTACGTGAATGAAAACATGCTATATTGTACCTAATTTTACAACTTTTTAATAATAAACGACATACACTGATTGAGTATCTACATAGTAACACACAACTAATAAACAATTTGCTGTTATACTGTAAGCGAATTTTTCCCCACTGGAAACGCCGATGAATGCCTTCAGTTCTACTTGTTTTTATTTTTCAACAAATGTGCGCTTGTGTTTTACTCACGTGCTAATGACATATATTTGTGACCCGGCATGTCCTCTCGAATTTCGTTTCCAAAAAAAAACGATAGATGGCAAATTTGCCTATCGTATGAAATAGAACTGAATATTTGACTCTAGACCGTTGTTTCTTCATTAAAGAAAGCAAATATGATACTCACGTCGCCAGCTGTGTAGTTGCGGGGCAGGAATCCGGAGTCGACATAGCGAGATCGCACGTACTGACCGAACTCGTAAGCCTGTCGCATTCCTCTCTGAAACGTTAAAAAGTGTATATTAAATTTTAAGATAAATTGAATGAAATTTGACATATTCATTACTCTAATGTCAACCTTTAAAACGGTGCAATTTTATCGGAGGCACTGGATGTTGCCGAAAAATACCGTTTAAACGCTAGGTAATTCATTATATTGACGAAATAAATGTGAAAGTTGTGATTTCTGATCGAAATCTGGACAATGCATCGTCGCTAGCGCGCGTCAGTATGTCAAACGTAATTTTGGAAACTAACCTACAACAGACAAAAGGCCATTTTGGGTTGGTGATATTTGATAGTTCATATAACTACTGTGCTTGTAAATGAGTCGTTGATAGATTTCCTTCGTAATTATACTATGTTTTGGCGATAAGGGATGAACATGCAAGTTGAGTGAAATTATTTGAAGAGAAATCAGCACAAATGGTATTTTGGTAGTATATGTATCAAAGCTGAAGCGAGCTGAGTTGGGGTTTAACGTCGCTTTCAAGAGTATTTCACTTATATGATATGTTTATGAAGATTTCACTTCAGCTCTGTGTTCAAGATCGATGGTGTCTGCGCTAACCCGCGGGCGCTTCCATGGTTAAGTTTAGACGTTACTGCGGGAACCTGCGCGAACTAACGCTCTTGAACATTGAAACAATGGTCACATTGGTGTGACGTGACGTTTATCTCTCCAAAGGTGACCTGCAAAAATGCCCAATACTTTGCTCATTGCCATACTTTAGTCCAAATATAGCGATCTCACATCCTTACTTTAAAGGCACAATCCTTTCAATATCTTACAGAGTCCAATCGTTCAAATATATATTATTGTCACGTTGTAAGTACAGTCATATGAATAGCTGACTGTTAGGTTGTAAGTTAAAGGCGCTGTAGCACGTTTTTTCGTTCAAATAAGTCGATGAAATGTATTTGAAACATAATGTCACCAATAGTAAAACACCCTTCTCTCTTCGAAAAGACAAGTTACAAATGAGTGTACATGGTTCTGTAAAGCCACGGGAATCGTTTTTGTCATTCGAAATAATAAAATGTGTTCACAATAAAATGGCCGCCATGCATTTTTTGCTTTATATGCAACACCGTTATTACCATTACGGATAATTGGTTTGTGTAATAAGATGTTTTACCCTCTGAAGTAAATATAAATGACATAAACTATCATTATAAATGGGAAATTTGAAAAAATAAAATTTGCAAAAAACGTGCTACAGCGCCTTTAAATCCTTGTAACATATTGCTGATAGGTGTTAAAACAAATTATTTTAATGTGTTGCAGGTGTTAAGACCAATTATTTTAATGTGTTGAAGGTGTCAAGACCAATTATTTTAATGTGTTACAGTGTTAATGTAAGCACAATCATGTCATATCCTATACTATCAGAAATAAAACTAAAACCTATCAATCTCAATCATAATCTCAGCCTCTGATGACGTCATGGGAGGAATATGTAGTAGTTCTTACCCAAGCGGGCACAGATATGCCGGGTATTAAAGTTTTCATAATGGTCATGGGAATTACAGTTTTTCTAATTTTACTTGCGTTTTGATTGGTTGACGGAACTACTTTGCGCTCATTCATGAATTGCTTAGCTATCCTGTTGAAGCTAAATCACAAAATTGAACAATTTCGAGCATACCTAATTGAAGTCAAACGTCAGTAAAACATATTAAATATAAAATCATGTTCAACCTACGTTTCCGAGACCGTAATTACAGTACTAAACTTGCAAGGCGAAGCAACATGCAAGAGTCGCCGGCTGCACTGCCGTGATGTCATTCCTCTGTGACGTCATTAACCATGACGTCATTTGGTGTAATTACACTACTTTCTTGCATTCCAACGGTGCGATTGTTTTTTCACTAATTTGCTCTAATTCTTCAACATAGTTTACAATATAAACGAGTTGTTTACTATGTCAGTAAACCGTTTTGGCAATAAAATTCAACAGTTACTTTAGAATAGTTCTGAAAAAATAGAGCAAGTTGTAAACTACTTAGATTTGCGCATCCCTCGTGAATTATTATGTCAAACTCCTCGCTAAAGCTCGGAGTTTATCACAATAATTAACTCGGGACAGATAATCCGTAATTCCTCGCAACTCGTTGATTATTCTTATAGTATGACACAGGTGTAAGTAGGTGTAACTTCCGCCAGTCGAAATCCTCTTTAATACCTATGAAATACATTACTCTCTACCTACCGAGGTAAGCTGTGCCCATCCCTGCGGCCATGAGTCTTCTTGATACGGGTCGTTCGGGTATGTGTAGACCGGGGTTCGATCCCCGTGACGGAATATCTGAAAGGAATCCAATATATTTAATAAGCATTATCAATTATGCGGATGTGAGATGTCTTTAACATCTCGATGTTCTATAAACAAGCCATATAAACTTAAAACGTATATCATAAGCTACGTTGGTGGTTGATGCGTCTGCAACAAAAGAAGCAGAACAGATACTTTCTTAACACTTTTTTCTTAAAGTCCCCTTTCTTACAATGACAACGTCGCCATTTTTACTGTTACAATAATTTGGTATTTTGGTGTCAAAATCCAAGTTCCATTATGAAATTAAAGTCAATATGTGTTGCTGTAATGTGACCAGTGTCATTCTTTCAAGTGAAGTGTTTACTAACCAACTTTTTAACAAAAGTCACTCGTTAAAGGAGTATGCACCTTCAAACTCACAAAACTGTCAATTTCAATAAACTTGTTTTAATGAACAAATACGGTCACAACGTACGGTATTGGCTTATCTAAAGCTAGAATAAGTGTTTGATAAACAGACTGAACTCAAATAATCTCAAATCCATTCACAGATCATATGGTTGTACACTTTTTCTCAATTATCGTTAAAGGCACTGTAGCACGTTTTTTCGCTCAAATAAGTTGATGAAATGTATTTGAAAAATAATTTCACCAAAGGTAAAACATCCTTCTCTCTTCGGAAAATAAAGTTTAAAATGAGTGTACATGTTTCGGTAAAGCCATGGGAAACGTTTTTGTAATATAAAATAATAAATTGTGTTCACAATAAAATGGCCGCCATGCAATTTTTGCTTTATACGTAACATATTTTGTTACCGCTACAGATAATTGGTTTGTGTAATCAGATGTTTTACCCTCTTAAGTTAGTTTAAATGACATAAACTATCATTATAAATGGGAAATTTGAAAAATTAAATTTTGCAAAAAACGTGCTACTGCTCCTTTAAAAAAGGGACTGAAAGTGTACTGTCTGATCGATGTTGCTTAGTTAATTTCCAAGTGTACATGTATATGTCGTTTCGAATCTTTTGTAAATAAATCTTTCTATTAAAAAAACATATCTCTGAATATAATGTATGTTACATGTCAATATTATATCTTAACATTGTACAAAGGAGAGGGTTTCATTAAGTTGGATAATTTGTTCCCAATCCTTTCTCTTGAATAAATATGTTTAAATCAAAAATATGTTTAAATTCCCTTTACACAGAGCGACTTCCTTAGCTACAGGTGTTCAATAAATAAACATACCCCGTATCTAGAAAGTTTCTAGTGCGTATCTAGAAACATTCTAGAACGTTTCTAAAACTTTCTAGTGCGTATCTAGAAATTTCTAGAAATTTCGAGTTTTTATTTTTTATGAGATATACAAATATTTCTTTCATATTTCGAAACTAAATGTTGACTTTGCCATAATTTGTAAATTTCAACAATGTCACTCAACTAGAATAGCAGTAAATTGATGTTTAGTTTCGTGGACTCGTTATAATGCGCCCAGCTGAACTGCTCAGGGGCAGTCTAATTACACCAGTCCCTGTTTTAAGCTTCAAACTGTACTGCCCGTGCAGGGATCTTTTGTAGCTGGCAAGTTAACCAATGAAGGATATTCAGCGACGATAAAAGTAAGTATGCGTTTGTGTAGAAGAATGAGAATTGTAGACAATGTAAGTGGGTTTAAGTGAGACTTTAGCGATATCGTCTAGCGACTCAAACTGATCCTGTACACATTTCAATTAATACATTGTGACAAATTTACGATCATTGACATTCTACATTCTATATCATGAGCCATTTTACAAACCAATTACTAGTTTCATTGCTTTGACATCGTCCAAATATGCTAGCCAACAAACAATCTATTATAGAATATTTTAGAATATGTAATACCATAGCTCATGTCTGATTTTGATATATTAATAAAACGAAAATCGAAATACAACATGTACATGTTTTTTGATGAAACGGTCATCATTATTTTCCGAAATATCATGCCTCGATGCAGCAATTATTTGGGAATTAGAAAAGGATTAAAACGTCATATGCATACCTTCTCTCGCTATCGTCGTAATTATTGCTTCCGTTATGTCACAGTTGTAATTTTTATTGAAGCGTTGACATAAGCTCTCAGCTTGCTTGCCAATCTATTTTAATGAATACAAAATGTTTAAACCAATTTCAAAACTATTCTTTATAGCAACAGTGAATTATTTCATAATACTAACTTACATATTGTTGATTTAGTTTCTAATTGACTAATGTAAACGATCCCAATATTTCAGAAAACACATTCACCGAACATACTCTGTAACTGTTATGTGAATTATTTTTTTTTGTTATAATGTATGTTATGTGTAATAGTATATAAATATAGTCCACGTCACGGGGAGCGATATGTATATGATCATTCATATAGGGAAAATAGCAATGTTTATCAATCACTGTAACATCTGGACATATTTTGTTTAAATCACTAATTGTTGAACGGGACAATGTCAACCTGACATGACCATCATCCTTGGAACATGATACCGTCAAAACAACTCTCTACTCCAATTTCCTTTACAATTGCTAGTTACACTCACCCCAGAAGTCTGTCCTTGTGCAATCAACCGAGCGACACATGTGGCGTGTACAACCGAAATGCTTTTCAAGGTCAAAGGGGCATAACTCAAATATCCCCTTTTAAAACTCAGTTTTCTCACTTTAAAGTTGAAATCCGCCTAAACTTAAGAAGTTACACATTTAAATTTTGGACATAAGGGACTTCATATATAAAGAAAGATATTAGATCCCCAAGGCAAAACATTGACATCTATGATATTGAATATATGAGTGTCAATTGTACATTCACTATTTGTTACAAAAGCAACTTTAAACCAATTGTCCCAAATGTACACTTAAAATTATATTCTCAAACTTATACGGCTTGTACATGTTGTCTTTATAATGATATCTAACGTGTGAAGATGCGTCGAACAAAACAAAATTTATTAGACATGCAAGAAATGGACGTTGAAATGTTTCCCAGTTGACAGTTGGTGTGAACACGGCTGTGCACAGCGGGACTAATAGTTCCGTATGATCAAATATTGTTTACATCAACCCCAGGGGCAACAGTAAAAACCCCGGTGTTGCATCAACTGTTTTAGTACATCTAATCATGAGTAAAATCATGGTGACACCTGAATGAAATAAAACATTATGTATCATTTATAACTTCAGAAAGTTCGTCACCAAAACGTGAAATACTCTCATTATTGATAACAAAAACATTATAATAGGGTGTGTTTGTTGTAGGTTCATGCACATCACGTCACTATATAAAAAATAGACCCTTGGGCTCTGTAACTCATCAGGTTTTATATACTAATTCACAATTTAAACACATTTTAAATGCACTTTATATGGAGACCCGTCTGACCTATCTTTGAGGCCAGAGATAAAATCCCCTACAAATAAAGACACATGTACACTTGAAGATTAATTCATTACCTATATTTCCTTTAAATGACCTCCCTTTTAAGAGCACATATAATCTCAAGATGAATAGCTTTTAAGATCATGACGTCTGTGACCTATATGTGGGGTCGCAGGATCACAAAATCTACAATTTAGAATCCTCATTTGCAAACGAGTCTGCACAAGACTTTTCAGCTCTCTAGACCTTTTGGAACTGGAGAAGGAGATGAAAATTGGTTTTTAAGGTTGTGATCCTTGTGACCCTATTTAGGGTCAGGGGGTCACGAAATCTACAATTTAGAATTCATATTAGCCAAGGAGTCTGCACACAAAATTTCAGCTCTCTAGACCTTTTGGAACTGGAAAAGAAGATGAAAATAGGTTTTGGGGGTTGTGACCCCTGTGACCCCATTTGAGGTCACGGTATCATGAAATCTACAATTTAGAATCCCCATTAGACAAGGAGTCTGCACACACAATTTCAGCTTCCTAGACCAAGTGGTTCTGGAGAAGAAGATGAAAATGCGAAAAGTTTACAGACGGACGGACGGACGGACGCCGGACACCATGCCATGCCATAAGCCCATCGAGAACTGGAGAAGAAGATGAAAATAGATTTTTGGGAATTGTGACCCCTGTGAACCCATTTGAGGTCACGGGGTCATGAAATGTACAATCAAGTATCTCCATTAGCCAAGGAGTCTGCATACAACGTTTCAGCTCTCCAGACCATTTGGAACTGGAGAAGAAGATGAAAATAGGTATTTGGGGTTGTGACCCCTGTGACCCCATTTGAGGTCACGGGGTCATGAAGTCTACAATTTAGAATTCCTATTAGCCAAGGAGTCTGTACACAACTTTTCAGCTCTCTAGACCTTTGGGAACTGGAGAAGAAGATGAAAATAGGTTTTTGGGATTGTGACCCCTGTGACCCCATTTGAGGTCACGGGGTCATGAGATCTACAATTTAGAATCCCCATTAGCCAAGGCGTCTTCACACACAATTTCAGCTGCCTAGACCAAGTGGTTCTGGAGAAGAAGATGAAAATGCGAAAAGTTTACAGACGGACGGACGGACGGACGCCGGACACCATGCCTTGCCATAAGCCCATCGGGCCTTTCAGGCCAGATGAGCTAATGATATGTTATATCAATATCAGGTATAAAAGGACGTATAAGTACTAAATCCTGCGTACCAATGTTCTTGGCGTTTACAATGTACTGCGTTGTTTGCAGTAAGGCTATCTTTTTAATAATCCTTATTGCACTAAAGAAGTCTCTGGGATTAATGTTATCTGCTTAGCTGAATTCGAGAAATATATTGACTTGGTTATATTTTGATAAATGTGTTACTTGAATGATTTCAGTAAGATGTCATCTTGCTTATTAGTTAGCATGTGTATGTGTTTATTTCTAAAGATTAAATAATGAAGGAGTTGAGTAATGAATGTCAAGACATAGGGGCAAGAATGAGCTAAGAAACTTCGTATTGTAAGTGATAAAGAAACTACAATCCATATCTCACGTTCTATAACCCATCGAATTCCATCGAAATGCCCATCACTCATTTAATAAGAACCATTTTACGATTGCCCGTTTGCCCGTTTGCCCGTTTGCTCGTTTTCCTAGCCTAACAATATTGATACAAGCAATGAGCCTACGTAAGGTGTGTATTTAGATCCAAGGTTATATGAATATAATTTCTGATACACAAAGTCACGCATACATTTTCATACTTAATTATTTTATTCACCTTTGAAATTGTGTAATGCACGTACTACTTCACTGCCCCCTGTATGAATGTGAGAGAGAATATTTAATTGAAATGTGCAATATGTTTAATCAAGAGTTTTGTAGTTTTAATGATTTAAAGAAAGTGGGTTTTATACTATCAAATGTTTATGTTTTTATGATTGCTGCCAAAACCTGCCAAAAGATTTTGTTGAAGAGAAAATAGGTTTTATACTCGTAATTTTACCAACGTTTTTTCTTTTACTCTAGCCTTTTACGCAACAATGTTCTATTTATGTGTATATATATTTTAGGTATATTTTAGTTATAGTCTCTCATAGTCCCACTTGTGGATGGCACTTTTTATGTATATATTTATTGTATGTTTTATATCGTAACGGGATGGGACTCTAATAAACACTTGTCTTTCTGTCTGTCTGTCTGTCTGTGTTCAACTTTAATTGGGACATTTTGATTTTTGTCCTGTAAACCAGAGATTATTAGAGCGTTAAATTAACCTTGCATAACCGACAGTTACTAATGAACTGGTTGTCGGTGGTCAGCTCGTTAAAGAAATAAAACACAGAGGCTGCCAAAGAGTTTCTAAATGTCCCTCAATTATCTAACAATCCTGTTTACACTTATGTCTTATTAATACTGCATGCGATTTTTGCGCAATCCAGATGAAAATATTACTTAGGGTAATATCTGTATGACTTTATATTTGAAAACTTGATAAAGATAAGTAAACATTATTAAAAAACAATAACAATGAGAAGTGAAGTTATGTATTCGTGCTACTAGTGCTGAAAGCTTTGTTATGACACTATAAAACATTGTTTATTAGGTTAATGATAAGTTATCTGTTATTCTGTAAATATTCTACAACTGCATGTGTTTTATAATTTAGTGAATATATAGATATATATATATATATATATATATATATATATATATATATATATATATATATATATATATATATATATATATATATATATATATATATACATGTAGATACAAATAAAGAGCCTACATAAGGTGCAGTCGTTATTAATCATTTTAGGTTAGAAAAGTAAAAGTTCTTATCACTGAGTGGGAATTCGTTTGTTCGGCTAAAATACTATACAATGATAAAGTATATCACACGTTATAAGTATTTGGCATCTCTCATTATCCCAACTACAACTAACTCTCGATGAAATGAAAATTTTGAAATCCATTTCCATGCTCAACTATTATACCCTTTAAATTGTTTTCACCTTTTGGGAGGCCATCGGAAACGTTCTCCTCAAACCACTAGATCAGTAGAGCGGAACATCAACAACAAGCTTGAGAAACGCACGTTCGTTCACACTGTTGTCAATTATTCTAATGTATATGAACTGGTTGTTGATGGTCTTTTGCATGAGCTGATAAAACACAATCGCAGACGCCGCAAAAGAGCTCCATAAGAGACACGCGTGTGTACATCAGTGTCGCAATCAATTGTATATATACGTAGGGTGTTCGGAAAAAAAGTATCGGTAAAAAGTCCGAAATTTACCTAGGAAAAAAAGTCCTCGGAAAAAAGTACTAAAAACTTATATTGTGTTTTTTTTTCATTCTTTTATTGGCATATAACCATGAAATAGACAATAAATAGATACAACAATGTATTTGACTAAGTAATAAGAACTTAATCTCTGCTTTTTAATAATTCATCCAACTGCAAATATCACATTTATTCACTTCAAGATGGAGAGTTATTATTCAAACATTTGACTTGATACAACTGGACACACTCACTAGCATACTTTATTTAGTCTGATGTTTTAGCAACACCAATAAGGAGCTCTGGAACATATTTCCTTCCGGACACAATGTCTGTGCACAGTCTATGCAGACGTTTCTGCATCTTGACGAAGATGGACTTGGTTTTCGTCACAGGCATGTTGTTTAATGTACATATGGCCGTCTAACACAAGCTTCAAACCACCTTTGTTGGTTGAAATGACTTCCATGATGAAATGTTAAGTACTGTACTTCATTTTTGGAGATTCTTTTATACACATTTCACATTGTTTAGTTGATTTAATCATCTCAATATCTCATCGTAAATGTATAAGTCAATATGTTAAAATCATATTCCAGTAAACTACTGGGATATCTGCACTCTGTTAAAATCACATTTCAATAATTGGTAAACACTTTAATTCCTAGGATATACCCACTCTGCTAAAATCATATTCCAAATGGTAAATACCTAAATGCAAGGATATACCTACTCCACTAAAAACACATTTCAATTGGCAAACACTGTAAATCCTGGGGTAGACCCCCTCTGCTGAGATCACATGTCAATGGGTTAACACTGCATGCTACATCCTGGGACAAATTGCTAAAATCACATTTAAATTGGCAAACAGTTCTTGGCAACATTACTATTTACCAATCTAACATTAGTCATACTTAAATTTTGATGAAAATATATATTTACTCTGTTTTGATACATATTTTTATATAATAGGACTTTTTTCCAAGAACTTTTTTACAGATACTTTTTTTCCGAGGACTTTTTTTTACCTATAATCATACGTATACGTATACAAGAAATTAAATCACCGGGGCTCTTGTACACGACTAGACAGTTTCCGGTCATTGGGAACCACTCGTCATACTCAGGTATCTATGATACCTGCACATGCGTGATTAGCAGGTCTGGTATTCAAAGCAGAGTCGTGAAGCGTCATGATACAGCGTAATTAAAAACTGAAGTTTAAATTCTTTGGTTTTGATATCGTCAATCTAATCTTAGGTGTCCGGAAAAAAAGTCCTCGGAAAAAAAGTACCGGAAAAAAAGTCCTAAATTCAACTAGGAAAAAAAGTCCTCCGGAAAAAAGTCCTATTTTAGATTTTAGGTAACAGAGTATGACAAAATTATAAACTTTTGTTGTAATTCACTTTATTCAGATTCAACAATGCAATAATCATTAGCACTGGTAACACAATGTTTATAGATACAATACATAGATATCTTTATTCAGATACAACAACATTAATTAGCACTGGTAACACATTGTTTACTGATACAATACATAGATCTCTTTATTCAGATACAACAACATTAATTAGCACTGGTAACACATTGAGTACATGAGTTCTGATTGACTGCTTCACTGGACTTTATTCAGGAATTCAGGGACCGACTTCCTCCCCGACCTAATGTCATTACAGAGTCTTTGCATCTTCACAAAGATCAGACAAAGGTTGAGTTCATTCACTCAGAAAAAATCACATGAGACTCACATCACATATACTCTTGATTGGTGCTTAATTAATCCCTGATTGCATTTTCCCTGATCACATTATCTTAATTCTTAATTAATCCAAAATGCCTCTTAAAGTAAAGTCTTAAAGTTAATTATCCATATTTAGATATCACAACATCCTTCTTGATACCTCAAGTACAAACAATTCATGTTTTCTTAACAATATCTTTGATGTTAATGTCTATTTAACCTGTTTTTATAGTAATAGGACTTTTTTTCCGGAGGACTTTTTTACCGGTACTTTTTTTTCAAGGACTTTTTTTCCTATAATCTAATCTTATAGTGCTTTAATTATAACAAACATGAAAGTTCACTGCAGTATATAGTATGAAAATCAGCGTGTAAATAGATAACACTTTTGAACAATGGTGAGCTCACGAATATGAAATATAAGCAAATTTGAAAAAGTTATGCATACTATTTATTTCATTACATATGTTTCGTATTGATAAGTATCCACACTTATACGTGAGTGTGTAGACGTCTGTGACAATGTCATTAAAACCCCATTTCCACAAAGATGAAGATTATTTTATATAAGTGTCACACACACTGACTTATGAGACACTATAAAACATAGTATACATAAGAATAAACACACTTTTCAAAGGAAATACCATAGTTTAATGTCAATAACCAAGTGAGACAGTATGAAATATACATGTACATTCATGGGCTCATTCATGTAAAATTATTGTAGTTGGTTATACATTATTATATATTATTACTTATGATATATATATATAACATATTATGAACCGTTGTGGCTAAGGATTTTGTATGGTGGTTATTGGACAGAATAGAATATAGCCTTAGAATATTTATGAACAATTAATAAATGAAGGTAAATCTTTCTAAATCCCTACGTGTGACGTGTGAATCTTTTCTAAAAGGTTATTGGACATCAAAGGGTTATTGTTTCAAATATGTCCAAACTCATGGAAATAACTAGGCTGATGGTGGTGCATTCCATATGAGACCGAAAATATAACAAAATATTTTCTATCGCCTTGAAAGTTAAATGTAGACACTTAAGCGATCCAGAAAATGGACAGGACGCTTACACCGTACAATAAGGAGTGTAATCCACCTAGTCGGATTCGCCCATGCATTGACGGAATTTATGTCTGCAATTATGTTTTTAAGTGGCCCGTCTGAACAAATGTATAGTAACGAGAATAAGTTACTAAGAAACCAATGTGACCCAAACCCATTATCACGAGATCGATCTAATCCCTATTGGAATGATTGATAGGGTGTAATAGACATATGATGATATTCACTAGGTTACTTCAACAGGTAAAGACACTCATTTTCATCATCACGTGTCATCAATGTTAAAAGCCCATGCAGAAAATGGATGCCAATATGTATGTTTTTTTAATTCTATAAAGAAAGATTGTAATACATGCACTTAAACTGATAAACCGTACTGTATCCAGCATGGTGCCATATTCAAAATTATTCTGAGTATAGGAGTATAGGCTCATCCGCCAGATTTCCAGAACTACCTTCGAGCGGCCATTTTAATGTGAACACATAGAATGGCCTCTCGAAGGGACACGGACTCGCATGGCTTAACCGAACCATGTACATTCGAATTATAACTCTTTTTATTGATTTGGGGGGATTATAAAGGCATCTGTAACATAGAGAATTAACCCTTTTTACGTAGTAATTCACTGACGTTGTTTCAAATTAAGGATTCGATGGTTCCGTAACCGTTCAACATGCCCTTATTCCTTCGCCTGGGCGATATGAACATATCTTATACAAGACAGATGTCAGTTAGGGTGTAAAACGGTCTTTGATTTGACAGAGATAAGGGCGCTATCGGACTTGCAGCCTTTCCCAGCTTGGCAATTTGGCGATAATCTGCAATAAAGGAACGTTTACGTGGGAAGTAACATCCCTCGCCACGGAGATAACTCCCACGTTACCCCTGTTCCGAATGAGCCATATATTTCTAACAAAATCTACATCGACCTTTTACTTTTAATGCCGTACGTAGCCTTTGTCTTTCTAATCAGCATTTCTACTTCGAATATTTCTGATATAAATGATACAAATAAACTATGTTCTGTTTTTTTCTCTTTTAGTATGAGTATGGTCAATTGTATTCACAGTTCAAATAGCGTAAATTGAGAATACATGTACATAATAAATTTGAAAACTTTTATCAAACATTTCTGTTTCCAAAAATATCATTACGATTCATGAAATGTCACATTTACAACGGCGTCGCCAATTGTTTATTTCTAGCCTAGAAAGTGCTCAATTTGAAAGAAATGTTAGCGGAGAGAGAATGGGTGAGAAACGACTAGAGTTTCTTCCGTGGGAAGGGAATTGGTAAGAAGTGACTAGAGTTACTTCCGTGGGAAGGGAATTGGTAAGAAGTGACTAGAGTTACTTCCGTGGGAAGAGAATTGGTATGAAGTGACTAGAGTTACTTCCGTTGGAAGGGAATTGGTAAGAAACTACTAGATATACTTCTATCTATGGGAAGAGAATTGGCAAGAAGTGACTAGAGTTATTTCCGTGGGAAGGGAATTGGTAAGAAACTACTAGATATACTTCTATGGGAAGAGAATTGGTAAGAATTGACTGAGTTACTTCCGTGGGAAAGTCTTTGGGGCCGGAATGGGGAAGGGTTGGGAAGAGTAAGCTCTGAAGTGAAGTGGGGAAGAATTCCCTTGTGGGGAAGGGAAGACGCAGTTAAATATATCTTCTTTGAGTAACATGTTTGAAGTTGTAGTTATATAAGGCTTAATTACTGACCTGTAGATAAGCGTGTACGAGTGAGCACATGGATATATGTCCATATAGATAAGGGTTGCTTAGTCGTAGTTGCATGAAACATGAGACCCAAAGCTGATAGTGACTAAATAAACAGTGTCTACACGTTGCGAATTGTCATTCTCGAAGTTTAGGTCAACAAGGGCACTTAAAAAATAATGCTTATTCAGCGGAGAAAACGTGTAATGGTGCCTTTTATTGAAGGTCTTAATTATTATTTTTATTAGATTTTGTTTCAAAATAAATTAATAACATAAGATCAAAGTGACATTCAGTATTAATGATGGATGTTGAATTAGGACAATGTTAATCGTTAAACCATATCCCTATCAGCTTTGTCTTTTAAACATGCATTTTTATCTGACAGTTTTAATAAATAAATATGGTTTAAAATTGTTTCAAGATTTTTTAAGATGATTTGGTCATCCTGTTTCAAAGCTAATGTAATAATTAACACGAAGGGTTAAAAAAGTGACACAAATAAATAAATAAATGATGCCAATTATGATTAAATAACAATACTTACTATTTGTACATATTTGAGTGTATCCGCGGAAACAACACCAAGAAGTCCGATGAAGATAACCGAGGGCATCATCTTTACTGACCGTGAGAGGGTTATCCTTCAGGAAAGGCGGGGAGTTTTCGGTACATTCGTGTGAGCAACACGTGACGACGGTGACATGCTTGATACTTACAGCTGGTTAGCAGACCACCCTAATAATTCAGGCGTAAATCTTGGTGAGGAAGGAATGAAGATTATATATTGGATTACTATTAACTAATGAATTTAATTAGATTTTAATGTACCGTATTTTTTCTTGTAGACGAAGGAAGGAAATCGGTAATTGAGGCACAACGTTCTTATTATTCTTTCCGAACAATTTCAGTTGGGATTCTGTGATGGATTTTTATTTACAAAGTCAAATACCGTACTTGCTCTAATAGCAGGTTAGGCCTTCGTAAAAATGGTTTCTGTTCCAAAACTAAAAAACTGAAATCGAATATACAGTACGCGAGATTCGTACATTTTTTCAATTTTAAAATGTGTGTACGTATGTTGCTTCCTCGGTCACTATTGTCTCATAGATGTTGCCACAACGTCCTGATTGATGTAACATTGACATATTTATTCATATTTTGTTGAAAAAATACTTTAAACTTCGTTAAGGGTGCATCCATTTCGTTGTTCGGGTCACAAATGCCAAACGTTATAAATGGTGTTATTTTTATCAAGAAATACTGACTATTGCCGAAAATTACCATTTTGATTAAAGTTGACTTCGTATTATGACGATATAGTGGTAATTTAAAGCAGTGACTACCGATTTCCGGACAATGCAGACAGACAGACAGACAGACATAATTTTATTTACATCTCACTCGTGATTACAGCGGTATACATATATCATGATAAATAATATACAATAAAATACACGACCAATCGCTCAGCGATTTATGAGAGATGGATTAAAATGTGTATTGTATACAGTATAGTAAAACGTAATATACATATAGAATTAAAATGGGAAATATATAAGCTAAGAGTTATTTGTACAGGGAATAACGTCGGTGTTCTAAAATATTACTGCAGGTTTTGGCAAGACAAAATATAAAATCATCACATGTAAAAATACGGGCAAGTTGTTGTAAAACTGGTAAAAATAAAAATTCTGGCCATTTTAAAACACAGCGATATAATAAATCCATTCGTAAATGAGCGTAAAAGGGACAAGACAGTAAAACATGTGCTTCGTCTTCCACATAGCCAGGGCAATTAAAACAAAGTCGATCTTCTACGGGAATGCGCTCATATCTTCCAGTCTCTACTCTTAAAGGGGCGACACCACATCTAAATTTGGCAAGTGCGCTACGTTGCTGTCTTGGCAGGTTGACATTGACATACTTTTCACATTCATATTGCTTTTTAAAAGTGACATAAGTCCTTAGCTTGCTTTGTTTTCCATTTTCCAGCACTTCTTCCCAATTAGACTTGAAGTTTGTGAATGCATCGCATGCATCGCATCGCGATTGACGTGCGTCAATCAGTCACGCACAGGGACTTGTATTGCTGAAAAAACAGTTCTTAGGTCAAATACTTAGATACGATACACCCTATACTAGTTAATAAAGAAAGGGATGCAACACCAATTTTACCCCCTGCCCAAACAAGTCCACATTTCAAAATGTCAACAAACATTTTACACGTACTACATGCTACAGAATTAAAGCACAGTGATTTCTCGTTCGAATAAGACGAACATCAACAAAATCGGTGCATTATTTCTCAAGTTATGACACTTGAAACACGATTTTTTACCTGTCAAACTTGAGTGGGTCAAAATGGTGTCTCAGAAATACATCGATAAAAATCGAGGAAAAAGTCGATATTTCATTCCTAGCAAAAGCAATCAATCTCGAAAAGAGTTTTCTACTATCACTTTACATCCCTGATGCATTTGTCATACTTGAATAGTTCGGGTATCTTACCGTAACAACTTTATTGCAACTTTACAGGGGATTTCCAACGATTGTATGGTCTATATTTACGGTCAATGCCATGCCAACGGTCAACTTCAATTGGTAGATTATGGTTGCAGGTTCTATATTTTAAAATAAGTAAATACACGTGAACTGGTAGGAATAGATAATTTTCTAACATCGGAATACGTTGAATGTGGGCTTTCTTCCATTTCAGCTTTCAAGTTTTTGTAAAATTGGTCTTTAAGGATTATTTCAACCCGAGAAATCAACTACCGGTATTACAGTTACAGTGTTGTAAAATATACAAGTTTTGTCATGTATACCTTTTACATATTTGGCCCAAATATCATATTCATATTTATTTTATGCGTAGTTGTTAATCAGTTTTGACAATTTGGGTGTGAGGTGAGGTGAGTTGGGGTTTAACGCCGCTTTCAAGAGTATTTCACTTATATCGCGGCTACTAGTAATATGACAGGGAGAAAGCCCGCAAGGCCATGTGGCTATGCATTGCGGTGAAACCTGCGAACACCGGCTGGAACTAGCGAACACAATTTGGGTGTAGTTCTAGGCAAATGTAGTGTGTGTGTAAACCATGAAGTAAAGGGTAGAGTAGCGTAAACCAGAAGCTAATTTAAGAAATTGCAGATGGACTACAACAGGATTGGTCGGACTCACGGACTCCTTATCTCCTGGAAAAAGTCGCTAACTGACGAAATCCTGTCTGTAGTACCGTATAACTGTAAAACACCTATAAATCAAAATTTGTGTTTGATAAACGAATTGAACTAAAAAGACATTAGCATAAGTCTAATACCGTATCAGTATAACCTTGTTATTTGTCAATAATTGTTCTAAAAGAGTTTATGTTTATTTCATCTTTTCAAAACGCTCTTTAATTTTTTATTTTCAGTGTCAGTAATACACCATATTCCAGTTATATAATACAAAATTGCATCTCTTAGCTGTAGAAATGCATGTCTCCTTAAAATATTGTGTCGGCTTTATGACTTCGATGGGAGTCCAGAATTCGGAACTGGATGGAATTACTTAATTGACAAGAATGTCAAGCAGGTTTCAGAGCCAACTTTTCAACAGTCGATAATGAACTCGTATTTATCCTTCAATCATTATGCTTCAAGGGGTAGTAGAACGTTTTTTCGCTCCAAAAACACCCTTCTCTCTTCGGAAAATCAAGTTAAAAAATGAGTGTGCATGGTTCCGTTAAGCCATTACTTTTTGTCATTGGAAATAATAAAATGTGTTCACAAGAAAATGGCCGCCATGCATTTTTTGCTTTATACGCAACACCTTTATTACCACTACGGAGAATTGGTTTGTGATATAATATCTTTTACCCTCTAAAGTTAATATAAATGATATAAACTATGATTATAAATGGGAAATTTGAAAAAATAAAATTTGCAAAAAACGTGCTACTGCCCCTTTAACATATCTACGAAAACCCAAACAAAGTGTTTATTCAGCTTTTATTGATTTGTAAAATGCATTTGATTTTGTTGACAGAAATCACTAAAAGTGTCCATGGTAAAATGTTCAAGTTGTTACAAGATATGTAGGTCGTCTGATAAGGTATCAGTCTGAGTTCACCTCATCTGGTGTTATGCAAGGTTACTTGCTCAGCCCAGCTCTGTTTATATTTTTATTGATGAGCTTGTTAATGAAATGAATAATTGTGGGTCATAAAATGATGCGAAACACTATGTCTTCAAACTGTTTGAGAGGCATTCTAGAAGTTGGTGTAACAGAAAGATAAGTTAATTATGGATGTTCCACTTCTTTATTTCACAATGGCGACGTTTTGGTATAGATCCTTATACCATATGGAAGAGATGGTGGAACAGCAGGTTATATACAGGCTACATGTTGGTATGATAAAAAGATAACAAATTCAACAAGATGTGACATAAAATAAATAAAACCAGGGAGTGGTAAGGGGGGGGGGGGGGGGGGGGGGGGGTGATAATAACAAGGTGGTTGATGTTCCTGATTCAAAAATGTGTTGCAACGTCTCTCCTACACCATTAGTGTTATCTGAATAAGGTTTGAATATGTGCACGCCCACACGCCCACACGCCCACACGCCCACACGCCCACACTTTTAAATGTCACTTTTCAGGTTATTGCAGTTATACGTACAGTTTAAGAAACATTCTAGTTTTTTCTTCAAGGGCGACTCCTCTTTGTAAACCAATAACTTAACCTCCAAATTGCCTTATTTCAGTGCCCGTTTCGTATTCGAATCCTAGGTCTAAACTTTGAAATTGACTATTTTGTTTTTTTGTCTGTTGCAAATTGACTCTTTGTGATAAATGTGTTGCTTGGTGAATAAATAAATTAATTTCATACAAAATAAACATGGTAAAAACATGTTTTAAAAACATCATTATAATACCACAAGAAGTGACATGGTCACATAAAGGCCTATTTCAGAATTTGTCAAAAGTAAACAAATATAAATACTAACTGAAACTTTATCACTATTTATTTTAATCGTAATTATAATTGTTAGTAAATTATTACACCATTAATTAAATTTTACTGTTTGAAAACCAAATTTGCTCAGAAACCTCGTTTATCCAGACACATTATCAACAATTTGGCCTTTTGCTTTTTCCCCATAAAAAAGTGTACTTATTTTCATAATTCTAATAGACAACATTTGATGTATAACTGTCTGAATTATATTTCATTTTTGTGAACATAAAAGGGACAGTAGCATGTTTTTTGCAAATTTTACTTTTTCAAATTTGCCATTTATAATGATAGTTAATGTCATTTACATTTACTTCAGAGGGTAAAACGTCTTATTACACAAACCAATTATCCGTAGTGGTAATTACGGTCTTGCCTTAAAGCATGAATTGCATGGCGGCCATTTTATTGTGAACACATTTTATTATTTTGTATTACAAAAACGATTCCGAGGACTTTACCGAACCATGTACACTCATTCATAACTTGATTTTCCGAAGAGAGAAGAATGTTTTTACTATTGGTGAAATAATTTTTCAAATTCATTTCATCGACTTATTTTATTAAAATATAATTACTTGATGTGTCTGGATAACTGAAATCACGAGTGCACCCTATCCAATTAAAACATTAATTATTCAAAATGCTCTATGATGACAAAGTGTCATCATTCAGTTTCCTATAGTATATACCCACAAGGTTTAATATCTGTAAAAATACTTTCTATGGACGCACTTTCCAACCAAAGGTGAAAATCGGGGTTTGGCTGCCGGACTATATGTATATTTCATGTTTACTCACTCAAACTTTGTCTACTTGTCTTTCCTGCATGGTATTGCGTTAAGTATTTTAAACTTGTAAATGTCTGTCGATTATTTTGAGAGGGCTTCAATAACGTTTATAATGTGTGCCTAATCCATTACTTAAATGAATAACATGTGTTTTTACTTTTTACTGATGTTGGTTCCATAGCCCTTACATCAATTAGCCATTTCTACTAAAACCTATAAGAAATCTAGCTGATTAGTGCGTATTTGTACACAAAAAAAACAAAAAAACTGCTGCTGTGTACAAAGATATACCCCATTCCATTGTTTTCCATGTGAGCGCCTATCATTCTTAGAATCCACACCAAAGTATTTACAAATTCTTTCGTATATTGTAAGAATTGTAATCATAATTCCATGTTTTCTCTTGTGGTAATTGTGTACCATTATGCTTAAACTACGCCTTACCTGATAGCATACATGAAATGTACGTATTTCCATTGTTAATCCTCTATTTGAAGATAAATGATAAATGAGGTGTATTTCGTTTTAGAACTGGTAAATTCAGGTTTAGCATTAGGATGATGTCTAATATAGGCATTACAGTTTTGGATTATTTTACACCCCCAGGGACATATTTTGCTATACTATGATAAACAACTGGTAATATCATACTTGAGGCGGAAGCTGCCATTTTCTATTATTTAAACATATAACTTTATGATATAAAATATGGCCTTCAACAATAAAATGTACCTTACTATTCCTAAACTTTGGAATGGGGAAACATTTGAACTTCCGAGAGCAAAGGTAATACAATGAGAAATTTGGCAATAGGTTTATGTGAAATTTTAAACTACCCTCAATGGTTCCAAGGTTATACTAAATTTCAGGTGTTAAAGGAAGTTAAATTCACCATCCCAGTTGGTTATTATGATGTGTGTATGCTAACAATTATTTTTAGCATCATGGTTGTAAAGTATCCATTAGTTTTCGCAAATGGTAAATTGGTAATTGAAAAGTTTAGATATGAAAACATTTTCATACCACCCTAGCTAAAACTTTAGGGTTTGATTCTTCAAAAGGAATTAGAGATATCCATCATGCAAAATCTTTACCTAAGTTTCTAACCTTAATCAAAAACTATGTGTACACCTTGATTGTGTCAATACAAGTGATAATATGTGTTGGATATGTTCCGAAAAAATAGAGCCATGGGCTCTGTAGCTCATATGAATTCATTGATTTATTATCTAAGGTTGAATATCTAAGTTATCTCAAGTAATACATTGTTAACAAGCAAACAATAGGTATCTGGATTCACAGGGTCACCAATCCTACAATTAAGAATCACCTTTGACCAAGGAGACTCTACACAACATTTCACCTTTGTAGAGCTTTACATACTTGAGATAAAGATGAAATTAGGTTTTTGGGTCATGACCCGTGAGCTAGATTGGGGTCACAGGGTCACAAAATTTACAATTTAGAATCCCCATTGACCAAGGAGTCTGCACGCAACTTTTCAGCTCTCTGGACCTTTTTGAGCTGGAGAAGAAGATGAAAATAGGTTTATAACGATGTGACCCCATTTGGGGTCATGGGATCACACAATTTTTAATTAAGAATCCTCATGGGCCAAGGAGTCTTCACACAAATTTTCAGCTCTCTAGACCTTTTGGAACTGGAGAAGAAGATGAAAATAGGTTTTTAAGGATGTGACCTCTGTGACTCCATTTGGGGTCATGGGGTCACGATATCTACAATTTAGAATCCCCATTGACCAAGGAGTCTGCATATCGAAAAAGCGAAAAGTTTACTGACGGATGGACGGATGGACGGATGGATGGACGCCGGACGCCATGCCATGCCATAAGCCCATCGGGCCTTTCAGGCCTGATGTGCTAAAAATTCAATAGTTTCAAGGCCTTTAGGCTGCGGACGAGCCGTTCGTGCTTTGGGGACTTTGGGGACCATACGTAAAACAAAGTCACTTCCAACTATTGGAGTTTTGACGTTTTGGGGGCTGAAAACCACTTGCATTACGTCCAAACGCAACTTTCTTTAGTCAAATTAGTGGAGGGCTATTCAGCGTTAAAAGTCTTAATCTCACGTGCATCAGCACATTGCAGTTTAACACCTGACAGGTAATCATGGCGAGCGATGAAGATGACAATAAACTTTTCATTACACAAAACAGTTCACAAGGTTCACTTGAAGTCGATATAAATTCAGATTTTGAACAATTAATTGGTGCTGATGATGACATTACAACCACTTTTAAGATTAAATAATCCTCTGAAAGAAAATTTCTCTCATTCTCCCAATCGACGTCCTTGTCAACCCTACAAAAGTAAGAGATTCGGAGCCAGTGACAACCAGTCAAATAGAACAAGTTTGTAACTCTTTACACTCCGGAAATACAGAGGCAAAGGATGGGCCAACGTGTCTTTGAGGCATGGGGGGGGGGGGGGGGGGGGAGGCTGCGCAAAACTAGGAAAGATGGTATATCTTTGGGGGAAACGGTCTTTTCGTAGGAGGATCCCGTTCGTAGGAGTGATTTTCGGTCTATTCGTAGGAGGATTTTTAGGTCTTTTCGTAGAAGTAGAAAATTCCAATGAAATATTTTAATGTTGTTTTTGTTAATAAAGATAGTAATCAGGTAAGTATTTAAGTAAGTTTAATCATCGCTTTGATGATATGTTATTATGTTTTGTGTTATTGTGAATTGAAAACATATCATCTTTTGTTTTGTTGTTTGTCTGTTATAGACTGTTTGTTATAATTATCTCTGATTGGAGATTAGTAACTTTCGGTGAAGTAGTAAGTCGCCGACAAAGCACCTGGCAATTGTCAATCAAAACATCTCACAACCTATAATTACTGGTTCTCCTAAGCGGAGAAGCCGATGAGAAGACTAATTTATGTACTGAACAAACATATATGATATATAAGCTACCAAAATAAGATATAAGGTCATTCACCATCAACCATGGCCCTGTGCGTTGTATGTGTGAAAAAAGTATGACCGAGACAACATGCGATCCAATGCGACAGATGCGACCAGTGGCAACACCGAATTTGCGAGACAGGAATGGACCTATGGACATACCGGCAGATCGCCAAGGGACTGATAGACCTAGATTTCAACTGTAAGAAATGCCAGACCCCCAGTATGCTTCAGTATGACATTGATATAAGAAATAAAAGGAAAAGAAAACAACGACAAATCACGATTAAACAAATAATTTTATTTAATATATTAACAACAAAAGTTAAACCTACCTAATTCATAATATATTATCACTCCTACGAATATACTTTTTTCACTCCTACGAAAAGACCTTCTACGAACGGGATCCTCCTACGAAAAATGCACTGCTACGAACGGGATCCTCCTACGAAAAGACCCATCTTTGGACAGGAATATTCTCAGACTAACCGATGAAAAAGACGTTAAATCAAACTCATTTGAGATTCTTCATGGAGGTGAAACACAAGAAAGGGGAAGAATACAGGGGTACGACTCTCTATGAACTGCCTTGCAGTATTTCATTCGAAGAAAAGGTAAAGAAATCAATTTATTCGACTCTCCATCATTTAAGGACCTAGCAGGAGATGTTTTGGACGGCCGAATGAAATCTTTGGCGAAACAGGATATAGGGATAGACAAACGACGAGCAAATGTTGTATCTCTGGAAAGGAACGAATACTATGACAAAAGAGGTGTACTAGGCGACAACCGTCCCGAACAGCTACTGGACACTCTGGTTTATCTTTTCGGTCTTCACTTTGCACTGCAGGCTGGCGACGAACACCAGGATCTTCGGGTCGACCCCACCTCACAATTATCCAAACGGTGCAAGGTAAATATACTTAAAATATGTTTTATTACTCACATTGAAAATATGACTGTTTTATAAGTGGACGATGTTATGAAACATAACGTAATAACACCACGTGTTGCAGATTGACGTGACGTCATAGTGATTTAAAGTTGACGTCAGATATCAGTTACACTGAAATATGAACTCAAATTCTACCAAGAAAACTTTACATTTTGTTATAACGTAGCTGAACAAATAGCATGCACCTATCAAGACATACATACCCAACAGTAAAGTTTATATAATTGGTTAATTCTGAATTAATCACTCATATTGAGGAAGAAAGTATAGTTTTCTTATCAATATTATTTTCTTTGAAGATGTTATAAACATCCTGAATAATATCTTGCAGGCCCAGATCTGGAAAATGCTTATCTTTGGCCTCTTCAGTACGCAAACGTCTGTTTGCAGATTCCGCCGTTGGGAAAACACCCTCTGAGATGTACTGTACCGAAATTCTGTAAAAAAAAGCAGGATTTATTGGTGTCTACACCAAACCTTCACTTAGAGGAGCAGCAGTGACACGAGTGTACGACTCGGGACTTGACGAACAACTGATTGCGGAACGCACCAGCCTTCTCTCTCTATTCATTCGAAGCTACAACGTAACGAACTGTTCATAACAGTGCAATTCTATATTAAAACCTTCCTTTGCTCACACGCAATCATTTTGGATTCGAACCCACACCATCAAAATCTAGAATCTTACTACATGTAACAACATCATTCAACAGTTATAAAAATATGAGGACAATGTTTCCCAAGTTACACTTTTTAATTAAAAGCCACTGTAAGGACTTACATGATAACAAAATAGTTTCTGTATTTTATATTTTTAATTCAATTTTGTAGAGAACCCTTCAGAGATTGAGAACTATGCCAGTGATGTCATTCGAGGAAAAGCATTTCGCGTGCCAGCAACAGTCACTGAATCGGCCTCTGCCACCGGAGCTGCAACCAACACACCCACTACGTCACCTGCAACGTCATCTGACACCACGTCGACGAGGAACATTAAACTTGACTTGCCAGATGGATCAGTTGTGGCTCTCTCATTTTGAATACATATTTGTGTTTTGTTTATCTCTTCCTCTTAGGTGAAAATAATAGTATATGGACATTTTTATGGAAATAAGTCTTTTGAAATTAAAGATGTTGCGTTTGAGCGATGTACCTAGAACTGCTACACACGTTATTTTTGGAGGTTAAACATTAGATGAAAACTAATAGAGGGAATGGACACAATACATGACTTAGGCGGGGTTTACACTACGTCCGTTTTTTGGATGCGATGCGTAAAAAATAATCGCCAACCAACAGATAACTACATCAATACATACTAATATACAGTGCACTGTACATTCAGACTTGTATACATAAATACATACATATGTACATACATACATCAGATTGTATACATATGTACATACATACATCAGATTGTATACATAAAACCTGCACATACACCCACTGTACATACATCTATAGTAATTACATACATCTTTAATACATATACATGTACATACATTTTAACATAAAGCCCGTGTAGTGTATACCCCCAAGTTGCATGCGTCAACGCGGGGTTTACACCCAACCGAAGAAATTGCATTTCGTTGACGCATGCGATTTTGGGGTTTACACTACACACGTTTTGCATGCGATTTTAATGCGAATATCATAGGTCCGATTGTACCATATGTTATAATGTATGTACAAATGTATGTAATAACTGTAGGTGTATGTACAATGGGTGTATGTACAGGTTTTATGTATAGAATCGTATGTATGTATGTATGTATGTATGTATTGATGGCAGTTTTTTGGTATGAATGTTTTGCCTTCATGTGATGGAAATATGATGTCATATAAGGAATTCCAATGCGATTGTGAATGCGATGCGAATAAAATAGAACAAGTCCTATTTTCTTCGCATCGCATTACAAAGCTTGAACAAAACGGACGTAGTGTATGACAACTCATTGAAACTAACGTGTGTCGTTCTTGTGCCATTATTTTTAACGCATCGCATCCAAAAAACGGACGTAGTGTAAACCCCGCCTTAATGGAGACTCCAACAAAATGATATTATGGCGTTAGAAAACTAATGTTTACATTTCAGAGAAAAGCCGTCTACGATATTGCGAGCTGTTCGTGTGGGAAATGAAACATTTACTAGTGGTAGGTATGAAACCTTTAACTACTTTACGTTATAAGAAAGTTATTTACCTAACTTGACAATCTCAATCCATGATATAAACAACCACCCCATATATATATATTGGTAACATTACATTACACTTAAAGGAATGAATAACTTATAATAAAAGATGCCGAATCAAATGGACCTGGAAGAAAAGTCGATAGATGGTCAAATTTAGGGATATCTGATTTAGGTGATGCTGAGAGATTTAAATTGCCTGGAGTATAAACAAAACATAAGCCTTTAAGTTTAATTCCATTTAAGTTTACAGACGGAAAGAAGTTGATAACAATACTGAATGCATTTTTAATGCTGATGGGGTAGAAAACACAAATTTACGGGTTTCAATATAAAAATGGCAATTATGAGCAAATGGAAATAACTGATGGCCCTTCAAAATTGGAGATATTGGATGATGTTCATATAAATTATTCTCTCGAAACATTAACTGACTCAAAGATAGTAAGACAGTATTACACCTCTATTCCCAAAAACGTGACATATATTGTAGAACCTCACTTGGAATTTGATAATAAATATAACCCCAATAATACTCGGATTGGAAGGAATCACTTCGTCAAGATAGGCATTATCACAAGTCAATTAGTATCATATACACCACACAAAAGTAGCAGTGTATTAGTTGTTAATTATGAGGGATGAGTTTTAGTACGAAATGGTAAAACTAGCCCTGAAAATCCAGAGTCTGTTTCAATTGTAGATGAGTTTTCCACAAAAGAGTATGGTAAATATCTATATGGAATGAGATTTAGGGAACGTACCTGATTATAATGTAACAATATTACCCAGACTAAACATAAAGTGGACTGTTCCAAATTATTCATTTTTATTTTTATAACATCTGATAATATATTACAAAATGTAGAAAGAGAGGTAACAGTGCAGCAGCCTCCTTGATCAAAGAGAATAGAATATCCAAGCACAACAATGCAGGTTTTAACAGATTGTTGTGCGCTTCTCAACCCATTCCATTGGATCATTTACGTGTTTTATAAGGTTAATTATTCTAAAATACACAAAGAAAAAAATTAAGCACCCCCTGATATTTGTGATGATATCTTTTCGAGAATATTGTAAATAGTTAAACAAGGTTCATTTATGAGAAGAGTAATGTTTGTACGATACATTCCAACCAGTGATGCGTGACAGTCACGCCTACACGTTCTGGGCATGCACGTGAAACATGGTACGCTGGATGATCACAAAAAGCAGTATGGCCCAAATGCATCTGGTGGTATGTAACGTTGCTTCAAGCAATTCAATCATATATATTGAACATGGCACGACGACGATTGTCAATGGTTCTCAGAAATCAAATTAATGGTATGTACTCTGCAGGTATGTCCTTTAAGGCGATAGGACGAAATCTGTGCCGTGTTCAAGATAGGTTTCAAAGTAATCGCTCAAAGAGCGATTACTTTGAAACCTATCTTGAACGCGATTGCTCAATGTAGCGCTACGTAGCAAGGCGAGCAAACTTTGAGGAATTTGCACTGTGAGAGAAGAAGCGCTCATTGAGCGCTACATTGAGCGCTACATTGAGCAATTTAAGCGCTCGCTGCTATTGAACGGGGCGCGGGGCTACCATTACACTGTTGTTAGTCGTTTAGTCCGGAAGAATGCGCAGACAGGAAGTGCAATGGACTGTCCAACAGTCAGGGACATGTCGGCTTTCCGTCTCGTTACAGTGGGACGGTATGCCGTCTAAAAATTATTGTCTTATAAAGATGGCATGCCGTCTATAAAACGTATTAGACGATATCCCGTCATAATGATTCACGGGAGATTTCATTGTGTCAAATGTTAAAAAAATTAAGACGGCATGCCATCTTCATTGTTCACAAGACGGCATGCTGTCTCATATTTAAAAATATAACGCATGGCTGTTTTGAGCTTACTTGGGAGTTACCGACTGAGACCGAGATGTTCCAGTTAGAGCCCTCGCGCACGTGAATCACGAGGTCGAGGTGTTCATGTTTCACGTGCTCGATGGTTCGTCTAACTTTAACCCAATCTCAACACTACATCAAACCACAAACAGAATTGACAACATTTTAGTTTTATTTTCAGTTCTCGTTTGTTTGACATATTAGGGTAAAAGAGACGTTTCCTTGTCAAAAAAAGTGTCTATATTAGGCAGCTTACAGAAAGCATGAACTAATCGTGATGCACGTGTAAATGTACAAGTTGGTACTGTCAATGTCAATATCGCCAGCTTACATAAAATTTTAAAAAACACAATACAACATATTGTGTTTATAAAACTGTGCACTTCCATTTAAAGTTACTGCAGCGCGTTTATATGCATAAAATTTTTGCTGCATTGTGTCATTTTTTTTAACATTTTTTTTTTATTATTAAAGTTTATACAATATACTACGTTTAGAGGGTAAAACATCTCATTACCCGACCCAATAAGCCGTATTAGTAGAAATATGTTTATCCGTATTGGTTTAAATTGATGCGATCTGAAAAGCGACAGTTTTGTGGAAGTCTTCAGTGTGAGTAGTAGTTTGCTTGGTTTCATGCAATTTGGAGAGGTTGACAGCAATATAGTTGGCTATTCCATCATGCCATATTTTAACTCCACTCTGAGTGTTAAAGAACCATTGAGTATGTTAATGTTTTAACTACAACATTATATTATAATTACAAAATGGTTTTGTTACACTAATTTCCGCGTTTCTGATTGGACGAAAGCTCTCAAAAACCTGCTGCCATTTCTCGATGAAAGCAGATAAAATGTGCTACCATACCTCGTGCATTCGTACCTTGTGACGTCACAATTCATTCGAACAAACGGTCGGGTCTGCCGGTTCTTACAACTGAGCGTAACGTTTTGATGCAAAATATGAAATACATATGTAATTTCGTCTTCACACCTACACCTATAACTGGAATATACATTTCTTTTCCGAATGAGACAATTAACTTCACCGGGAACACTTAATTTTGATAGATACAAGTCCCCGAGCTTGTTCACTCACAGCGCTTCACTAACAGCAGCCATGTTTGAACGTCGCGTGATATGCTAATGAGGGTATATCTAAAAATCCGGAATGTAGAGTAAACGAACTCTGATTGTATGCATGTGAATGTTGGAGAAAACGAAATTAAATCTTCTGCCGTTTTAGATGAAGGATTCCTCAATTTTGATTCAGCCATGTATCATTGCGTGTAACAAGCCGTTGTTTCTCGTGATAAATTACAAATATATTAGATTTGTGTAAATATTTAAAGAAAAACCTGTTGATTTTGTAATTATAAGGATTGTTTTACATGTTTTGTGCCTCTATCGAAGTATAACAGCAACAAATTTTGTATAACATCGCTCCGCTACGCTTCGCGATGTTATACAATTTGTTGCTGTTATACTTCGATAGAGGCACAAAACATGTAAAACAATCCTTAAATGTTTATGTTGATGTGTATCAATCGCTAGGGAAATCTACAAAACTATGACACATAATTTTCTTATCACAACAATCCGATGAAATTTGGTTTTAAAGACAAGTAAGCCTTAGATTAACACGCGTTAATAGAATCTAACGTCATATAAACAGCTTTTCCTTTTTTGTAAAAAACTGTCCCACCTAGCAACATTTCCGAGGCGTGTTGGGTTATCAATTTTACAAGTCGCAACAATGTCAACCCATATAAAGCTCGTTTTTCTCAAGTGTTTCAACTGAATGTGACACTTATCATGATTCAAAAAATCCTGTTAATATACAAATTATTGACATTTTACCTGTTAAATGTATTTTATTGTGATTATACCAGCAAACTATGACAGATATAGTATCTGTAAAAACTACATAATTGAAATAAATGGTAAATAAATAAACGCCAAAAACGTATATTTATAATTTTTAAATAATCATAAAATGTCTTTTGTATTTGTTTGTTTATTTTTATGTTTATTTGGGAGAAAACCACAATGTTTCGCGCTTGAAAATAATAGACTTGATATATATGTAAATTGGAAACGTATCATACTTATTTTGGGTCGAAAAAAGTTAATTTGCGAAAAACTAACAGTATATATTTCAATACGAAAATACGAAATGTCTATTAACATACACAATGGCTCTTATAGGTATAGCTTAATCAGTCAGAATGCTTTAACTACTTTCGAGCAGGCAATTTAGTGTGAACACCTTAAAATGACAGGGCCGGAAAATATTCGTTATAGAATTCTTTAATTGTTTCATGGGTCTTATTTAGCCATTGGTTACACTGTTTATGTTTCTTTTCGCGAGAGTAATGGATTTTTAGTTAGAACGGCGTGCTATAGTTCCTTTAAAGTGACATGCAAACTTATAACCATTTTGGTCAAATAAAATCTAAGAACTCTAATCAATTGCTCAATCAATTGCATAGAAATGTCATTCTCATGTCATCTGGTTGTAGTGTTAGTTCACTCGACCAGAAAACATCAGGTTGCAGGTTCGATCCCACAGTTCCTCGAACGTATGTGTGATCAGTGTGAAAGTGCCAATTCATCTGCCATCTTATACCAACGTTTGATGTAAAATGAGGAAGATTGTCACAGCATTTACATTTTACATAGAAATATGTAATATTTTTGTCTGTGGAAATCGAGTTATTACATAACAACAGTGATCTTTGAGTTTGAATGATGTTGTTTGAAAATAGCCTGCATCATTAGCGTTTTGATAGTCCAGCCGTTCAATAGTAACAGTGTAAGAGATGTTTCTATATGTGTTGACAAGATTAAATTCACCAATGATGATGCTGATACCTTTCTATCATTTGTAATAAATGCCTCCAGTGGTATCAATAATTAACATATATAGTTAAAGACATTAACACACTCTCGTTGATGTCATGTTGTTTTACAACACTCGTGCCAGTAAAATTATGTTTCCCTTACTCTTCTTAGGGACAAGATAATTTTACAACCATTCGTGTTGACATTATGACATCCCCACTTGGATATGAATCTCTATTTATTCGATTGTGGAGAACTTGTTTCACCATACCATAAAACAAGGTTAAGATAATTTACAATTACTAAAACTAAAATACCATAAAGACTTATAGTCGTTTGCTGACATACTGTCCAAACATACTTGGCTTTATAACTGATCAGACCTTAGATAAAACAAGATATGAGGTTGAAACCATAAATTTTCTATATCGACAATTTATAATCCCTATTTGCCAAGACGACTGTACACATATTTTGGGGCCACACCAGACCTACAATTTATAATTCCCATCTGCCAAGCTGTCGACGAAGAAGACGACACATGTTGATTTTTTAACCTGTGGTCCTTGGTTGAGATCACAGATTCCAATGGGAAAAAGTCTTAACACACGATAAGACAATAGACGGCACGCCATCTTTATAAGACAATATGTTTTAGACGGCATGCCATCTTTAAAAGACAATATTTGATTTTTGTAAAGAGACGGAAAGCCGTCATTTATTCATAAAAATATATTTATAATTTAAATTTCAAATAATGATGTCTCCCTCCTGACAATAAAGACGGTATGCCGTCCAAATTATTTAAAGATGGCATGCCCGACCAGAATTATGTTTTTATTAGACGGCATGCCGTCTGATATCACAAAATATGCCCAAAATATGCCCATTTACTAAAAGAAATGATTCTCTTAATAAAAGAAATGATAAACAGGGTTCTTGTAGCATCAGTGGTCAGGAGGTGACGAATGTTCGCAATGGCTCGAAGGTGGAAGTAGCAGGTTCTACATAGATAGTCGACATGCTTATCCATTGTGAGGTTTGAATCGATGGAAACACCCACACTCTTCACACAGGGAGAGATCTTGATTGAGGTATCAACAACAGTGATCTCATTGCAACTGATCTTCTGAAGGCGCTGTTTTGTACCAATTAGTATTGCCTCAGTCTTGTTGCTATTCAATTTCAGATCATTGTTAGACATCCAGCCATTGACATTTTGTGTGCAGAGAGTTGTACGGGCAAGAGATGTTGATAGAAGCTGAGGCTTGGAGTTGTCCATCAGTTGAGTGTCGTCAGCGTATGAATGGTGACTCAACCCTTGCTCATTGATGATGTTCTCAAGACAACTTGTGTATAACATAAACAACATGGGACCAAGGACTGACCCTTGAGGAACTCCGCTTTGCAAACGTACACTTTCAGAGGTTTCACTGTTAACGGTGACTGCTTGTGTTCTCCGGGAGAGATAGGATCTGATCCATGTCAGCGCATTGTCAGGAATATGAAACTGACTGAAGAGACGACTGATGAGGATGTCATGGTTCACAGTGTCAAACGCTGCTGACAAGTCAAGTAAGATCAGTGATGAAATCTTACCTGAGTCCACAGAACACCTCAGATCGTTAACAATTCTCAGAAGTGCTGTTTCCGTGCTGTGCATTGGACGGTAGGCTGACTGATATTTGCCAAGGAGATCATTTGAGGTTAAGTATTCCCTGAGTCTGATGTCTGCGGCTCTCTCAAGTACCTTAGACATGAAGGACAGGTTTGATACTGGCCGATAGTTGTTTAGGGTGTTACAGTCCAGGTTAGCTTTCTTGATTGAGGGTCTAATGACCGCAGCTTTAAAGACATCAGGAAACATACCCGTACATAAACTGTTGTTGACAAGTTTGGTTATCACAGGTAGGAGGAGATCAAGGAAGTTTTCAAGAATCTTGGTTGGAATCGGATCCAGTGAACATGACGTCTTCTTAAAAGCATTGATGATGTTCAAAATTTCATTCTCAGTAAAGGGAGGTAACTCTGTTAAAAGATAACAGGGTGTTTCTGAAACAGACGTGCTTGTAGGGTGTGTATCCCCCACATGTTTGTCAATGTCGGCTCTGATCTTGTCTACTTTGTCGATGAAGTAGTCAGAGAATGAATGTGCAAGTTCCGTATCACTTTTCTTTTTCTTTTTTTTTTAATATTTTTATTCAATTCAGTTCAGTAGGCATAGGCATATACATTTGAAAACAATAAAACATTGTACAGTATCAATATAGTATAACATTTACATGAAGCGCCCATAAAATACACAGGCCAGCTCAACAAGTACAGCATATATAATTACAACATACTGGTCAGAGATTTCCATTTGGCATGAAATGATGGCAAAGTATTATTTTTTCTTGCCATAATGTTTTCAACTTTAATAACATCCTTAACAATTTTAATAAAACTGTCAATCAATAATTCATTCTGTTTTATACTGGTGATGTGAATGTATTTTTTGGCTAATAGAATGATGTGTGATGCCAAAAGGCTGAAAGGGCTGTTGCAAAAAAAAAATATCAAGGTTAGAGATAATTATGTTTGGAATATGAGGAGTCAGAAAGTGTTCAACATTTCTCCAAAATTCATGTACATGTTTACATTTAATAAAAACATGCTCAAAGTTTTCAGGTTCACTTCTACAAAAGGAGCATATATTTGTATCTATAATTTTCATTTGCAACAGCTCTTTTCTGGTATAAATTGCTCTATTAATGAGTCTGTATTGAAAGTCTAAAAATTTAACATCCTTAGTACAATTTCTATATTTCTTAAAGACAACAGTCCATGAAATGTCAAAATTTAGTTGTCTTTCCCATTTCTGACAAACTTTAAGTTGAGTGTTATCAGATATAAGGTTATCATAGAAATTTCTACATCCTTTCCTTTGAGAGAGTAAATCTTGGAGAGTTTGGTTCAATACAAGGTTTTGTGTGCAAGCATCATTAGCTAAAAGGGTGTTTTTCCATGTCTTAGGGATGTTCAAGATTATCTTGTTTTATTCAAGGACTGTACCCCTGATGTGATAAAGATTTTTCAGTTCATTAAAAGACAAAAATTAATTATCGCCCCAAATATCTCTTATTGTATGAATGCCTCTATTGAACCAATTCTCAATTAAAAGGTTACCGTTTCGAAATTGATGATTTAACCATAATGGTTCAGCTAATATTTCTTCAACAGAAGATGTATTTATTACATGTTGTTTTTTGTAATATTTACCCCAAAGGGCCAAAACATCATTCCAAAAAGGGTTATCAACTGTTACGTGATTATTTATTTGTGCCCCGAGAAGAAATATCTTTTTAAAAGGAAATAGACTTGGATTATTAGTTGAGTTTTTATTTACATATCTTCTTAGGCATGATAATTTAAGTGCATTAATAAATGCTTTGATATATGTCATTCTAAGTCCACCTTCTTCATTTTTCTACAAATGGCTGCCCTTTTAATTTTGTCTCTCTTGCCATCCCACATGAAATTAAATAGGATATTATTCAATTGGTTTATGAATTCTGTTGGGGGTGTAGGCAATACAGAAAGAATATGGACTAGAGTTGATATCACAAGTGTTTTTAAAACTATAATTTTCCCTTGTAAGGTTAGTTTTCTCCTTTTCCATCCTGCAAGAAGTCTGTTAATAGTTTCTAGTCTTTTTCTTGTATTGATTACCCATAAATTTTCCAATTTAGGGTTGAGATATATTCCAAGGATGTTAAAGTCACCTTCATGCCAATCTAAACTACTTTCTGGGCATAGTTGTACTTTGCTTCCAATCATTGATCCAATCCAGTATCACTTTTGCCAGTGGGAAGCTTGGGATCGTTGACTTGACCGAGCAATTCCTTCATGAACTTGTGACAAAGTGTTGGGTTCATAGCACTGGATAAAAGTTTTGAAAAACAAAATTGGGATTTAGCATGACAAAGGACTTTGGAGCAGGAGTTTCGGGCAAGAACAAACATCTGGCGATGAATTTCAAGATGCGTCTTACGCCACTTCCGCTCAGCTGCTCTCTTCTTCTGCTTGGCATCCCCGACGCTGTCATTATACCATGCATAACCTGGTCTGACTGTGATCTCCCACTGAGTCAGAGGGGCATGCTTCTCCAGCAGAGTGCTTAGAGTGGAGATGTATGAATCTGCCAGCTCATTTACATCCTCGGGAGTTTGATATAGCAAATCTGTTTGTTTAAGGTCAGTTCTGAATTCTTCGATATTCATGGATTTCGGGTTTCTGCACACAATTGTCCTGCGATTAATAGATGGTCTAGTCATGTTCCAGACCATTGCGATACCATAGTGGTCTGACAAGTGAGCATTTTCAACAGTGGCTTGCTCAATGACAGAGCTGTCACTTTGAGTTTGATATTTCAGTGATAATTGTATGTCTCGTTGTGTATTATGTGATACTTTAATAAACTAATTTTATTTTGCTTCGTATCAAGTTTAGCAATTACATTTTCAATCTCATAAGTGTGTACTTGTTTACTTTGATATCTGTCTTTGTTTTTCGTCAAATAAAATAGATCATCACCCTCGGTCGTTTTAGCAAACCGAGGCAAATACCTCCATGAAGACCCTCACGCGCTACCGATCACTCGCATCCTCCCTTTGGTTAAGGCCCCTTCTTTGTTAGAACGACCTCGAGTGAGACAGTTATCAATTACTTGACATATCTTCATCCAGGCTAAGGCTAAGGATAAGAAAGTAGCCAAAAAGAAACACTTCTGTGTCTTTGTAGATTTTACGAAAGCTTTTGACACTGGCATACAGGGTTATGGTATAAGATGTTAAAAGTCGGCATAAATGGATGTTTTATGGACTTAATTAAGAATATGTACCACAACATCAAATCTGCTGTCATGGTAGACGGAAAGATATCTCCCTATTTTTGATGCATTTCCGGGCGTCAGACAAGGAGAAAATTTCTTCCCACTCCTGTTCTCCGTCTTTGTGAATGATCTGGAAGCAGTACTTATGCAACACAATTGTAAAGGGGTTAACTTTGAATGCGATGAAGTAAATGTGATGCTATTTATCCAGTTACTTATTTTTTTATATGCTGATGATTTTGTATTGTTTAGTGACGATCCAAAAGAATTACAAAAAAACACTTAATGTATTTCATGACTATTGCAGAACTTGGAAACTGAAGGTTAACTTATCAAAAACAAAGATTTAAATTTTCGGAAGCGGCCCAGCCAATAAATGTAAATTATCCTTCCGTTTAGGTGAAAGTGTTATTGATATAACTGATATGTACACATATCTAGGTTTGAATTTTCATAGAAATGGAAGATTTACAACCTCTATAAAAGCTTTAGTCCAAAGTGCAACAAAAGCCATGTTTGCTTTACTGAAAAAAGCCTGAATATATAAATCTGCCTCTAGAGTGTTTACTGACAGCTTTTGACACAATGGTTGTCTCAATCTTACTGCATGGTTCTGAAATCTGGGGGTTTGAAAATATATCTCTGATAGAAAAACTACACATAACATTCCTAAAGTTGGTGACTACTTTAAGAAACTCTACGCCTAATTTTGCATCGATCGGTGAATTTGAAAGAGACGCTCTATATATTAGAATTTATGTAAGAATGATACATTATTGGCATAGAATAGCTACTAACAACGAAACATTAAGATATCTAGTTTATTATATACATTCACATCGCAAAAAATTCAAACCTCGTGAAGAATCGACGATGGATTTAATTTATTTAAAAGATTTTAAACGATTGGGGTTTATCCTTGGTATTTAGCAAACCATGGCTGTATACAACGTCTGATCTCACTTCTAAAATTAAACAGATTCTCTCCGATCAACACTTACAAAACTGGCAAAGTTCGGTTAGAAATAGTTCGAAAGGCATATATTATCAAATCTTTAAGACATCCCCGTGTTTTGAAAATTATCTGTTCATGCCTCGTTCTGTATACTATCAAATTTTGAAATTTAGGACAAATAATAATAACTTTCCAATTGAAAACGGACGCTGCCAAGATATTCCAAAACATGAACGTTTATGTAACTCATGTAATTCACCAGCTACATAAATGTATAGGAGTCGAGTTTCACTATCTCTTTCGATGTGAAGCTCTACTCCAACAACGTATCAAGTATATCCCAGACCATTTTATGAAATTTTCTAACCTTTTAGCAATGAAACAATTATTGACCACAAATAAGATTAAGTATATAAAACAATTGTCATTATTTATTAACCATGTCCTTAAGATTACAAACTCTTAGTTAGTATTTGCACATATTTATTGTCCTACTTGTATTTTGTATCTGCATGACATTATTATATGCATACGCCATCTTGATCAATTTATTCTGTATATAAATGTGAATGTATGATGCTCGTGTACAACTGATGGTGGAATTGAGTTAATAAAAACAACCTTGGTAAGGTGACGATAGTTGACAATGCCTTGGATGATGAGCAAGCTCGATATTAGAAACAGGTCCGAGACCAATGCTGAGCTGGTTTCTGGGAAGGGCATTATCTTCGATAAATGGCTGCAGTGAGTATGTGCAGTAAAATGCATTTTGTTATCTACATTTAAGGACGGACTGGGATTTGGACATCTGTTAAGATAACGAATAACTATTAAATGCATTGTAAATTCAACACACATCCTCTTGAAAACGGTAAGTGTTCGGAGCACTTCTCCATACATAACGTAATCTTGTCAGATTAAATACTTCTTTCACTTGTACTTGAACCTCATAAGTCCTGCAAATCCAGATGAGCTTATAGTCGTTTGTCTGTTCAACCATCCATCTTTAAGGCGCTGTCCTTAAGTTTTTCATGCTTTTGAATTCTTCGCCAGAACCATTGCATCCTCATCCTCAAAGCTGAAATTTTATCGGGGAAAGTATCTTGTTTCTAAGGGATCCAAAATTTGCAATTGGTTCTGACACATATTATGACATCTTTTTTCTGACCTGTTCCGTGATGATTAAAAATGTGGTATACCTTGAGTCTTTTGGAATATAAATTAAGTGACTGCCCGATGAGTTATTATTTCATATCAGGCTATACAAGAGATAATGAATAATGTAATACATGATGAGCTACAAAAACAATAGCTTCATTTTTGTTAGGTATTACTGCTTTAATTTATTACTTATTATTCAAAATATTTTTTAAACATATTTGTTGCTACAAATGAAAACAATTTGAATGGAGGAAATAAATGTGTTTTTTTGGTATAAATGTATAGTGACAATAACCTTAATTTCCTTTATTCCTTAAAGGAGAATATTTGTAAAAATTTATATTCTGTTATAGTAAAATATACTTCGAAAAACATATTCCCCCGAAAATAATATGGAAAGCCGTGTTTAATTACTAATTACGCGATATAACAACCGCGCCTACTGTTGCCTGTGCGCGTATGCATATTTGCCGGTAGCCTTCGGCAGGTTTAGGCTGTGACGTCAGAGATGCTCTACGGCCCGCTTTGGGTCCTTAGCGCAGTGAAAAGGGAAGGCATTAGAGTAGATGAAGAATCGGTTGAATACGTAGAATTCGGGTAGTTTCGGACTTGATATTGTACATTGTGCAGCGTTGGTGTGCAGTAATTCATCAAAGTCTGGACAGAAGTTTACATATTTTTAATTTTCAAGTGAAAAGACGGATGCAGCGCGGCGAAAGGTTTGGATAGTGTCAAAGAGGAGAGAAGGACCGAAAACCGTCGGAATCTGTCTCACTAAGTTCAGAGCATTTTGATCCGTTATATTAAAACAGTTTTATAAATAAGTGATTGTTAGTCTAAGAGTACTCGTAATTAACAGTCCTTTATAAGGATATAACTCATAATGCCTTCTTATGGGATGTGTCATCCTCGGTTACCCAGAGTTTTATATATGCTCCTGCTGAGAGTAACAGAGCATATATAAAACCCTGGGTACCACCGAGGATGGGGATGTGTAGGCCTTAAAACTTAGTACACAGTTAATAACTGTATTAGATTAATTTCAATTTAATATGGCCAACGTGGCAGCTCAAATGGCATTGTCAGACACACAACCAATATTTCCTGGTTATAAATCATATTCAACGCTAAAATGATATCTGTCGCCTATATTACACCCCACCACCCCCACTAACTAAATTCTAAAACTTGCCCCAACTTTTGAACCCTTCCTACGTCTATGTTGGATCCTGTTTTTTTAAATATATTTACTAAAAATGCATTTCCACTGATTGTATATGTTCACAATATCATAACAAATGATTATTGTAAAAATAATAAGTTTCAGTGTTCAATCCTTGTGGGAGCTTGGTTTGTGTAATTACTCCCTCCCCAACCCCCCCCCCCCCCCCCCCCCCCCCCTAACATGCGTATATTACTACCATAAGCAATAGTGCATATGTGCACTGCAAAGTTCGCCGTATAAACAGGGCTTTACACTACGTTATTCTAATATCGCGAGTTCCTTATTATCGTGTTAGTCCGGTTTTCGTGACTACCAAATCTCTCACATAGCTATGTGTAGATCTTACTGTCTATCTTACTTGATTACGATTGAACAGTGGTTTGTACTTTAGATCTAAATAATAATAATATTTAATATCAATACGTTTTTAAAGCAAACATGATTTGAACAATTGAGAATCAAGATGGTTCATTTTGTCCTATGCAACTGGTTACTTCAGCGGTACAGTATATATACGAATAAAGCAGTTTAATTTGTTGTAACATATTTTAATTAACTACATATAAGTTGTTGACACCCATGTTATCTACATGTAGACAATAACTATTTAATGTACGGAATAATCCACTTATTGTGAAATTGTAAAGTTAGAGTTTGCCAGTCCCTACGTACGAATCTGTATTTCCAACTCTCTCACTGTTTACTTCTGAAAGCTCATCCTCACTTGATTCCTGGTGTTCAACTCAATGTTGATTCACAATAGGTTCATACTGATAAGGACGGAGGTTATTTATGTCAGATGGTTGAAAATCAACACTGCCATCGCTATCCAGGAAAGCCATAACAACACTACGAACGTAGAAAATACACTGGCTCAGCGCGCGGGAGAGCATCTTTGACATCATATCACGTGACTGCTGCCAGCCTGATTAACTCTCGGGGATTTCCGGAAAACGACTAACACCGAAAACGTTTTTTCAACGTTTCTACATAAAATGTCGCATTTTAATAATTTTTTTGACACACTTTGTCTTAAACAATACTGTTAAACATGTTAAAACAAATTTTTTCTCTAATATTCTCCTTTAATATATCAATATGAATTTTTGGAAACAGAGATATAATTGATCTAACACTCATTATTGAGCCGGCTATAACAAACTCTATAAACGTTTTAAACTGATTTCCCGTAACCTAAATTCTAGTTCATAGTATAGTTTATATAGTAACATTCTAAAGAAATATGTAGCGGGAAATAAAATGTCCATCAACAGAAATTTTAATTTTGGCTTCAGGTATAACTTTGAAAACTGTCGATGTATATTTTCTATGCATTTGTACATTGAAACCATATTGTGTTGATTATGCATAAGCAAACGTATAATACTATAAGGGAAGGCATTTTTTGTACCAGAATACACATTAAATTATCAATACATTCCTACATTCCACTTAATCCCTTTATTTGACTTGACTGTCTAAACCTTGCAGAAAGAAACTCCTCTCCAAGTTAACATCTATACATCTTTTCTGAAACTTTACATATGCCTTGGATATAAATCAGTGGTACACATGTGGGGTGATTCAGATATATATTTTGAGAGAAATGGCCCTTGATGTGGTGTTCTGAAAATAGCTTCTCAAATAGTTTATGATCAATCTTTCTGAAATTGGATTGCATTGGATATACATCAGTGATACGCATGTGCTTTTGGGGTGTGTCTGATAAATATAATCAGAACTACAGGTATGGATATATAAGACGATTGAAATAACGTCATTTTCTTTGACCTACTTAACTTAAAGGTACATCCATTCTGTTGTTGGGGGTCAAATGTGCCAAAAGTTATAAATTGTCTTACTTTATCGAGAAGTACCAACTGTTACCGAAACATACAATTCTGATGATACTCGACTTAGTATATTGACGATATAAAGGTAAAAGTGCCGATTTCTGATCGAAAACCGGACAATGCACCGCGTGTGGCGCGCGCCAATGAGTCAAACGTAATTTTGGAATCTTATTTAAACCAGACAAAATAACAAATTTGGGTTAATAATGTTAAATAGGTCATATAACTACTGTTCATGTAAATGGATCGTGCAGTTTCGGTTTCTGCACCTGCATAATGGTGTTACTCGATTTTAATTGGAAACTAGTAATTATGATATATTTGGCGATTGGGGATGAATATGCAAGCTGAGTGATTTTATTTGTATTGTAAACAGCAAATATGGTGTGTTGGAACGTATTAAAGTCAAATACAATTTTATGAAACACAATGGATGTACCTTTAACCTAGATTGAACACACAATGTAACCTTAACCAAAACTTTTAATTAACCTACTGAGGTTATGTTTGTTCTCGTGACCTTGACTTTGGTAATAATGATAATTTATTTACATCAATGGGGTATACCTATATGATTAATACCTGCACTTATGACAGACAACTCGTTTACAGCCTCAAGATGAAGCTCGCTATCGTTATTCTGTGTCTTCTTCCCCTCGTGTTTGCAGAGAAACGATTATTCCTGAACACCAGTGAGTACATGTTATAACATTTGGTACATTCATTGTTGGTGTAAAATTAATATGGTCTCATCTCGGATTCCTGTTATTCCCATTTCTTGACTTGTTTGGCCTTAATTGACCATCAACTTTCGACACTGTGTCCTTGGTGTATATTTCCAGATTCCTTCGGTCTGGGAAAAATAAGTATCAATGAAAAATATAACTAATGAGGTAAAAATAAATGTCCTAGATTATCAACGCCCTGATACGATCATGGCCAGATAACACAATCCAACTACACCTCCTGTGTTTCAATGCACTCAGTTGGAATCGTTATATCAGTGTACAGCTACTGAACAAACGTTTGTTTTATTGCTTTGTTTACATGGCCTATTTCTTAAAGTGTGGTAAGCTGGACATCTACAAAGGAAATGATATTCATCTTCAATTAAATTCAAATTGCACATTTCAAGAGGATAATTAACTTTCATTACACATAGATAGTTTAAACATTTTGTAATAAAAACATGTATTTGATACAGGTAAGTGGTTAAGACAGTCTTGCAAATATATATCGTTTAGCCTCTGTCTAAAGAATATGAGAAACTTTGAATGAGAGTCCAAGCATTGTTTCATCCATATATTATCGAAACCAGTGGAAAATAACACATTTTTATCGTCTGTAACCAAATAACATTTTCCATTTTTATCATATAAAATCATCATATTATAACACATTTTTAACAATCTATTCGATGACATATTTAATAAGTCAATGGAAAACGTGATGTCGCAAAAAACATACCCTTATCGCAATCGATAGGCAATTCGTTTTCGTATCCCGACTCTTGAAATGAATTACGTTGTGATCCTTACCTTTTCCCGTCGATTTTATTACTAGAAAGGTGCTATCGATCGATCGATTGATAGCCATGTTGTTTGACCTTCACCTTCGAATAGAGGATAAGATTATTTGTGTCATTCAAAATCACTCTCCATAACACAACATAATTTATATCGCAATCGCTAGACAATTCGTTTTCGTATCCTGACTCTTCCCTGAATATACATATTAACTGGAAGATATATATTTCATTTAAAAGCAATGTATGTGTGGACTAAATATGCAGTTTTTATGTTTCAAACCATTTTAAAGTTCATATGCAAAAATAGCATCAACAGACTCCTTGCCATATTTTCATTTAAAATTATTTGACTACCTCATTATGAATAGAACAGAACATGTTTATAAGTTTTATTGGAAGAGAATGAAACAAATGGTATGAGTGTTTCTAATGTAACACACCTTTGTTCAGCAGCTGTATGTCTAGTGAAAAGTAAGTAAGTTTTCGTAGTGTTATGCACATTTCCGATTAGAACAGAACCTATGTAAACAAGAATCGACGGTTAGTTATTGCAGGAGCCATCGTGTATGTTTTGATGTACAATCATTTGATATATATAATTCCTCAGATCAACAAATGATTTATATCCACAGTTCTTAACCAAGCGGAAATAAAAAAGTTCGTGGACATGCTGGTTGCAAAGTTTGGATCTGATGCCACCGAACAACAGTGTGAATCGGAATGTGTTGTCGTCTTTACGAATGATTTGCTTGATACAGCATGCGATTTCTTGTGCAAGGAGTGAGTAGAATTAACAATGGAAACACAAATATGTATACCTCTAACATTAAAAAATCCTAAGAATCGTTGCAAAACTGCTGATTATTTTGAATCAATGTTTTACAAAATCAATGTTTTTTGTGTTATGCAATTTGTGCAAAAAACAAGTAGAAGGTCATAGATATATTTTCATATTACTTTGTTGTCCATAAACATTTATTTTTAAATGATGTGTAACTATTAGTTGTTTTTAAGTATATGAACGAAATTGTGTTGTCTCCTTTCAGAGCCCAGTCTCTCATCAACCGTTTTCACCACACACCCGCTGCCTAAGGATATGGTGGAACATTAAGTGTATAAATAAATACATGAGTTGAACTATGTGTTTCTTGTCTTCCAAAAGTACATCTGGTGAAAGTATAGAGAAAACCCAAGGATGATTAGTGAGACGTCATTGTTTACCACGTAAATAGTTGTTTAGTTGAGTCAGATGAATATCGATTCCACAAACATGTCATACAAATAGTATTACACGTGACCAGGTTAAGTATTTCATTCCTTACTTGATATCATAAATCAATAAAGAATGCTGGAAAAAGAAACTCCAAAAGAAGATATTTTGATCCATGAATGATAAGTACGACTGACACATAGTCCCATGTCCAGAAGATAACTATCCTACCTTGCCCATTTAGTATACCTACAGAATACTGTAAAGCCTAAAACCATTTTGTTTAATTTCACGAGCACTTTAAATAATAGGGAAGCAGAGCAGTTAAATTCGAAAAAAGAAAGCGTCATTACAAAGAAAAAAGAAACCATAACATGGGATTTGTTGTGTTACTTCCGGTCAGTAAAACTGAGATTGTGGGACGTATTTAGAAAATCCGAAGACAAAGAGGAACTTTTTCGATTTTTAAGAATCCAGGGACTATTCGGAAACTGGGAAGGAAAAACATGTGCTAAATGTTTCATTGGAAAATTTTATTTGTGCAAGGGCAGAAGCTGCAATAAGGACGGGTGGTGTTGGATATGCAATAAGTAATCGTGCAGCAAAAATATTTCCATTCGCCACGATTCATGGTTTGAAAACAGCAAACTTGATTGTGGTAATATATTGTTGTAACCTATTCTTGGATGTGGAAACTTTCGCAAGTGTTTATTTGCTTGTAAGGGTGCGCGGTATTATCCGTATATCTGTATATTGCAATACAGAAACACCACAATACGTACCTGTACACACTTCTACAAATATCCAATATATCAAACGTTTTTAAAATAACATTTTCATCTAAAATTATTACAGAAAGACCCAACCAAATATAGTTATAGTGCTGACTCGCGGAAAGGGAAAAGCGCTCATAACCAATCATTGAAACTTGCTCTCAGGTGACAGTAACTTGCGGCCATTTAACAGCCATTGAAGGAGATGGTTCCAAAATATTTTTGTAACAAATTAAATAGGGATGGGTATTGCTTCTCATTTTCGTATTGCAATATATTGCGATACAGACAGGCGTATTGCAATACGTATTGTGATATATTGGTGTATTTCAAATTTTAAATAATAGATGTTCCCTTTACTAAATACAAAAAAGTACTAGAAGTTAAACATCTTGTCAGTCGATATTTTGATAAAATAAAACCCAGAAACCATGTTCAATTCAAACATACTGTATTATTTTTTAAAATTCTGTATTTGATATTTAAATGCCCTATCATATTGTCTGTAAAAGCTGGACGGTTGCCTGTAAAAATAAAACGTTTCTCACTGTAATATGTCGAAGTTAAAAATAAAAATAGAGCCACTGGCTCTGTAGCTCATCAGGATTAACACATTAACTAATTCAAAATGTCAACGTCAAGGTGAGAGGTACAACACATAGGTAGCAAGTTAAAAATAAAAAGTGTGTTTCACTAGTTTCAGATATATTGCATTATTCACGTCGTACTCTTAAAACGATACCCTGTACCAAAAGTGCATGTTTTCGGGAACGAGTTATTTCTAAACTATTCAATAAGTTTAAGTTACCTTTCAATTGTGAAAGTCCCATAAATAATTTGACATGAAATACCGGGGTAATACAAGTGAAAGAGTTTGTCACGATTAGTACAGAATTTAAATGAGTTGGAGGCAGCTCTGCACGCTGAATGGATCACAGGACAAAAAGTTGTGGAATCCGCTTGCCGGATCCTTCTGGATTCTTCGGAATTTAGGGGGAATCCAGAAGGAGCCGAAATCGGATCCCACCACTTTTTGTCCTGTGTATGTTATAAGAACAGATCTGACGTCTGACTGGCGGCATGAGACGTAGGATGCAGTGTGTCATCCGGGTACGTGGCGGTCCTACCAGATACTGAACATTCTTATTGAACAGGTACACTAGGGTCTAAAAAGATTATTTAGAAGTGACAATGCCAATGCGAATGTGTTTTGTTTCACTTGAAGCTCAATATGTTTGTGGACATTGTTTCATGGTAAAAACTGTACCTGTGTAAACATGACGTCATCACTATTAAAAAATGATAACAGCTACATATTGTTGCGTTTCTGTCTTGCCAGATGGCTGTTCTATCTGAAAAGAAAATAATCTCAGACTAATTTAGAGGCATAGTAGAGCTTACTTGTTTCTGACATTCAGCTATATGAAAATATCAGGGGGTGCTTAACTCTTTTCTTTGTGTATATAAAACGAATGCGTTCTGTATAAGAAAACGATGTGGAAGATTTTAGCTAAGAAAGGATAAGCGAAATTAAAGATGATATTATTAAAGAGTGTGACTTGTACATGGAACGTGAAAGTAAAATTAAAAAACTGTATACGACTTTATAGCATAGAAACAACTATATTACACTAAGTGCAGCCTTGGTTGCTACTGAAATCGGTATTCTAAGCACCATTGTTATGGCACCGGTGGCTGTAGGGTTGGAGGCTGCTGCAAGTACAACTTGCATTTTAGGACTAACATTATAGGTTGCTTCTCGAAAATTGATGGCGAAATGTAAAAAAACCCATAAAGAATACGAATTCTTGCAGACTCCATTTAAGTATACATTGTATATCTCTCATCTTATCTACAGATGAAGAATTTAATCTTATTTCAATGGAGCTTTCTAAATATCACGAAATGAAAGAAGACATCAAATCAAAGTTTACAAGCTCTTCAATAGCGAATATTTTCAAATTAGAAAATAATAAAAGAAATAATAATGTTTAGAATTATACTTTCCTGTTATTAAATCAGATGTAAATTGGGGTTTCTGGAAAGAAATAGTAAAAAGCAACAACAACAAAATAATGGTCCAGAACTCCATGTATACAAAATAGTAGTAAGTATAATTAACAGTTCTGGATCACCAAAGTAGTATCTATTTTGGCATTAAAAATAGATACCAAAAAGTATATCGGTGTCTTTTGTTAATGCCAAAAGTTATGGTAGTTTAGCGGTGGTCAATAGCCCCCATTTATACCTACTTATGTAGATGTCACTGCCATGGTTACATAAAGTAAAGCGTTTATCACACAGTTTATTAGTATTCATCGAAACAGATTCAAGTTTTTTTTTTATGTTTATCTATTTACAACTTGAAGTCACATTCACTAATGAGTGACAAAAGAAACCTGCAGAACGAAACCATTTGCCATACACATTGTCATAGCAACTTTGAAATTGTTCTTCATCATACACTACATGTACGTAGAATGAAATAGATATAAATCCTTCTAATGGCATCATATTCATTGGCACAAGCTAATTCTTTAGAATTAAATAATATGAAAAGTATTTCATGTTGTAAATGAGAGTTGTCTATCGAGTTATATCATTTATATAATCTAAACACAAATCAGCGGTTAGTTATTGAATGTTCCAGTTGTGTATGTTTTGATATTCAAAAAAAATAATTCATCAGATCAACAAACACTATATGTCCATAGTTCAAAAATAATTTATCAGATCAAAAAACAATATATGTCCATAGTTTTCAAACAAACAGAAATGAGGTATATTATACATATACAGATACATATAAATATAGAATACTTCAGACGACACTTGATGTAGATATCATTTTAATGATGACTGGATGCGTTGCATTTCGACACATGCCTTTTCAACAGTGTGGAGCATTTTCAACACGGCGAACATATAGGTAGCTTAAACAATGTACAATAGACTTTGATTGATTGGTAAGTGACAAGTGATTAGCACACAATAAACTATTTACGAGGGATTAAAATTTGAGTCATTGCAGGTCTCACATCCTGGCCCGCAGTCCATGAATTGACCATTGACCTCTCGATAGAATAGGATGTACATCTGTGTTACACAGCGCCAGTGAATTTTCGAAATTGGATTCTTAATAGAATATATTCGCTCAGATTGTCACTATTTAGGTAACTGAACTTTCTTATTTCTTTATTTGGTACGTAATACTATTGTTCATTAAAACGATTTATGTTTCATACTAGTTATTAATTATTTCTACATAATTTAAGTTACCGAAATTGCGAATATTGTGGATCAAGATTTATCAGAGCCTGTGTTTATTTGTTCGTTCATTTCTTTCCAGCATAATACCAGCCAAATTCAATATGTTCATTAAACCCTTTTTTGTTTCGATATTATTGGTAAATGAAGCATCAGAATTCGTGTTGTTGCGTCATGATCTTATTCAGTGAAACATTTAGCTCATGTTTTATGTCTTTGTCGTCGAATTGTTTTTATTTAACCTTGTTAAAGAATAGATGCAATGACATATGGTCCAAATCGGATTCATTAAAATGGGATGTTAATTTGACAATTGCTCGCTTTCGGTCCATAAATTACTTATACATGTAGACATCCTTTTAAAAAAACGCCTAATTTAGCCCTTGCGACCAGAATGAAAGTCTGAGGGGGTGTAGCCCCTAAGGGATGACTTTTGCAGGAATCTGATTTTCGCAACATTTTGATTGTTAATTTCACAAAGAAATATTCCATAAACCAATTTCCCATAAATAGAATGTTTAGATATCCAACTAGGTAATTCCGCAGATGACAATTACACAATTATTACAAAAACATGTCTTTTTGGCGATGTAATACACCTCGTAAATTTAGCGACAGTGATAATCATCATTAATTAATTAACGAGACTCGGCGGAGTAGCTGTCTAGCCAGCCCCGTCTGTCGCTTATCACAGTCACGCCTCAGTGAGCATTTTCAAAATGTATCGCCCAACTAATTGCGGTAGTGTTAAAATGGGTGAATAAAAATCGTCTTAATTATCAATTGCAAGGGTATATTGTCTCGATTTTATACTTAATTAACTTCGATATACAATATGCGTACAGGTAATCATCTGTCATTCTTGAGAAAAATGCATTTCATCAGATCTATAAAATAGTTTTCAAAACGTGTCTGGGTTTCAGATGTAAGGACTTTTTCATCCTTTCATGAATGGTTGCCACGGACGTGGTCTAAGTAGGATGTCATTACATTTATTTAAATGGAATACTTCATGTTAGACCTATATCGTGTCTCATAAGCCTATATATATATATATATATATATATATATATATATATTTATATATGGAAATTTGCATAGCGCTGTCATCCATCCAATTGCATGCTCATAGCGCTCAGATGTGTCTCACACAATAGAAATTCTAAGAGAACTCGGGGAAAGTTAATCGGGGTAATATTTTGCGTAGAGATGTGTTTTTAATGCAGACTTGAAAGTGTCCAAGGTTCGAGAAGTTTTTAGGACGAGAGGGAGATTGTTCCAGAGGCTGGGTGCTACAACACAGAAAGCTTTTTCTCCGAAGAGTTTCAGGTTAAATCGAGGGACAAACAAGAGAGCTTGGTGGTCTGATCGAAGATTCCTTGGAGCCTTGTGAGCTGTTAGGAGTTCACATAGATATGATGGGGCTAGGTTCTGCTGACACCGATAGGCTAGGCACAGTATCTTAAACTCAATCCTAGCTTGTACAGGCAACCAGTGGAGTCGTTTTAGAACTGGTGTGATGTGTGATGATTTTGCTGTTCTTGTTATAATTCTCGCTGCAGTGTTCTGGATTTTCTGTACACGTATAAGGAGATCATTGCTGATGCCGTAGAGAAGACTGTTACAGTAATCTAATCTAGACATGATTAAATACTGAATCAGGGTTCTTGTAGCATCAGTGGTCAGGAGGTGACGAATGTTCGCAATGGCTCGAAGGTGGAAGTAGCAGGTTCTACATAGATAGTCGACATGCTTATCCATTGTGAGGTTTGAATCGATGGAAAGACCCACACTCTTCACACAGGGAGAGATCTTGATTGAGGTATCAACAACAGTGATCTCATTGCAACTGATCTTCTGAAGGCGCTGTTTTGTACCAATTAGTATTGCCTCAGTCTTGTTGCTATTCAATTTCAGATCATTGTTAGACATCCAGCCATTGACATTTTGTGTGCAGAGAGTTGTACGGGCAAGAGATGTTGATAGAAGCTGAGGCTTGGAGTTGTCCATCAGTTGAGTGTCGTCAGCGTATGAATGGTGACTCAACCCTTGCTCATTGATGATGTTCTCAAGACAACTTGTGTATAACACAAACAACATGGGACCAAGGACTGACCCTTGAGGAACTCCGCTTTGCAAACGTACACTTTCAGAGGTTTCACTGTTAACGGTGACTGCTTGTGTTCTCCGGGAGAGATAGGATCTGATCCATGTCAGCGCATTGTCAGGAATATGAAACTGACTGAAGAGACGACTGATGAGGATGTCATGGTTCACAGTGTCAAACGCTGCTGACAAGTCAAGTAAGATCAGTGATGAAATCTTACCTGAGTCCACAGAACACCTCAGATCGTTAACAATTCTCAGAAGTGCTGTTTCCGTGCTGTGCATTGGACGGTAGGCTGACTGATATTTGCCAAGGAGATCATTTGAGGTTAAGTATTCCCTGAGTCTGATGTCTGCGGCTCTCTCAAGTACCTTAGACATGAAGGACAGGTTTGATACTGGCCGATAGTTGTTTAGGGTGTTACAGTCCAGGTTAGCTTTCTTGATTGAGGGTCTGATGACCGCAGCTTTAAAGACATCAGGAAACATACCCGTACATAAACTGTTGTTGACAAGTTTGGTGATCACAGGTAGGAGGAGATCAAGGAAGTTTTCAAGAATCTTGGTTGGAATCGGATCCAGTGAACATGACGTCTTCTTTGAAGCATTGATGATGTTCAAAATTTCATTCTCAGTAAAGGGAGCTAACTCTGTTAAAAGATAACAGGGTGTTTCTGAAACAGACGTGCTTGTAGGGTGTGTATCCCCCACATGTTTGTCAATGTCGGCTCTGATCTTGTCTACTTTGTCGATGAAGTAGTCAGAGAATGAATGTGCAAGTTCCGTATCACTTTTCTTTTTTTCTTTTTTTTAAATATTTTTATTCAATTCAGTTCAGTAGGCATAGGCATATACATTTGAAAACAATAAAACATTGTACAGTATCAATATAGTATAACATTTACATGAAGCGCCCATAAAATACACAGGCCAGCTCAACAAGTACAGCATATATAATTACAACATACTGGTCAGAGATTTCCATTTGGCATGAAATGATGGCAAAGTATTATTTGTTCTTGCCATAATGTTTTCAACTTTAATAACATCCTTAACAATTTTAATAAAACTGTCAATCAATAATTCATTCTGTTTGATACTGGTGATGTGAATGTATTTTTTGGCTAATAGAATGATGTGTGATGCCAAAAGGCTGAAAGGGCTGTTGCGAAAAAATAATATCAAGGTTAGAGATAATTATGTTTGGAATATGAGTCAGAAAGTGTTCAACATTTCTCCAAAATTCATGTACATGTTTACATTTAATAAAAACATGCTCAAGGTTTTCAGGTTCACTTCTACAAAAGGAGCATATATTTGTATCTATAATTTTCATTTGCAACAGCTCTTTTCTGGTATAAATTGCTCTATTAATGAATCTGTATTGAAAGTCTAAAAGTTTAACATCCTTAGTACAATTTCTATATTTCTTAAAGACAACAGTCCATGAAATGTCAAAATTTAGTTGTCTTTCCCATTTCTGACAAACTTTAAGTGGAGTGTTATCAGATATAAGGTTATCATAGAAATTTCTACATCCTTTCCTTTGAGAGAGTAAATCTTGGAGAGTTTGGTTCAATACAAGGTTTTATGTGCAAGTATCATTAGCTAAAAGGGTGTTTTTCCATGTCTTAGGGATGTTCAAGATTATCTTGTTTTATTCAAGGACTGTACCCCTGATGTGATAAAGATTTTTCAGTTCATTAAAAGACAAAAATGAATTATCGCCCCAAATATCTCTTATTGTATGAATGCCTCTATTGAACCAATTCTCAATTAAAAGGTTACCGTTTCGAAATTGATGATTTAACCATAATGGTTCAGCTAATATTTCTTCAACAGAAGATGTATTTATTACATGTTGTTTTTTGTAATATTTACTCCAAAGGGCCAAAACATCATTCCAAAAAGGGTTATCAACTGTTACGTGATTATTTATTTGTGCCCCGAGAAGAAACATCTTTTTAAAAGGAAATAGACTTGGATTATTAGTTGAGTTTTTATTTACATATCTTCTTAGGCATGATAATTTAAGTGCATTAATAAATGCTTTGATATCTGTCATTCTAAGTCCACCTTCTTCATTTTTCTACAAATGGCTGCCCTTTTTATTTTGTCTCTCTTGCCATCCCACATAAAATTAAATAGGATATTATTCAATTGGTTTATGAATTCTGTTGGGGGTGTAGGCAATACAGAAAAAATATGGACTAGAGTTGATATCACAAGTGTTTTTAAAACTATAATTTTCCCTTGTAAGGTTAGTTTTCTCCTTTTCCATCCTGCAAGAAGTCTGTTAATAGTTTCTAGTCTTTTTCTTGTATTGATTACCCATAAATTTTCCAATTTAGGGTTGAGATATATTCCAAGGATGTTAAAGTCACCTTCATGCCAATCTAAACTACTTTCTGGGCATAGTTGTACTTTGCTTCCAATCATTGATCCAATCCAGTATCACTTTTGCCAGTGGGAAGCTTGGGATCGTTGACTTGACCGAGCAATTCCTTCATGAACTCACAGCAAAAATGACTGAGTATCCTGCAATCTGGATACCAACTGGAAACTGGGTAATAGGAGTATCCACTTGGTATCCATCTGCTGAAACTTGGTTACCTGGTTTCCAACTAGAATCCATTTTGGATTCTATAACATTGTTATTTCCGTGATGGAAACCAACTGGAAACATTGATTATGTGTTTCATGTTGGTTTCCATTCCTGGAAATTGCAATCAATGTTTCCATGAAATGGAAATCAACATGAAACCACAATATGAAGTTTCATGTTAGTTTCCATTCCTGTAAATTGCAATCATTGTTTCCAGAAAATGGAAACCAACATGAAACTATCAAGTGACGTTTCATGTTGGTTTCCATTCCTGGAAATCTGCATTGAAAGATTCCATTAAATTGAAACCAACATGAAACTACCACAGCACACATGACTGAGTATCTTGAAATCGGGAAACCAACTGTTAACTTGGTAATAGGGGTATCCACTTGCTATCCTATCACTGAAACTTGGCAACCTGGTTTCGAACTATAATGTGCAGTTTCATGTTGGTTTCCATTAATGTAAATTACAATTATTGTTTCCCGAAAATGGAAACTAACATGAAACAATCAAGTATAGTTTAATGTTGGTTTCATTACCTGAAATTTACAATTACTGATTCCATTAATTGGAAACCAACATGAAACTATTAAGTGTTATGTAGTGTTATGTAGTGTAATGGAAACAGATAATGAAATAATTAATAACCCGTGTATCCATTTGTTAACAATTTGTTCAAATCAAAATACCCATAGAAACCAAATTAGTTATCCAATATTTCAAATTGCACATGTATTCAAAGCAAAGTAATTCAATATAAGTTACTATTATAAACATGTTCAAATCAATTTTCAGATGAAACTTTAACACAGAATGGTTAACTATACTTTTGAGAAAAATAAAGTCTTGCAAATGTTATATTTATATAAACAACTAAATAACTGAAACCCTTGATTGATATGATATGATATGTACCGTATTCCTTTTCATTTCGACAATGCTATAACTTATATCAACCATGATATGTTTTTACTGTATTATTCATTGTATTGCGTGTGTAATGTTGGATTTACTATTTAACATCTAAACAATAATATCAATTACAAACCCTAAGATTTAGTGAGCCTTAATTTATTAATTAGATGCAGGTCAAATGTATGGGCCGGTCGTATCGCCGGACGCTCGCTGTCCACCATATGGTGTTATATAACAGCCAGACCATGTGCTCTCTCAGACAAAGAGCTTTGTTCATCATCCACATTTGGGCGCGATTAAATTGCCAGTATAACCCGTGACTGATTGAAGAAACAGAATCTTGTCTGCCGGGTGTACGTGAACTTCAGTGGCAGCAACTGTTGTCATTCAGGGAGGGCAAAACAACATGATATTTCTACAACTGAATGCAGGTACAGTGCGCATTTCATGTAATACTTACAGTTCATGTTTTTCTTATTGTGTGTGTCCAATATGCTAATGATTGAATAACTAATTAAATAAAGTTGATCAAATATCTTCGAAATATTGTAACATTGAAAATAAAGTAATTGTGTTTCTGAAAGCAGTCAGGGCACACCCTGTATGAAACGTTTTCATACTTACAGAATAAAATAAATCAAAACTTGCAAAACTGAAGAAGACCTACAGTTATTTTAAAACGTTAACCATGAGAATAAAAATCAAAAGTAATACACATACGGCATAACTCTATATAGACAACCTCATTGATTTTGGACAATGGACTTTTTTCTAAAGTTTTTAAACTAAAATTCTATTCATCTGTAACAAATTTATTATTCAAAACAACATCACGTATCTTCCAAATTGATAACAAATATAGGGACAAGGGAATATGTTAGAATGTAAATACAATACGACGTTCAGAATTAACATACTTCAAATACATTATATATGAGAATATGTACCATTTAACTAAATTATACAAATATCATTATGTAGAACATGTCTTTATATTTACTTTGCCGCATGATATATCAGACAGATTTTGTTGTGATGTTTGTTATGAAAGCATAATGGAATTTTTTTAATTTATTATGAAACGATGTCAATGTTTATTGTATCAAGACAAACAGTATCTTCTTTCTTGATTCATTATAACATACGAATACATAAAAATTACATTCAAGAGTTGTTGTACTGATGTATATTTTTGAATATCATATTATGACCTTTATATGGAAAATAAAAAAATAAAATACAATAAAATATTATGACATTTATATTTAGTTAGGATATGAATTACCCCTTTGATATTCATGTTTCTTTTATTGATTTGATACTTTTATAACATTTCAGCATTCCTGCACATTGGAAACTTGAAGAAGGCGATATATGACCTCTCACCTTAGCCTATAACAGGTACATGTGTTTCAAAACTTAGCCTAAGAACTAATGTAATAATTGCAGTATACAAAATAATAATATCTGGCAAATCAGAATGTTTGACTGTCTATCTTACTAAATCACTCCAAATGAGTAAAACTGAGATTGTACCAATTTCGATTTATGTTGGTCATTAATATCATTTTTATGTTCGTTTTACTTTTACAGCCTAGAAGAACACGAAGGAACCATGTGGTCGGTCAAAGACTTGAAGATGAGCATACCATTTGGTCGAAATATCATTCCCATTGAGGACACAGAAAGTATTAAGCTGAAGAGTGAAATCACCCGGAGGATTAGTGATGTAATTAACGCCGGGCCGTTTACCCGAGGAAAATAAAACCACCTGTTCCTAACATATATTGAATAGTAATGGCCGGCAGCACAGTATAAATCGAGAATATAACCACAGAATTATCAGTGATCCTCTTTCTTAATCAGCAGCAATGCCCTGTTTTTTTACTTCGTCATCCAGTTATGGCATTTTGCTGGATGATTTATGAAGTAATTTTAAATAATGCAATTTGTAAATGTATATCTAGGATCTTCATAAATAAGATTACTATATGGTATTGTGTACTTGATATCATTTGAAAACATTCCTTAGATTTGATTGTCAGATGTCTTCTCCTAGTCAAGTATTTGCTCTGCAATTGACATTTACGTAATAAACTTCATAAAGCAACACACTTGTTTTGTATTACTAGTACAACAGGCACAATGTCTTTTCTTTTTTTGCAATTAGTTAAAATAACATTCCAAGATTGACTTTGATATTGGCACTTTATGTAATAAACTTTATAACAAAGTACAATTATGTTTGTCATTACTAGAATTATTTTCTCCAAAGCATTATTGCTCTTGATGAAGATAGCTGCTCTTGATGAAGATAGCAGTTGAAGCTGTAGGTGTTAACACTGTATTCATTTAAATCATAACATGCGTGTTATGCGTGTTTAGCACAACATGCAAATGGACACTAGGTTGAAACCTACAGTAAACCATTACACTGAAACCTACAGTGAACCTTAACATGGAAACCAGACTGAAACCTACAGTAAACCATTACACGGAAATCACACTGAAACCACGCTGAAACCTACAGTAAACCATTACACTATAACCACACTGAAACCTACAGTAAACCGTTATACTAAAACCACACTGAAACCGACAGTAAACCTCAACATGGAAACTAGGCTGAAACCTACAGTAAACCGTAACATGGAAACCAGACTGAAACCTACAATAAACCTAAACATGGAAACCAGACTGAAACCTACAGTAAACCTGAACATGGAAACCAAGTTGAAACCAAGTGTAAACTAAGAAATATGGAAACCAAGTGGAAACCAAGTGGAAACTATCACATGGAAACTTAGTTGAAACCTACAAGAAAGTTATTCATGGAAACCAGATGGATACCACTTGGAGGAGTGGGTAATTATTCGCACTGGATACCATCCGGATACTGGTGCAAAATTCAGTTTCAGTGTTGCTGGAAACCACATGGAAACTGTTAAAAACTGTCTGGATACCAACTGGAAATAATGGTTTCCATTGGGTATCCTGTTAGTTTCAGTGTTCTGGAAACCAGCTCATATTTGCTGTGACTTGTGACAAAGTGTTGGGTTCATAGCACTGGATAAAAGTTTTGAAGTACAAAATTGAGATTTAGCATGACAAAGGACTTTGGAGCAGGAGTTTCGGGCAAGAACAAACATCTGGCGATGAATTTCAAGATTTCAGCTGCTCTCTTCTTCTGCTTGGCATCCCTGACGCTGTCATTATACCATGCATAACCTGGTCTGACTGTGATCTCCCGCTGAGTCAGAGGGGCATGCTTCTCCAGCAGAGTGCTTAGAGTGGAGATGTATGAATCTGCCAGCTCATTTACATCCTCGGGAGTTTGATATAGCAAATCTGTTTGTTTAAGGTCAGTTCTGAATTCTTCGATATTCATGGATTTCGGGTTTCTGCACATAATTGTCCTGCGATTAATAGATGGTCTAGTCATGTTCCAGACCATTGCGATACCATAGTGGTCTGACAAGTGAGCATCTTCAACAGTGGCCTGCTCAATGACAGAGCTGTCACTTTGAGTTTGATATTTCAGTGATAAGTGTATGTCTCGTTGTGTACTATGTGATACTTTAATAAACTAATTTTATTCTTCTTCGTATCAAGTTTAGCAATTACATTTTCAATCTCATAAGTGTGTACTTGTTTACTTTGATATCTGTCTTTGTTTTTCGTCAAATAAAATAGATCATCACCCTCGGTCGTTTTAGCAAAGCGAGGCAATTACCTCCATGAAGACCCTCACGCACTACCGATCACTCGCATCCTCCCTTTGGTTAAGGCCCCTTCTTTGTTAGAACGACCTCGAGTGAGACAGTTTTCAATTACTTGACATATCTTCATCCAGGCTAAGGCTAAGGATAAGAAAGTAGCCAAAAAGAAACTCTTCGGTGTCTTTGTAGATTTTACGAAAGCTTTTGACACTGGCATACAGGGTTATGGTATAAGATGTTAAAAGTCGGCATAAATGGATGTTTTATGGACTTAATTAAGAATATGTACCACAACATCAAATCTGCTGTCATGGTAGACGGAAAGATATCTCCCTATTTTTGATGCATTTCCGGGCGTCAGACAAGGAGAAAATTTGTTCCCACTCCTGTTCTCCGTCTTTGTGAATGATCTGGAAGCAGTACTTATGCAACACAATTGTAAAGGTGTTAACTTTGAATGCAATGAAGTAAAATGTGATGCTATTTATCCAGTTACTTATTTTTTTTTTATGCTGATGATTTTGTATTGTTTAGTGACGATCCAAAAGAATTACAACAAAACACTTAATGTATTTCATGACTATTGCAGAACTTGGAAACTGAAGGTTAACTTATCAAAAACAAAGATTTAAATTTTCGGAAGCGGCCCAGCCAATAAATGTAAATTATCCTTCCGTTTGGGTGAAAGTGTTATTGATATAACTGATATGTACACATATCTAGGTTTGAATTTTCATAGAAATGGAAGATTTACAACCTCTATAAAAGCTTTAGTCCAAAGTGCAACAAAAGCCATGTTTGCTTTACTGAAAAAAGCCCGAATATATAAATCTGCCTCTAGAGTGTTTACTGACAGCTTTTGACACAATGGTTGTCTCAATCTTACTGCATGGTTCTGAAATCTGGGGGTTTGAAAATATATCTCTGATAGAAAAACTACACATAACATTCCTAAAGTTGGCGACTAAATTAAGAAACTCTACGCCTAATTTCGCATCGATCGGTGAATTTGAAAGAGACGCTCTATATATTAGAATTTATGTAAGAATGATACATTATTGGCATAGAATAGCTACTAACAACGAAACATTAAGATATCTAGTTTATTATATACATTCATATCGCAAAAAATTCAAACCTCGTGAAGAATCGACGATGGATTTCATTTATTTAAAAGATTTTAAGCGATTGGGGTTTATCCTTGGTATTTAGCAAACCATGGCTGTATACAACGTCTGATCTCACTTCTAAAATTAAACAGATTCTCTCCGATCAACACTTACAAAACTGGCAAAGTTCGGTTAGAAATAGTTTGAAAGGCATATATTATCAAATCTTTAAGACATTCCCGTGTTTTGAAAATTATCTGTTCATGCCTCGTTCTGTATACTATCCAATTTTGAAATTTAGGACAAATAATAATAACTTTCCAATTGAAACCGGACGCTGCCAAGATATTCCAAAACATGAACGTTTATGTAACTTATGTAATTCACCAGCTACATAAATGTATAGGAGTCGAGTTTCACTATCTCTTTCGATGTGAAGCTCTACTCCAACAACGTATCAAGTATATCCCAGACCATTTTATGAAATTTTCTAACCTTTTAGCAATGAAACAATTAATGACCACAAATAAGATTAAGTATATAAAACAATTGTTATTATTTATTAACCATGTCCTTAAGATTACAAACTCTTAGTTAGTATTTGCACATATTTATTGCCCTACTTGTATTTTGTATCTGCATGACATGTTTATATGCATACGCCATCTTGATCAATTTATTCTGTATATAAATGTGAATGTATGATGCTCGTGTACAACCGATGGTGGAATTGAGTTAATAAAAACAACCTTGGTAAGGTGACGATAGTTGACAATGCCTTGGATGATGAGCAAGCTCGATATTAGAAACAGGTCCGAGACCAATGCTGAGCTGGTTTCTTGGAAGGGCATTATCTTCGATAAATGGCTGCAGTGAGTATGTGCAGTAAAATGCATTTTGTTATCTACATTTAAGGAAGGACTGGGATTTGGACATCTGTTAAGATAACGAATAACTATTAAATGCATTGTATTTTCAACACACATCCTCTTGAAAACGGTAAGTGTTCGGAGCACTTCTCCATACATAACGTAATCTTGTCAGATTAAATACTTCTTTCACTTGTACTTGAAGCTCATAAGCCCTGCAAATCCAGATGAGCTTATAGTCGTTTGTCTGTTCAACCATCCATCTCTAAGGCACTGTCCTTAAGTTTTTCACGCTTTTGAATTCTTCGCCAGAACCATTGCATCCTAATCCTCAAAGCTGAAATTTTATTGGGGAAAGTATCTTGTTTCTAAGGGATCAAAATTTGCAATTGGTCCTGACACATATTATGACACCTTTTTTTCTGACCTGTTCCGTGATGATTAAACATGTGGTATACCTTGAGTCCTTTGGAATATAAATTAAGTTACTGCCCGATGAGTTATTATTTCATATCAGGCTATACAAGAGATAATGAATAATGTAATACATGATGAGCTACAAAAACAATAGCTTCATTTTTGTTAGGTATTACTGCTTTAATTTGTTACTTATTATTCAAAATATTTTTAAAAAATATTTGTTGCTACAAATGAAAACAATTTGAATGGAGGAAATAAATGTGTTTTTTTGGTATAAATGTATAGTGACAATAACCTTAATTTCCTTTATTCCTTAATATATCAACACACATTTTTGGAAACCGAGATATAATTGATCTAACACTCATTATTGAGCCGGCTATAACAAACTCTATAAAAGTTTTAAACTGATTTTCCGTAACCTAAATTCTAGTTCATAGTATAGTTTATATAGTAACATTCTAAAGAAATATGTAGCGGGAAATAAAATGTCCATCTACAGAAATTTTAATTTTGGCTTCAGGTATAACTTTAAAAACTGTCGATGTATATTTTCTACGCATTTGTACATTGAAACCATATTGTGTTGATTATGCATTAGCAAACGTATAATACTATAAGGGAAGGCATTTTTGGTACCAGAATACACATTAAATTATCAATACATTCCTACATTCCACTTAATCCCTTTATTTGACTCGACTGTCTAAACCTTGCAGAAAGAAACTCCTCTCCAAGTTAACATCTATACATCTTTTCTGAAACTTTACATATGCTTTGGATATAAATCAGTGGTACACATGTGGGGTGATTCAGATATATATTTTGAGAGAAATGGCCCTTGATGTGGTGTTCTGAAAATGGCTTCTCAAATAGTTTATGATCAATCTTTCTGAAATTGGATTGCATTGGATATACATCAGTGATACGCATGTGCTTTTGGGGTGTGTCTGATAAATATAATCAGAACTACAGGTATGGATATATAAGACGATTGAAATAACGTCATTTTATTTGACCTACTTAACTTAACCTAGATTGAACACACAATGTAACCTTAACCAAAACTTTTAATTAACCTACTGAGGTTATGTTTGTTCTCGTGACCTTGACTTTGGTAATAATGATAATTTATTTACATCAATGGGGTATACCTATATGATCAATACCTGCACTTATGACAGACAACTCGTTTACAGCCTCAAGATGAAGCTCGCTATCGTTATTCTGTGTCTTCTTCCCCTCGTGTTTGCAGAGAAACGATTATTCCTGAACACCAGTGAGTACATGTTATAACATTTGGTACATTCATTGTTGGTGTAAAATTAATATGGTCTCATCTCGGATCCCTGTTATTCTCATTTCTTTACTTGTTTGGTCTTAAGCGACCATCAACTTTCGACACTGTGTCCTTGGTGTATATTTCCAGATTCCTTCGGTCTGGGAAAAATAAGTATCAATGAAAAATATAACTAATGAGGTAAAAATAAATGTCCTAGATTATCAACGCCCTGATACGATCATCGCCATATAACACAATCCAACTATACCTCCTGTGTTTCAATGCACTCAGATGGAATCGTTGTATCAGTGTACAGCTACTGAACAAACGTTTGTTTCATTGCTTTGTTTACATGGCCTATTTCTTAAAGTGTGGTAAGCTGGACATCTACAAAGGAAATGATATTCATCTTCAATTAAATTCAAATTGCACATTTCAAGAGGATAATTAACTTTCATTACATATAGATAGTTTAAACATTTTGTAATAAAAACATGTATTTGATACAGGTAAGTGGTTAAGACAGTCTTGCAAATATATATCGTTTAGCCTCTGTCTAAAGTATATGAGAAACTTTGAATGAGAGTCCAAGCATTGTTTCATCCATATATTATCGAAACCAGTGGAAAATAACACATTTTTATCGTCTGTAACCAAATAACATTTTCCATTTTTATCATATAAAATCATAAAATTATAACAAATTTTTAACAATCTATTCGATGACATATTTAATAAGTCAATGGAAAACGTGATGTCGACGACAAACATACCCATATCGCAATCGATAGGCAATTCTTTTTCGTATCCCGACTCTTGAAATGAATTACGTTGTGATCCTTACCTTTTCCCGTCGATTTTATTACTAGAAAGGTGCTATCGATCGATCGATTGATAGCCAGGTTGTTTGACCTTCACCTTCGAATAGAGGATAAGATTATTGGTGTCATTCAAAATCACTCTCCATAACACAACATAATTTATATCGCAATCGCTAGACAATTCGTTTTCGTATCCTGACTCTTCCCTGAATATACATATTTACTGGAAGATATATATTTCATTCAAAAGCAATGTATGTGTGGACGAAGTATGTAGTTTTTATGTTTCAAACCATTTTAAAGTTCATATGCAAAAAAGGAATGAACTCACTTAGACGGACTGTTAATACCTATAGCATTATTTATGAAACTTTAACACTACTATCTGCATAGCATCAACAGATTCCTTGCCATATTTTCATTTAAAATTATTTGACTACCTCAGTATGAATAGAACAGAACATGTTTATAAGTTTTATTGGAAGAGAATGAAACAAATGGTCTGAGTGTTTCTAATGTAACGCACCTTTGTTCAGCAGCTGTATGTCTGGTGAAAAGTAAGTAAGTTTTCGTAATGTTATGCACATTTCCGATTAGAACAGAACCTATGTAAACAAGAATCGACGGTTAGTTATTGCAGGAGCCATCATGTATGTTTTGATGTACAATCATTTGATATATAATTCCTAAGATCAACAAATGATTTATATCCACAGTTCTTAACCAAGCGGAAATAAAAAAGTTCGTGGACATGCTGGTTGCAAAGTTTGGATCTGATGCCACCGAACAACAGTGTGAATCGGAATGTGTTGTCGTCTTTACGAATGATTTGCTTGATACAGCATGCGATTTCCTGTGCAAGGAGTGAGTAGAATTAACAAGGGAAACACAAATATGTATACCTCTAACATTAAAAAATCCTAAGAATCGTTGCAAAACTGCTGATTATTTTGAATCAATGTTTTACAAAATCAATGTTTTTTGTGTTATGCAATTTGTGCAAAAAAAAAGTGGAAGGTCATAGATATATTTTCATATTACTTTGTTGTCCATAAACATTTATTTTTAAATGATTTGTAATAATTTGTTGTTTTGAAGTATATGAACGAAATTGTGTTGTCTCCTTTCAGAGCCCAGTCTCTCATCAACCGTTTTCACCACACACCCGCTGCCTAAGGATATGGTGGAACATTAAGTGTATAAATAAATACATAAGTTGAACTATGTGTTTCTTGTCTTCCAAAGTACATCTGGTGAAAGTATAGAGAAAACCCAAGGGTGATTAGTGAGACGTCATTGTTTACCACGTGAATAGTTGTTTAGTTGAGTCAGATTCCACAAACATGTATATGTAATATTTTTGTAACAAATTAAATAGGGATGGGTATTGCTTCTCATTTTCGTATTGCAATATATTGCGATACAGACAGGCGTTTTGCAATACGTATTGTGATATATTGGTGTATTTCAAATCTTAAATAATAGATGTTCCCTTTACTAAATACAAAAAAGTACTAGAAGTTGAACATCTTGTCAGTCGATATTTTGATAAAATAAAACCCAGAAACCATGTTCAAATTCAAACATACTTATTATTTTTTTTAATTCTGTATTTGATATTTAAATGCCCTATCATATTGTCTGTAAAAGATGGACGGTTGCCTGTAAAAATAAACTGTTTCTCACTGTAAAATGTCGAAGTTAAAAATAAAAAGTGTGTTTTACTAGTTTCAGATATGTTGCATTATTCACGTCGTACTCTTAAAACGATACCCTGTACCAAAAATGCATGTTTTCGGGAACGAGTTATTTCTAAACTATTCAATAAGTTTAAGTTACCTTTCAATTGTGAAAGTCCCATAAATAATTTGACATGAAATACCGGGGTAATACAAGTGAATAAGTTTGTCACGATTAGTACAGAATTTACATGAGTTGGAGGCAGCTCTGCACGCTGAATGGATCACAGGACAAAAAGTGGTGGAATCTGCTTGCCGGATCCTTCTGGATTCTTCGGAATCCGGGAATTTTTGGGGGAATCTGGAAGGAGCCGAAATCGGATCCCACCACTATTTGTCCTGTGTATGTTATTGACACAAGAACAGATCTGACGTCTGACTGGCGGAATGAGACGTAGGATGCAGTGTGTCATCCGGGTACGTGGCGGTCCTACCAGATACTGAACATTCTTATTGAACAGGTACACTAGGGTCTAAAAAGATTATTTAGAAGTGACAATACCAATGCGAATGTGTTTTGTTTCACTTGAAGCTCCATATGTTTGTGGACATTGTTTCATGGTAAAAACAGTACCTGTGTAAACATGACGACATCACTATTAAAAACTGATAACAGCTACATATTGTTGCGTTTCTGTCTTGCCAGATGGCTGTTCTATCTGAAAAGAAAATAATCTCAGACTAATTTAGGGGCATAGCAGAGCTTACTTGTTTCTGACATTCAGCTATATGAAAATATCAGGGGGTGCTTAACTTTTTTCTTTGTGTATATAAAAAGAATGCGTTCTTTATAAGAAAACGATGTGGAAGATATTTCTATACAACTATATTACACTAAGTGCAGCCTTGGTTGCAACTGAAATCGGTATTCTAAGCACCATTGTTATGGCACCGGTGGCTGTAGGTTTGGAGGCTGCTGCAAGTACAACTTGCATTTTAGGACTAACATTATAGGTTGCTTCTCGAAAATTGATGGCGAAATGTAAAAAAACCCACAAAGAATACGAATTCTTGCAGACTCCATTTAAGTATATATCTCTCATCTTATCTACAGATGAAGAATTTAATCTTATTTCAATGGAGCTTTCTAAATATCACGAAATGAAAGAAGACATCAAATCAAAGTTTACAAGCTCTTCAATACAGAATATTTTCAAATTGTTCAAGAGAAATAATAATGTTTAGAATTATACTTTCTTGTTATTATAGTAGATGTAAATTGGGGTTTCTGGAAAGAAATAGTAAAAAGCAACAACAACAAAATAGTGGTCCAGAACTCCATATTTACAAAATTCAAACCATGTGAAGAATCGACGATGGATTTCAATAATTTTAAAGATTTGAAACGATTGGGGTTTATCCTTGGTATTTAGCAAACCATGGCTGTATACAACGTCTGATCTCACTTTTAAAATTAAACAGATTCTTCCCGATCAACACTTACAAAACTGGCAAAGTTCGGTTAGAAATAGTTCGAAAGGCATATATTATCTTATCTTTAAGACATCTCCGTGTTTTGAAAATTATCTGTTCATGCCTCGTCCTGAATACTATCCAATTTTGAAATTTAGGACAAATAATAATAAGTTTCCAAATGAAACCGGACGCTGCCAAGATATTCCAAAACATGAACGTTTATGTAACTTATGTAATTCACCAGCTACATAAATGTATAGGAGTCGAGTTTCACTATCTCTTTCGATGTGAAGCTCTACTCCAACAACGTATCAAGTATACCCCAGACCATTTTATGAAATTGTCTAACCTTTTAGCAATGAAACAATTAATGACCACAAAAAAAGATTAAGTATATAAAACAGTTGTCATTATTTATTAACCATGTCCTTAAGATTACAAACTCTTAGTTAGTATTTGCACATATTTATTGCCATACTTGTATTTTGTATCTGCATGACATGTTTATATGCATACGCCATCTTGATCAATTTATTCTGTATATAAATGTGAATGTATGATGCTCGTGTACAACCGATGGTGGAATTGAGTTAATAAAAACAACCTTGGTAAGGTGACGATAGTTGACAATGCCTTGAATGATGAGCAAGCTCGATATTAGAAACAGGTCCGAGACCAATGCTGAGCTGGTTTCTGGGAAGGGCATTATCTTCGATAAATGGCTGCAGTGAGTATGTGCAGTAAAATGCATTTTGTTATCTACATTTAAGGACGGACTGGGATTTGGACATCTGTTAAGATAACGAATAACTATTAAATGCATTGCAAATTCAACACACATCCTCTTGAAAACGGTAAGTGTTCGGAGCGCTTCTCCATACATAACGTAATCTTGTCAGATTAAATACTTCTTTCACTTGTACTTGAAGCTCATAAGTCCTGCAAATCCAGATGAGCTTATAGTCGTTTGTCTGTTCAACCATCCATCTCTAAGGCGCTGTCCTTAAGTTTTTCACGCTTTTGAATTCTTCGCCAGAACCATTGCATCCTCATCCTAAAAGCTGAAATTTTTCGGGGAAAGTATCTTGTTTCTAAGGGATCCAAAATTTGCAATTGGTCCTGACACATATTATGACACCTTTTTTCTGACCTGTTCCATGATGATAAATAATGTGGTATACCTTGAGTCTTTTGGAATATAAATTAAGTTACTGCCCGATGAGTTATTATTTCATATCAGGCTATACAAGAGATAATGAATAATGTAATACATGATGAGCTACAAAAACAATAGCTTCATTTTTGTTAGGTAAATACTGCTTTGATTTATTCCTTATTATTCAAAATATTTTTTTAAAATATTTGTTGCTACAAATGAAAACAATTTGAATGGAGGAAATAAATGTGTTTTTTTGGTATAAATGTATAGTGACAATAACCTTAATTTCCTTTATTCCTTAATATATCAATATACATTTTTGGAAACAGAGATATAATTGATCTAACACTCATTATTGAGCCGGCTATAACAAACTCTATAAACGTTTTAAACTGATTTCCTGTAACCTAAATTCTAGTTCATAGTATAGTTTATATAGTAACATTCTAAAGAAATATGTAGCGGGAAATAAAATGTCCATCTACAGAAATATTAATTTTGGCTTCTGGTATAACTGTAAAAACTGTTGATGTATATTTTCTACGGATTTGTACATTGACACCATATTGTGTTGATTATGCATAAGCAAATGTATAATACTATAAGGGAAGGCATTTTTGGTACCAGAATACACATTAAATTATCAATACAATCCTACATTCCACTTAATCCCTTTATTTGACTTGACTGTCTAAACGTTGCAGAAAGAAACTCCTCTCCAAGTTTACATTTATACATCTTTTCTGAAACTTTACATGTGCTTTGGATATAAATCAGTGGTACACATGTGGGGTGATTCAGATATATATTTTGAGAGAAATGGCCCTTGATGTGGTGTTCTGAAAATAGCTTCTCAAAAAGTTTATGATCAATCTTTCTGAAACTTTGCACGTGCATTGGATATACATCAATGATACGCATGTGCCTTTGGGGTGTGGCTGATAACTATAATCAGAACTACAGGTATTGATATATAAGACGATTGAAATAACGTAATTTTCTTTGACCTACTTAACTTAACCTAGATTGAACACACAATGTAACCTCAACCAAAACTTTTAATTAACCTACTGAGATTATGTTTGTTCTCGTGACCTTGACCTTGGTAATAATGATTATTTATTTACATCAATGGGGTATACCTATATGATGTATACCTGCACTTATGACATACAACTCGTTTACAGCCTCAAGATGAAGCTCGCTATTGTTATTCTGTGTCTTCTTCCCCTCGTGTTTGCAGAGAAACGATTATTCCTGAACACCAGTGAGTACATGTTTTAACAGTTGGTACATTCACTGTTGGTGTAAAATTAATATGGTCTCATCTCGGATCCCTGTTATTCCCATTTCTTGACTTGTTTGGCCTTCAGCGACCATTAACTTTCGACACTGCGTCCTTGGCGTATATTTCCAGATTCCTTCGGTCTGGGAAAAATAAGTATCAATGAAAAATACAACTAATGAGGTAAAAATAAATGTCCTAGATCATCAACGCCCTGATACGATCATGGCCAGATAACATAATCCAACTATACCTCCTGTGTTTCAATGCACTCAGTTGGAATCGATGTATCAGTGTACAGCTACTGAACAAACGTTTGTTTCATTGCTCTGTTTACATGGCCTATTTCTTAAAGTGTGGTAAGCTGGACATCTACAAAGGAAATGATATACATCTTCAATTAAATTCTAATTGCACATTTAAAGAGGATAATTAACTTTCATTACATATAGATAGTTTAAACATTTTGTAATAAAAACATGTATTTGATACAGGTTAGTGGTTAAGACAGTCTTGCAAATATATATCGTTTAGCCTCTGTCTAAAGAATATGAGAAACTTTGAATGAGAGTCCAAGCATTGTTCATCCATATATTATCGAAACCAGTTGAAAATAACACATTTTTTATCGTCTGTAACCAAATAACTTTTTCCATTTTTATCATATAAAATCATCATATTATAACACATTTTTAACAATCGTTTCGATGACATATTTAACAAGTCAATGGAAAACGTGATGTCGACGACAAACATACCCATATCGCAATCGATAGGCAATTCTTTTTCGTATCCCGACTCTTGAAATGAATTACGTTGTGATCCTTACCTTTTCCCGTCGATTTTATTACTAGAAAGGTGCTATCGATCGATCGATTGATAGCCATGTTGTTTGACCTTCACCTTCGAATAGAGGATAAGATTATTTGTGTCATTCAAAATCACTCTCCATAACAAAACATAATTCATATCGCAATCGCTAGACAATTCGTTTTCGTATCCTGACTCTTCCCTGAATATACATATTAACTGGAAGATATATATTTCATTTAAAAGCAATGTATGTGTGGACGAAGTATGCAGTTTTTATGTTTCAAACCATTTAAAAGTTCATATGCAAAAAAGGAATGAACTCACTTAGACGGACTGTTAATACCTATAGCATTATTTATGAAACTTTAACACTACTATCTGCATAGCATCAACAGATTCCTTGCCATATTATCATTTAAAATTATTTGACTACCTCATTATGAATAGAACAGAACATGTTTATAAGTTTTATTGGAAGAGAATGAAACAAATGGTATGAGTGTTTCTAATGTAAAACACCTTTGTTCAGCAGCTGTATGTCTGGTGAAAAGTAAGTAAGTTTTCGTAATGTTATGCACATTTCCGATTTGAACAGAACCTATGTAAACAAGAATCGACGGTTAGTTATTGCAGGAGCCATCGTGTATGTTTTGATGTACAATCATTTGATATGTATAATTCCTCAGATCAACAAATGATTTATATCCACAGTTCTTGACCAAGCGGAAATAAAAAAGTTCGTGGACATGCTGGTTGCAAAGTTTGGATCTGATGCCACCGAACAACAGTGTGAATCGGAATGTGTTGTCGTCTTTACGAATGATTTGCTTGATACAGCCTGCGATTTCTTGTGCAAGGAGTGAGTAGAATTAACAATGGAAACACAAATATGTATACCTCTAACATTAAAAAATCCTAAGAATCGTTGCAAAACTGCTGATTATTTTGAATCAATGTTTTACAAAATCAATGTTTTTTGTGTTATGCAATTTGTGCAAAAAACAAGTAGAAGATCATAGATATATTTTCATATTAATTTGTTGTCCATAAACATATATTTTTAAATGATTTGTAATAATTTGTTGTTTTGAAGTATATGAACGAAATTGTTGTTGTCTCCTTTCAGAGCCCAGTCTCTCATCAACCGTTTTCACCACACACCCGCTGCCTAAATATATGGTGGAACATTAAGTGTATAAATAAATACATAAGTTGAACTATATGTTTCTTGTCTTCCAAAGTACATCTGGTGAAAGTATAGAGAAAACCCAAGGATGATTAGTGAGACGTCATTGTTTACCACGTGAATAGTTGTTTAGTTGAGTCAGATGAATATCGATTCCACAAACATGTCATACAAATGGTATTACACGTGACCAGGTTAAGTATTTCATTCCTTACTTGATATCATAAATCAATAAAGAATGCTGGAAAAAGAAACTCCAAAAGAAGATATTTTGATCCATGAATGATAAGTACGACTGACACATAGTCCCATGTCCAGAAGATAACTATCCTACCTTGCCCATTTAGTATACCTACAGAATACTGTAAAGCCTAAAACCATTTTGTTTAATTTCACGAGCACTTTAAATAATAGGGAAGCAGAGCAGTTAAATTCGAAAAAAGAAAGCGTCATTACAAAGAAAAAAGAAACCATAACATGGGATTTGTTGTGTTACTTCCGGTCAGTAAAACTGAGATTGTGGGACGTATTTAGAAAATCCGAAGACAAAGAGGAACTTTTTCGATTGTTAAGAATCCAGGTACTATATAGCAAACTGGGAAGGGAAAACATGTGCTAAATGTTTCATTGGAAAATTTTATTTGTGCAAGGGCAGAAGCTGCAATAAGGACGGGTGGTGTTGGATATGCAATAAGTTATCGTGCAGCAAAAATATTTCCATTCGCCACGATTCATGGTTTGAAAACAGCAAACTTGATTGTGGTAATATATTGTTGTAACCTATTGTTGGATGTGGAAACTTTCGCAAGTGTTTATTTGCTTGTAAGGGTGCGCGGTATTATCCGTATATCTGTATATTGCAATACAGAAACACCACAATACGTACCTGTACACACTTCTAAAAATATCCAATATATCAAACGTTTTAAAAATAACATTTTCATCTAAAATTATTACAGAAAGACCCAACCAAATATAGTTATAGTGCTGACTCGCGGAAAGGGAAAAGCGCTCATAACCAATCATTGAAACTTGCTCTCAGGTGACAGTAACCATTTAACAGCCATTGAAGGAGATGGTTCCAAAATATTTTTTGTAACAAATTAAATAGGGATGGGTATTGCTTCTCATTTTCGTATTGCAATATATTGCGATACAGACAGGCGTATTGCAATACGTATTGTGATATATTGGTGTATTTCAAATTTTAAATAATAGATGTTCCCTTTACTAAATACAAAAAAGTACTAGAAGTTAAACATCTTGTCAGTCGATATTTTGATAAAATAAAACCCAGAAACCTTTCAATTCAAACATACTGTATTATTTTTTTAAATTCTGTATTTGATATTTAAATGCCCTATCATATTGTCTGTAAAAGCTGGACGGTTGCCTGTAAAAATAAAACGTTTCTCACTGTAATATGTCGAAGTTAAAAATAAAATAGAGCCACTGGCTCTGTAGCTCATCAGGATTAACACATTAACTAATTCAAAATGTCAACTTCAAGGTGAGAGGTACAACACATAGAAAGCAAGTTAAAAATAAAAAGTGTGTTTCACTAGTTTCAGATGTGTTGCATTATTCACGTCGTACTCTTAAAACGATACCCTGTACCAAAAGTGCATTTTTTCGGGAACGAGTTATTTCTAAACTATTCAATAAGTTTAAGTTACCTTTCAATTGTGAAAGTCCCATAAATAATTTGACATGAAATACCGGGGTAATACAAGTGAAAGAGTTTGTCACGATTAGTACAGAATTTAAATGAGTTGGAGGCAGCTCTGCACGCTGAATGGATCACAGGACAAAAAGTTGTGGAATCCGCTTGCCGGATCCTTCTGGATTCTTCGGAATTTTGGGGGGAATCCAGAAGGAGCCGAAATCGGATCCCACCACTTTTTGTCCTGTGTATGTTATTGACACAAGAACAGATCTGACGTCTGACTGGCGGCATGAGACGTAGGATGCAGTGTGTCATCCGGGTACTTGGCGGTCCTACCAGATACTGAACATTCTTATTGAACAGGTACACTAGGGTCTAAAAAGATTATTTAGAAGTGACAATGCCAATGCGAATGTGTTTTGTTTCACTTGAAGCTCCATATGTTTGTGGACATTGTTTCATGGTAAAAACTGTACCTGTGTAAACATGACGTCATCACTATTAAAAAATGATAACAGCTACATATTGTTTCGTTTCTGTCTTGCCAGATGGGTGTTCTATCTGAAAAGAAAATAATCTCAGACTAATTTAGAGGCATAGTAGAGCTTACTTGTTTCTGACATTCAGCTATATGAAAATATCAGGGGGTGCTTAACTCTTTTCTGTGTGTATATAAAACGAATGCGTTCTGTATAAGAAAACGATGTGGAAGATTTTCGCTAAGAAAGGATAAGCGAAATTAAAGATGATATTATTAAAGAGTGTGACTTGTACATGGAACGTGAAAGTAAAATTAAAAAACTGTATACGACTTTATAGCATAGAAACAACTATATTACACTAAGTGCAGCCTTGGTTGCTACTGAAATCGGTATTCTAAGCACCATTGTTATGGCACCGGTGGCTGTAGGGTTGGAGGCTGCTGCAAGTACAACTTGCATTTTAGGACTAACATTATAGGTTGCTTCTCGAAAATTGATGGCGAAATGTAAAAAAAACCATAAAGAATACGAATTCTTGCAGACTCCATTTAAGTATACATTGTATATCTCTCATCTTATCTACAGATGAAGAATTTAATCTTATTTCAATGGAGCTTTCTAAATATCACGAAATGAAAGAAGACATCAAATCAAAGTTTACAAGCTCTTCAATAGCGAATATTTTCAAATTAGAAAATAATAAAAGAAATAATAATGTTTAGAATTATACTTTCCTGTTATTATAGTAGATGTAAATTGGGGTTTCTGGAAAGAAATAGTAAAAAGCAACAACAACAAAATAGTGGTCCAGAACTCCATGTATACAAAATAGTAGTAAGTATAATTAGCAGTTCTGGATCACCAAAGTAGTATCTATTTTGGCATTAAAAATAGATACCAAAAAGTATATCGGTGTCTTTTGTTAATGCCAAAAGTTATGGCAGTTTAGCAGTGGTCAATAGCCCCCATTTATACCTACTTATGTAGATGTCACTGCCATGGTTACATAAAGTAAAGCGTTTATCACACAGTTTATTAGTATTCATCGAAACAGATTCAAGTTTTTTTTTTATGTTTATCTATTTACAACTTGAAGTCACATTCACTAATGAGTGACAAGAGAAACCTGCAGAACGAAACCATTTGCCATACACATTGTCATAGCAACTTTGAAATTGTTCTTCATCATACACTACATGTACGTAGAATGAAATAGATATAAATCCTTCTAATGGCATCATTTTCATTGGCACAAGCTAATTCTTTAGAATTAAATAATATGAAAAGTATTTCATGTTGTAAATGAGAGTTGTCTATCGAGTTATATCATTTATATAATCTAAACACAAATCAGCGGTTAGTTATTGAATGTTCCAGTTGTGTATGTTTTGATATTCAACAAAAATAAGTCATCAGATCAACAAACACTATATGTCCATAGTTCAAAAATAATTTATCAGATCAAAAAACAATATATGTCCATAGTTTTCAAACAAACAGAAATGAGGTATATTATACATATACAGATACATATAAATATAGAATACTTCAGACGACACTTGATGTAGATATCATTTTAATGATGACTGGATGCGTTGCATTTCGACACATGCCTTTTCAACAGTGTGGAGCATTTTCAACACGGCGAACATATAGGTAGCTTAAACAATGTACAATAGACTTTGATTGATTGGTAAGTGACAAGTGATTAGCACACAATAAACTATTTACGAGGGATTAAAATTTGAGTCATTGCAGGTCTCACATCCTGGCCCGCAGTCCATGAATTGACCATTGACCTCTCGATAGAATAGGATGTACATCTGTGTTACACAGCGCCAGTGAAATTTCGAAATTGGATTCTTAATAGAATATATTCGCTCAGATTGTCACTATTTAGGTAACTGAACTTTCTTATTTCTTTATTTGGTACGTAATACTATTGTTCATTAAAACGATTTATGTTTCATACTAGTTATTAATTATTTCTACATAATTTAATTTACCGAAATTGCGAATATTGTGGATCAAGATTTATCAGAGCCTATGTTTATTTGTTCGTTCATTTCTTTCCAGCGTAATACCAGCCTAATTCAATATGTTCATTAAACCATTTTTATTTCGATATTATTGGTAAATGAAGCATTAGAATTCGTGTTCTTGCGTCATGATCTTATTCAGTGAAACATTTAGCTCATGTTTTTTGTCTTTGTCGTCGAATTGTTTTTATTTAACCTTGTTAAAATAGTTTTCAAAACGTGTCTGTGTATCAGATGTAAGGACTCTTTCATGTCATGCTGTCAGCACTAAAATCAATTTACAAATCTGTACAAGCCTGTGTCAGATGCTCTTCTTCAGATTTTACAGATTTATTTAATTGCCCAAATGGAGTGCGTCAAGGATGCATCCTTAGCCCATCGTTATCCTCACTATTTATTGGTGAATTGTCAACGTCCATAAATGAATGTGGCAAACATGGCGTACAATTATTCCCTGGTTTGTATCAATTATTTCTACTATTATTTGCAGATGATGTCATTCTAGTATCAGAATCGATTGTTGGTCTTCAAAACCAATTAAATATTCTTGAATCGTTTTCTGACATTTGGGGATTAACCGTGAACCTTGGTAAAACTCAAAGTATTGTCTTCAGAAAGGGTGGGATTCTTTCCAAAAAGGAAAAGTGTTTTTTTTAAACGAACCAAAGTCACCACTGTAAATAGCAACAAATATCTAGGTGTCTGGTTTTCAAGTAATTTAAAAATGACAAAATGTATTTCAGACCTGGCAAGTCGGGGCAAACGAGCGTTGATGGAAATCATTGTAGGCTAATTAAGATTGGAATGGTTGACCCGAAAATATATTTTAAAATCTTTGATACCCAGGTGCCTATATTATTATATGGCTGTGAAATATGGGGAGTAAAGCAGTATGAATCATTAGAAGAGGTACACCTTCTAGCTTGCAAACGATTTTTAAAGGTTGGAAAACAAACCGTGGTGTGGTTGCTACCCAATATATATAAACGCGTACCTGCGTATTTTACGATATTGCGTTAAATTGGTGTGAGTGAGTGCAGATTACCCAAGAAAGCTTATAATATGTTATTGTATTTTGATGACATTGGAAAAAAGAGTTGGGTGTCGTTCACAAAGGATATTTTGTGAAGACCCTCACGCGCCAACGATTACTCGCATCCTCCCTTTGGGTAAGGCCCCTTCTTTGTTAGAACGACCTCGGATGAGACAGTTATCAATTACTTGACATATCTTCATCAATTGGGTTAATAAAAACAACCTTGGTAAGGTGACGATAGTTGACAATGCCTTGAATGATGAGCAAGCTCGATATTAGAAACAGGTCCGAGACCAATGCTGAGCTGGTTTCTTGGAAGGGCATTATCTTCGATAAATGACCGCAGTGAGCATGTGCAGTAAAATGTATTTTGTTATCTACATTTAAGGAAGGACTGGGATTTTGACATCTGTTAAGATAACGAATAACTATTAAATGCATTGTAAATTCAACACACATCCTCTTGAAAACGGTAAGTGTTCGGAGCACTTCTCCATACATAACGTAATCTTGTCAGATGAAATACTAACTTTCACTTGTACTTTTTAGCTCATAAGTCCTGCAAATCCAGATGGGCTTTTAGTCATTTGTCTGTTCAACCATCCATCTGTAAGGCGCTGTCCTTAAGTTTTTCACGCTTTTGAATTCTTCGCCAGAACCATTGCATCCTCAAAGCTGAAATTTTATCGGGGAAAATATCTTGTTTCTCAGGGATCAAAATTTGCAATTGGTCCTGACACATATGACACCTTTTTTCTGGCCTGTTCCGTGATGATTAAAATTGTGGTATACATTGACGTTTTTGGAATATAAATTTAGTGACTGCCCGATGAGTTGTTATTTCATATCAGGCTATACCTAAGAGATAATGAATAATGTAATACATGATGAGCTACAAAAACAATAGCTTCATTTTTGTCAGGTAAATACTGCTTTGATTTATTCCTTATTATTCAAAATATTTTTTTAAATATTTGTTGCTACAAATGAACACAATTTGAATGGAGGGAATAAATGTGTTATTTGGTATAAATGTATAGTGACAATAACCTTAATTTCTTAATATATCAACACACATTTTTGGAAACCGAGATATAATTGATCTAACACTGATTATTGAGCCGGCTATAACGAACTCTATAAAAGTTTTATTGTATAAAACTGATTTCCTGTAACCTAAATTCTAGTTCATATTATAAATGTATATAGTAACATTCTAAAATAATAAGTAACCGGAAATAGAATGTCCATCTACAGAAATTTTAATTTTGGCTTCTGATATACCTTTAAAAACTGTCGATGTATATTTTCTACGCATTTGGTCATTGAAACCATGTTGTGCCATGAATGATTATGTATAAGCAAACGTATAATACTATAAGGTAAGGCATCTTGGTACCAGAATACACATGAAATTATCAATACATTCCACTTAATCCCTTTATTTGACTTGACTTTCTATAACCTGTATTTTGGGTTTACTAACATGTTCATGTATCACTACAGCCAGTAATAAGTAATAATAGTAATAAACTCCTCTCCCAGTTTGTTTATAAATCTTCTCTGAAACTTTACACATACTTTGGATATAAATCAGTGGTACACATGTGTTTTTTCTGGAGTGATTTAGATATATATTTTGAGAGTAATGGCCCTTGGTGTAGTGCTTGGCTTTCCTAAATCCGACTGACAGTACCTGTGTTCTGACTATAGCTTCTCAAATAGTTTATGATCAATCTTTCTGTTACTTTGCACGTGCATCGGATATACATCAGTGAAACACATGTGCTTTTGATGTGTATCTGATAAATATAATCAGAACATCAGGTATGGACATATAAGACGATTGAAATAAAGTCATTTTCTTTGACATACTTAACTTAAACTTGATTGAACACACAATGTAACCTAAACCATAACTTTTATTTCACCAACTGAGGTTATAATCTTTGTTCTCGTGACCTTGATAATAATAATACTTTATTTACATCGATGGGGTATACCTATATGATTAATACCTGCACTTATCACAGACAACTCGTTTACAGCCTCAAGATGAAGCTCGCTATCGTTATTCTGTGTCTTCTTCCCCTCGTGTTTGCAGAGAAACGATTATTCCTGAACACCAGTGAGTACATGTTTTCTACATTTGGTACATTCATTGTTGGTGTAAAATTAATATGGTCTCATCTCGGATCCCTGTTATTCCCATTACTTGACTTTTTTGGCCTTAGGCGACCATCAACTTTCGACACTGCGTCCTGGGCGTATATTTCCAGATTCCTTCGGTCTGGGAAAAATAAGTATCAATGAAAAATACAACTAATGAGGTAAAAATAAATGTCCTAGATTATCAACGCCCTGATACGATCATGGCCAGATAACACAATCCAACTATACCTCCTGTGTTTCAATGCACTCAGTTGGAATCGTTGTATTAGTGTACAGCTACTGAACAAACGTTTGTTTCATTGCTTTGTTTACATGGCCTATTTCTTAAAGTGTGGTAAGCTGGCCATCTACAAAAGAAATGATATTCATCTTCAATTAAATTCTAATTGCACATTTTACAAATTCTATCTTCCTTTTTTTATTCAGTATATCTTACTGTTTCTACCTGCAAAATCATGACATGAGCAACGAAATTTTGTAAGGGAGATTCATTATTTCCGAACATTTAAAGAGGATAAATAACTTTCATTACATATATGTTCAAACATTTTGTAATAAAAAAAGTATTTGATACAGGTACGTGGTTAAGACAGTCTTGCAAATATATATCGTTTAGCCTCTGTCTAAAGAATATGAGAAACTTTGAATGAGAGTCCAAGCATTGTTTCACTCATATATAATCGAAACCAGTTGAAAATAACACATTTTTATCGTCTGTAACCGAATAACATTTTCCATTTTTATCATATAAAATCATCATATTATAACACATTTTTAGCAAACTATTCGATGGCATATTTAGTAAGTTAATGGAAAACGTGATGTCGACGACAAACATACCCATTTCGCAATCGATAGGCAATTCGTTTTCGTATCCCGACTCTTGAAATGAATTATATTGTGATCCTTACCTTTTCCCCTCGATGTTATTACTAGAAAGGTGCTATCGATCGATCGATCGCCATGTTAAACCTTCACCTTCATAACACAACATAATTCATGTTGCAATCGCTAGACAATTCGTTTTCGTATCCTGACTCTTCCCTGATTATACATATTAACTGTAAGATATATATTTCATTCAAAAGCAATGTATGTGTGGACTAAATATGCAGTTTTTATGTTTCAAACCATTTTAAAGTTCATATGCAAAAAGGAATGAACTCACTGAGATGGACTGTTAATACCTATAGCAGTCAGCTATGAAACTTTAGCACTAATATCTGCATGGTATCAACAGATTCCTTACCTTATTTGCATTTAACATTATTTGACTACCTTATTATGAATAGAACAGAACATGTTTATAAGTTTTATTGGAGGAGAATGAAACAAAAGGAATGAGTGTTTCTAATGTAAAACACCTTTGTTCAGCAGCTGTATGTCTGGTGAAAAGTAAGTAAGTTTTCGTAATGTTATGCACATTTCCGATTAGAACAGAACCTATGTAAACAAGAATTGACGGTTATTGCAGGAGCCATCGTGTATGTTTTGATATATAATAATTTGATATATATAATTCTTCAGATCAACAAACGATTTATATCCACAGTTCTTGACCAAGCGGAAATAAAAAAGTTCGTGGACATGCTGGTTGCCAAATTTGGATCTAACGCCACTGAACAACAGTGTGAATCGGAATGTGTTGTCGTCTTTACGAATGATTTGCTTGATACAGCATGCGATTTCTTGTGCAAGGAGTGAGTAGAATTAACAATGGAAACACAAATATGTATACCTTTAACATTAAAAAATCCTAAGAATCATTGCAAAACTGCTGATTATTTTGAATCAATGTTTTTCAAAATCAATGTTTTACGTGTTGTGCAATTTGTGCAAATAACAAGTAGAAGATCATAGATATATTTTCATATTATTTATTGTCCATAAACATTTATTTTTAAATGATGTGTAACTATTTGTTGTTTTTAAGTATCTGAACGAAATTGTTTTGTCTCCTTTCAGAGCCCAGTCTCTTATCAACCGTTTTCACCACACACCCGCTGCCTAAGGATATGGTGGGATAAAACATTAAGTGTATAAATAAACATATGAGTTGGACTATGTGTTTCTTGTCTTTCCAAGTATATCTTGTGAAAGTATAGAGAAAACCCAAGGATGATTAGTGAGACGTCATTGTTTACCACGTGAATAGTTGTTTAGTTGAGTCAGATGAATACCTATTCCACAAACGTGTAATAAAAATGGTATTACACGTGACCAGGTTAAGTATTTCATTCCTTACTTGATAAATCAATAAAGTATGCTGTAAAAAGAAACTCCAAAAATGATATTTTGATCCATGAATGATAAGTACGACTGACACATAGTCCCATGTCCAGAAGATAGCTAACCTACCTTCCCATTTGTTATACCTACAGAATACCGTAAAGCCACGATTCATGGTTTGAAAACAACAAACTTGATTGCGGTAATATATTGTTGTAACCTATTGTTGGATTTGGAAACTTTCGCAATTGTTTATTTGCGGTATTATCGGTATATCGGTATATTGCAACACAGAAACACCACAATACGTACATGTACACACTTCTATTAATATCCAATATATCGAACGTTTTTAAAATAACCTTTTTCATCTAAAATTATAACAGAAAGACCCAACCAAATATAGTTATAGTGCTGACTCGCGGTGGCAAAGGGAAAAGGCTCATAACCAATCATTGAAACTTGCTCTCAGGTGACAGTTACTTGCGGCCATTTAACAGTCATTGAAGGAAATAATGTTCATGTTTATTTTCTTTGCTTTGTCTATCATAAGATTACATTACCTGCATAACGTGTGTAAATGAAATGTGAAATCATATGAAAGGCTATTGAACTAAATGTTGTTACTCTCATAACAATAAAGCTCCATTATGATATGATTGCTATACGGCCCCCCTGAAGCCAACACCATGTCACAATCTTTGTCATATTCAACCAATCGCAACGAAGGACATATTCGGCGCATGTTACACTTGTTAAGTATATCAATTTCAGAGTTTCGTCTGTATATAACAACTAATTGAAAAATGTTAAACGAAAACTCAGTAATGTAATGGGATTGATTCATTATGACTATCTGAAGGCTTTCATAACTCACATGTATTTGATTTGTTGACAGACAAAACGAGCGTTTCATCGCCCTCGGAAATGAAATAATGTTTCTATATTCTGACTCGCTGATTGGATCGTGACGAACTAGTCTTTTCACTTGTATTACCCCGGTATTTCATGTCAAATTATTTATGGGACATTCACAATTGAAAGGTAACTTAAACTTATTGAATATTTTAGAAATAACTCGTTCCAGAAAACATGCACTTTTGGTACAGGATATCTTTTTTAGAGTACGGCGTGAATAATGCAACATATCTGAAACTGGTGAAACACACTTTTTAGCTCATCAGGCCTGAAAGGCCCGATGTACTTATGGCATGGCATGGCATGGCGTCTGGCGTCCGTCCGTAAACTTTTCGCTTTTTCGACTTCTTCTCCAGAACCAATGACTCCACAGAGCTGAAATTTTATGTGCATACTCCTTGGCAAATTTGGGAATCTAAAATTGTAGATTTCGTGACCCCGTGAACCCAAATGGGGTCACAGGGGTCACATCCTTAAAAACCTTTTTTCATCTTCTTCCCCAGTTCCAAAAGGTCTAGAGAGCTGAAAAGTTGTGTGCATACTCCTTGGCCAATGGGGATTCTAAATTGTAGATTTCGTGAACCTGTGACCTCAATTGGGGTCAACGGGGATCACAGCCCCGAAAACCTATGTTCATCTTCTTTCCCAGTTCCAAAAGGTCTAGAGAGCTGAAAAGTTGTGTGCAGACTCCTTGAATAATTGGGATTCTAAATTGTAGATTTCATGACCCCGTGACCTCAATTGGGGTCACAGGGGTCACAGCTCTAAAAACCTATTTTCATCTTCTTCTCTATTTCCAAAAGGTGTAGAAAGTTAAAAAGTTGTATGCAGACTCCTTGGCTAATGTGTATTCAAAAAAATGAGATAACATGACCCCGTGACCCCAAATGGGGTCACAGAGATCATGACCTGAAAAGCTTTTTTCATCTTGAGATTTTATGTGCTCTTCAAAGGGAGGTAATTAAACAACAGTGATGAATTAAATGTTCAAGTGTGTCTTTATTTGAAGGGGATTTTATATCTGGTCCCAGAGATAGGTCAGAGGGGAAGGACCTATTTCATCTTCTCCATTTAAAGTGCTTTCTATTTGTTGTACCTCTCACCTTGAAGTTGACATTTTGAATTAGTTAATGTATAAATCCTGATGAACTACAGAACCAGTGGCTCTATTTTTTCGACATATTACAGTGAGAAACTGTTTATTTTTACAGGCAACTGTCCATCTTTTACAGACAATATGATAGGGTATTTAAATATCAAATACATACAAATTTTTAAATAATACAGTATGTTTGAATTTGAACATGGTTTCTGGGTTTTATCTTATCAATACATCGACTGACAATACGTTTAACTTCTAGTACTTTTTTGTATTTAGTAAAGGGAACATCTAATATTTAAAATTTGAAATTCACCAATATATAGCGATATGTATTGCAATACGCCTGTCTGTATCGCAATATATTGCAATACGAAAATGAGATGCAATACCCATCCCTATTTGCTTGTATTGATAAGCGTGAATCAACTATGCAATTCTTATCATCAAAAATAAAACCGGGCACTACAATCATAAGTGATTGCTGGAAAGCCTATGGCTGTCTTAACAAAGAAGACTTTTGAAGGCTTATCATTCCTTTAACTTCAAGAACCTGAAACAGGAGCCCATACAAATACGATCAAGTCTTCTTGGGGAGCGTTGAAAAGGTCACTTCTTCAATCGGGAACCACAAAGGTACCACATTCATTCAATTTTGAGGAACGTTGTTCCAGGAGGACATATCTATGTAACAGGGAGGAAAGTTCCTTGCATTCTTGGAACTGATTGTGAGAAATAATAATCCTCACGACCAAAAACGTCGACAAAAACATATTTTACCGAGGGTAAACTGCATGAACAACACAACAGATATAGTAACAAAAAACTCTACTTTATTCAAAAAGGCACTAGGAAGTAAAAGTAGCGATAAAACACGCGAGACCGAAAGTGAATGAGGAATTATGGGAGTGACGTCACGAGACCGCAGGGTTACTGCCCCTAGGGAGGGATTTTACCATTCCCGACACTTCTTCAAAGTTTCGTCTGTGTTAAGGTTGGATTAGCCCCTGACTGAGGAAGCAAGGCATAATATGTATTGTCAACGGACAGGTATTTAATATTAAGAGAATAGAATAAGACGTAAAGTGCAGCCTTCATGACACCGACAGTACAGTCAAAATAATCAGACAGTTTCTTTCCACCACTAATAAAAAAAACTTGATTTAACATGTGATATAAACTTTCTTGAACTTTATAAACTTGTCCATGTATTCCATTATTAAGTAGTATATATAATAGGTTTTATGTTCATAAAATCAATAGTCTTTTAAATTCACAATAACATCGGGGAAAGTGACCATTCCTCAAAACTTGCGAAAACAAAGCAGCGAGTTTACCGCCACAATAGTCTTTTACAAATCATAATAACAACAGTTACCTTTACGAGTGATATATTTATGAATCAGGGATTGCAAAATGAACATGTTATTTATTGTTGAATGATTCTTACGACATCCTTCTTGGTATCAAATAACAATTTTTAGAGTTTCCGTTAGTCTTTTGTTCAGAATAAATGTGAACATTTTCCCATGGTATTCAATAGAGAATTACTATAGTTGTTAGGAGCACTGCATGCGCCTATCTCATACATAGGTACAATAATCGGAGAAAGTAACCATTCCTCAACATAAAACTATCGTTTTTGAAAGATTTGAAAAAATGTGGACGGTTTACCGTCATTTCCAGGTGGCTTGATATATTTAAGGTTATCTATTTATCCCATGACCTTTTCAATTGGACTATCATATGACAAATCATTATTAGCACAATTTTCACAAGTGTCAATGCTGTGACTATAAATAAACGCACCAATATGGGCATCAAACGTGTTTTCATTATCAATTAGGGGGGTTAAAGTTTCAAAGTATGATTTCCATTCATCCATGGATATTGAGGTTTCCCCTTAAGTTTCGGAAGCATATTTCTAAAACTATTTTCAAAAATGATTTACAATCACTAGTGTTCGAGCTTTCACAAATTCGCATTCAAATATTCATATTTAGTCGTGTCTTCTTTTGGTGCATTTCTTAACACTTACAGTTATGGGAAGAGTCTTGTGATGGTAATGTGGCAATGACATGTATAATACTATAGAGCCCAGTGGATATAATTTAATTACACTTAATGTTAATGGGACGCTCAGTAAACTTCAATACCAAGACATTATATACAATACATTCAGTATTGTTTGACTTCAAGAAACAAAAACAAATGGCATCGATGTGATCAAAATTGATAATTGTAAAGCAGTGTAGAAAGACTGGTCAGGAGGTAGCGGTGTAATGATAAGGATACCATCTCTAAATATGTAACAGTTCCTCCATCAGATTGTGATTTGTTTTACATAATGGATTAAGATTAAAAGGTGTGTTTTCCAATCTCCGGATGACGTTTTCACCACAGGGTTCCAAATATCGTAATAACGGCACATCATAATCTTGAAAGACCCCATGGTAAAATTGTATGTTTCATCTATTCTAATTGATACCGGGAAAAAGAAAAGGGGTCGTCCGTAAAATAGTCCCCTTTGGTGAAGGGCAGTAAGTATAATGTAAAAGGCGTGCCCTAACTCCCGATAACTAAATAATAATGACCCACTATGCTAAGTAGCTAATTTATACCGCCCATTAACCCATTTATAAATAATAATTAACCCGATTTCCCACAATAAGAAGAACTTAAGAAACGACCTCATCAACCTAGTCCCTGTAGCACAGTGCTATCATCGCTGCGCTTGTTTGAATTAACAGTCGTTTTTCAATAGAGTTATTCATAACAGACACTATCTTTCATCTTAAACTTAACATCTCGGTATTAAATATAGATATTTGAAGAGGGGCATTATTAAGATAATTGCCTGAGGGAAATTACTTTACAATCCAAGGGATTATGTGATAATCACCGAGATAATACATCTATATAGGAATTATTGAGTATATTGTTATAGGCAGTAAAGTGGTGTGACGTCACTGGGGTTTGTAAATAAGAATACTGTCAAACAGCCAATAATGTTAATCAACGAGTTTTGAGGAAGTTTAGTGCAGTGATTCATGAGAAAAGGATAATTTGTAATTTCCGAGCACCAAGTTGGTAATTTTGTCTTGCCCAAGAATGGCCAAGATCACACTCTATTTCACTCAAATATTCTTATCTAACTGTTCAGCTGTATTGCCAAAACGAACTTCTAGCATAATGAACATTCGTTTACATGGTAAACGATGCTACATGAAGGAATATTAGTGCAACGTGAACGAACAGTCGTCACATTTCATTGCAAGATAGGAATGCAATTACGTCATCAAATGACATCATAGTAAATGACGTCACAAGTAGTTCAGCAGACAACTCTTACATCCAACTTCGACTTGGAAATTTAGTTCTGTAAATATGTAATGTCTCGGAAACATCAATTGAGTATAAGTTCTATTTTATATGTTTTATTGATTTGTGTCTTGAAACATGTATGCTAGATGTGTTGCCATCTATATGATTTAGCTAAAATAGGAGAGCTAAGGTATTTCATGAATGAGTGTAAACAAGTTCAGTCATACCAATCAAAATGCACAAAAAAAACCAGCAATTCCCATGACCATTATTGAAACTTTTATACTCGTCATATGAACAGAACTAAAAGTAATTATTCACTTATTGCCAAGAATGACTCTTCAGCATTTTGGTATTTGTTTAAGGATACAAATAGAGAATTTATCGCTGTGTCTTTTGATGAATGTGGAAAGAATTTGAAATTCCACAAAAATGAGCTGACCATAATGTTATGGATGTCTTTGACAGCAACATGGTCCCCGATATTAATAATATTTAGGGAAATCACAGTCGATGCAATTATGAAGCGTAATAATAACTTTAAGACTCGGATATAGATTATAAAACGAGTACATGATCCATACTAAAATAATGTTTGGAATGTTATGAATTGTTTTATTTAGTATTGGAATTTGGCATTGTATCTCAGGCTTGGTTGATAGGGATAATTAAGCTTATTTACAAACAAAATATAGACCAATAGCAATTTGTTCTTGTCTTGAAAAACGTTTTACATATGTTCTAAATTATTGTCTGAGACACGGGCAGGTTTTAAAAAGGGGTATTCTGCGTTAGATGATATGTATGTGTTAACTTGGTTAATTGACAAACTTAAATCTAAGAAGAAAAAAACTATATAGTATTTTAACAGATTTTCAAAAAGCTTTGGATACTATTTGGTGAGTAGGACTTTGGCAAAGAGTTATCAATACTGGAGTTTCTGCAAACAGGTCATTTGTAATTTGTATGATAATATTAAATCCTATTTCCTGTTTTCACTGTCTAAACATAATTTTGAAATTAAGAGACTAGTGACTGGTTAAGTATATACATTGAGGATTTGTAAAGATTGTGCATAACTATATGCTGATGACGTGGTTTTGTTTACTGAAAACATTGATGGTTCTTTTAGAGAATGTGTAAAATGGAAGTTAAAGAGCCATCATGGATGTTAGTGTTTCATTTTTTTGGAAAATATACTTATAACGTCATTCGCCAGAGAAATAATTTATCTACAACATGGCATATGTTAAATAATTTTCATATCACGACAATGTATTGCAATTTGATTTCAAAGAAAAGTATCACTTCGGCTAGCGCGCGCTACGGGTATCTGACGTATATAAACAGAGTCCCCTTTTTTGCGTAATACGTACTACACAAAACAGCAAGCGCTTCCGAAGCGTGAAGGCTCGTCTCTAGCGCAAGTCGCCATAACAACCCATGTGCTGCACGTGCTGCACGTGTCTCTCTTACAGAGTAACCTTGTCACACATTACTGAATGTGACGATTGCTTTACAAACTATGTTTCTAAATGTCTTGAGAATGTACACATTATTTCCTGTTTAATGTTCTTTTTATTGAGATAAGACCAGCAACTTATGACAATTTTTTACTCTCATTAATTATACAATTCAAGTAAAATACCTAGTTGGGTAAAACAATTATTCCAATATCTGTAGCAAATACATAATTAAATGAAATGGTAAATAAATAACCATAAAATATATATATATATTTCGATTTCTTTCATTGCTCATTTTTTTTTTGTTATTCTTTCGTGTATTTGTTTACTGTGTGTGAGCTAGACCATAATGCTTTGCGCTTGAAAATAATAGACTGGATCTATATTTAGACTGTAAAACACCTTTACTTATTAATGCAATTTCTCGGCTTATTTTAAGTTGGGAAAATTAGGGAAGAATTACGTGTATTTATTTCACGGAGTTAGATTTTTGGAAAATTTTTGATATTTTCATCAACATACGTGATGGCTCTTTAACAGTGAATATTGAAATGACTAAAGTAGTTATATCTGGCACTGGAACTGTAAAATTTAATTTTGGTGACGTAATTTAAAAACATTGTGATACTTATATTATCTTTGTTTTAAAAAAAAATAGAAATAGTACATAGGATCTTTATTAAAAATGTAATTTTACATAAAAGTATATCGTGCTATTTATTATATGGCATTATAGGAATAATGCATTTGAGTGTCATTATTAAAAAGAAGGATATATCCTGTTGGTACCGAATTTATCAATTATGAAAATAGACATAAACTTACATGTCAAGTGTATACTATATTACTTACAGTTGACAATAGTACTGAATACCTGAATACTGTGCATGCGTTGAAAATACATGCTCCGCAATCTTTTAAATTTTCTTCAATTTAGAAAGTGGTAAGCTTCCCAAAATGTATTGAGGCAATAATGGGGATGACCACCTAGCTCTCGAGAGTAATACTTGATGGTTCATGCCTCCAAAGGACATAAAGAGATAATACTTAGGTCAGACAAGATGGTTGCCAGGCATGAGTGTCTTTTTTTCCTCCACCATGCTCCTGACACTAATATATATATATATACGGTGGCCCATAGGGGACATAAAGTATTTTTTATAGTTTATTGTATTTCTCTCATCGAAACCACGGAAAACTGTACTGAAAATACGGAAAACCTAGAAGAAAACACGATAAACTCAAATTGAAACACGAAAAACTCCAAATGAAACACAAAATACTCAAAATGAAACTAGAAAAACTCAGAATGAAACACGAAATACTAAAATTGAAAAGTAAAAAACTGGTTCATGAAATTCTAAGAAACTACCCTTCTCTGCCCAAAGGGACATTATAATAAATTTTAAAAGCAATCTTTACAAATGGAATTTTCTCGAAATTGCAAATGACAAAAAACTAGCTGAGGTGAAAACCCTTTCCACCGCGGTGAAAACCCTTTCCACCGCGGTGTAAACCCTTACCACCGCGGTGCAAATCCTTTCCACCGCGGTGTAAACTATTCTCACCGCGGTGTAAACTATTCTCACCGCGGTGTAAACCCTTTCCACCGCGGTGTAAACCCTTTCCATCGCGGTGCAAGCCCTTCTCACCGCGGTGCAAACCCTTTCCACCGCGGTGAGAACCCTTTCCACCGCGGTGTGAACCCTTCTCACCGCGGTGCAAACCCTTTCCACCGCGCGGTGCAAACCCTTTCCACCGCGCGGTAGAAACTCTTTCATCCTGCATAAGTCATCAAATATAGAATTATAGGCGAACAAATGGTGTAATCTTTTAAAAATGAATTGAAAAATATATAAAAGTAAAGTTACTTTGATTTTATTCTTATGGTTCCGATATAACTCAAAGGTTATTTTGGTTTAATTTAAATCTTCAAATGTATGGTATGTACAGACATATGAAATAAACAATATAATTTTTCACATTGTGTTTTAATTCAACTGTGTGATTTTAGCTATACTATATCAATATAATTGTTCACGTCATTGTAAAAATATACCAGAGGTTTGTTCGGCCCCGAGCTTTGTATGCATCAAGTCAGCAGATTATAACGGTCCCACATCTTCATTTCGTACTTCATATATTACGGTTTTCAACTTGTTTTCATCATTATAAAGAGAAACTGATTGGCTCCAATTTTAATCACATACTTTCTTGCACACTCTTGAACCATGTGGTGAAGCTCAACCATGCTACATCATCGTATAAAGTGGAAGAGCGATAAAGCGATAAAAGTGATAACACTATACATTAAGTGCGCATGTTTGAAGACGAAAATCACATGTTACATGTCGACCTTTATCTGTCGTAATAGTCAATACTGGACTCCGTTCCATAACAGCGAGCGCTTATAATCGCTCATTGATTGCTCAATGTAGCGCTCAAGTAGCACTCATTCGCTCTTGAACGACACGGTGCAAATTCCTCGAAGTTTGCTCGCCTTGCTTCGTAACGTTACATTGAGCAATCGTGTTCAAGAGAGGTTTAAAAGTAATCGCTAATTGAGCGATTACTTTTGAAACCTCTCTTGAACACGGCCCTGGTTTCATTCCATGTTGTTTTTCATTTGACTGGGCTTTTGGGTTCACATAACATAAGAATGATTTTGATAAATGACATGGTGTGTCTAAACCTGAACAATAAAATATTTCCTTAGATATACTTTGTGTGACTGAGTATAACAGATTTGATTGAGCAAAACAAAGTTTATATAAATTTAAATCGGCTCACTCTGATTATTTCTGGTATATATTCATCAACATAATGTAAGACACAAGTTTGCAAATCTATTGTAACAACACTGATATATTATTCAGCCATTCACTAACAAATCAATGGAAAGAATTAAATAATCCATCATAATCAAAATAAAATATATTATTTATTTTTACTGGGTTTGATTATATTGTGCACATCAAAGAGAACCAGTGTGCGAAAAGATATATATATATATATATATATATATATATATATATATATATATATATATATATATATATATATAAAGATATATATATATATAAAGATATATATAAAGATACTATTAGGCTATATCACAGTAGAATATTTGTGTGACATCGTGTTTTAAAATATGCCACAGAAATAATTCTAAAGGTTCAATTCATGAAAAAACACGTTTTGGGCAAATTTATTAAAAGTGTGAACTCCTTGCATCGCAATGAATCATTAGTTTGATGGTAATAATATGTACGCCTTCAGTGTATGGTGCTCAGTGTACATTCGAATACGTATTGGAGGTTACCAAATCGTCTCTTTCCAATTGAATCATTTAGAGCCCAAGATTGAATACCTTTTTTCTGCTAATCTCTATTGTAAACTATAAGCATAAGCAAAATGATGTTATTCTGCTACAGTATAATAATCGTATCCACTATCGAATTATATTAACATATTGTTCATTTATATATTCACAATATCCGCGTTCAACCCTTGGTACAACAGTTGGGTTAATTTCACTAAGACATAAAACTGCGAACTCTTTGCATGGTCATGACTAATTTGATGATAACAAAATGTACGTCTTTAGTGCATGGAGCTTAGTTTACATTCGGATAATTATTGGAGGTTAGTAATTCCTCTCCTTAACACTTGAATGGTTCATTCAGCTAACATAATATTTAAGAAACTAACTCTGTGACTTGTTCAAAATGTACACTTAATAAGAAGATGAAAAACAACTACAGCACTAGCCAGGGGCGGAGGGGGTGGGGGTATAATAGATTAATTCTTAACGTTGATTTGGTTTGTCTAAACCTGTACGTAAATACTTCCTTAGACATACTTTATGTGACTGAGTATAATATATTTGATTGATCAAAGCAAATTTTATATAAATCGGCCCACTCTGATTACCTCTGATATATATTCATCAACATAATTAAGATGCAGGTTCGGAAGTCTATGGTATCAACACTGGTATATTATTTAGCCATTCAATAACAAATTAAAGGAAATAATAAAATCATAATCAAAATACTTGTTTTACTGGGTTATACTGTACACATCAAATTGAAGCAGTGTGCGAAGAGTATACTATATAGCTATATCACAGTTATATTGTATTATAAAAAGTGCCACGGAAATAGTTCTAAAGGGAAAAAACAGGTTTTGGGGAAATTTACTAATATATTGGAAATCAGTGCATCGTCATGAATCAGTAGTATGATGGTAATAGGATGGGCGCCCTCAGTGTATGGAGCTTAGCTTACATTCGAATAAGTTAATGGAGCAATATTTCCTTTAAGGCTTGAATGATTTTGCTAATATTTATTAAATTTGAAAAATAATGTTTGTAGATTATTATATATGTGTACACCTAATCAGTTTATTAATAATATCACTGTGTAAGCGTAGTTTAGCAACAATTTAACACTGATGCTAATTGATAAACATATTCCGATTTTAGCTCTTCAGGCCTAAATGTTTGGGTGTGTGGTATAGTGGACAGGATGCATTGTATATTAATAAACAGATGCTTCATTGAAACATGTTATGCCTTTTAAGTATTAATGGTTTTGTTTGAGTGTCCGTTATTGTTGGCATTGTCATTGTCATTGTCATTGTCATTGTCATTGTCATTGGCGTTGGCGTTGGCGACTGAGCATAACTTCAAAACTACTTAACAAATCCTCACCAAATTTAGTATACTGTCATTCCATATCATGTAGATGTGCCTTTTAATGGTGGTATTACCTACATTTCAATTTTGTCTGGCTTTGAGGGCGAAAGAGGAAGGAATGTTTACTTTGTTTACAGTTTAGTTTTAAATGCATTTTTTCACTGTTTGTCTCATGATTTGAGATTATGCGTTCCCCATTTGCATTCGATAGGATTCACTTACTGTCAACATTTGTTCAATCATCATTATATGTCATCATGGTGAATGATAGGAACTGATTGAGGGAATAACACAATAAAAGAATTAGCAATTACCTTTTTGCATTTTGATTGTTACACACTCTGCTAAACAATCACGACAACGCATAGCAAATTTGCTAAAATATACATGTTTAGATACGAGAGCAGCATGATTAGACCCAGCTTGTTAAAATGTGAAAATTTCTCTGTATCAAATCGTTTTGAAGAAGAAGTCTTTTAAAGAGTTTAGGGTGGACCTCTGTCACATCCATATTCGACATGGGGTCAGGAACAAAAGAACAAATAAAATTGTATATGTAATAAAACTTTTAATTCGAAAATGTCATCTTCCTATGTCAACTGGTTCCGGAGAAGAAGTCGTTTAAAGTTCTCTTAATAATGCCTGCCACGCCCATATTTGATGGGTGGTTAAGTTCAAATGAACAAACTTTGATCCCCTATGTGCAAGGTACCTCCCCACAAAACTTCAGCTTTGGGGATGTTGCGGTACAGGAGTAAGAGTCGAAAGTATGAAAAGTTTACGGTCAGACGACTGAGGGACGGACGCGGCCGCACAACGGGCCATGCCATAAGCCCATCTGGCCTTCCAGCCCTGATGAGCTAAAAATCCATGTCACTTACAAGAGAGATCTGCAAATATTATCGATAATCGACAACGTTAACACGGTGTATTTATCCCCGTACACATAGATCCTTCATAGACATACTTTAGATATATCAGACCTTTGTTTTTACCATTGTTTCAACAAAAACATATTAATGATTCATTTCCAATGGCGACATAGTTCTTTGTCTCTAGTAAATAATTATTTCGCTTAGAAAAAGTTATTCTAACGCCCTTAAAATAGCATGAGTACCATTGGTGTGATGATAATAAGATGTGCGCCTTCAGTGTACGTAGGCTACAATCGGTTAAGTAATTTGAGGTTAAGAAATATTTTCTAAACCACTTAAATGACTCCATTCTGCTAACATTAATGAAACTGTAAGTTTACTCGTTCAAATAATATGTACACTATATGTTTGACGAGGCACCCATTGTGTTTCAAGAGACTTTATTTGGTGTAAATACGTGCTGAATGCGATATATGCTGATTTCAGTTCAAATAATCCACTTATCTTGCAATTCAGCCCCTATCGCCCAGTATATATGATTACTAGTTTCAAATGAAAGTCGGCAACACCCGAAACCGAATTTTCACGTCTCATTTACATGCATAGACGACCCAGTAATCATTCTCAACCAAAATTTGTCCTATCGTCTGTTGTAAACAAGTTTCCAAAATGACATGTGACTGAATTACGGACGTCAATCTCAGTGCATTGTCACTACTTTTACCGTTACATAATTACATTGTTACGCTAATGAATCGATAAACTTTTAAATTTTAATTTTCAGCAACAACACTACATGTACTTCAGGATGCAAATTGATCGACAAGGGTAATGTTTTACAGTTTTCTGATAAATTTCAGTAAGGAATAAACTCCGAAAACTAGCCGATATTTGCGGGTCGGGTGTCGTCGGAGGCCGTTAGGCCGACGATGACACCCGACCCGCAAATATTGGCGAGTTTGAGGAGTTCATTCCACTTAAACCTAAATCCGTTAAGTATTGGCGTGCTTGTTTGTTATGCAACTGAATGATCGATATTGGCGTCCTACATACTGCGCATGCATTTCAATGTCCGTGCAAGGACAAGAAGTGCGCTCGCATGCCTTGAATATTGGCGTCCTATTTACAACTCACGATATGCATGATTTGTGTGAGTCTTGGGTATAAAACATCGCATTTCACTCGTATTCCTGTCACTCATACATCATTGATCATGACGGATGCAACTCAAAAAGACGATTTTTATTACGTAAAATACATTCACTGAAAAATATATTTCTTCGGATTTTGAGAATGTTCTTAATAGTGAAAATAATTTTAATATTGGGTTGAATAATGAGTTTCCACCAAAGAACGTTAGCAACAGCTCGTCACATGGTGATTTATTTGTCGCTTCACAAGAAATAGAAAGACAGATTAATTTGAGAACTAATTGTTCTGGTGATGGTCTATGTGCGGCTGGTCGGAAGATAGAATACCACCCCCATGTCGTCACTGCCAGCTGTAACATGGAAAATCAAGCAAGATTTCCTGTGCGTTCACACATGAAATACATGCCTCTCAGGTAATGATACGTTTGTCAGTCTAGAATAACACAACTCTCCTATAGCTAAGAAATACAACACCGTGTCTAACAAGAGTATCTTAACAACATGATTCTAATAGAAAAGTAGTTAAAACTTCGTTACTATTGTTACCAGGTATAGACTGTTTCTTACAATACAAAAAAATCGCCGCTAATGGCTGCAATATTGCCGAAGCGGCGTTAAACAATAACTCACTCACTCACTCTTACAATAATGTTATAACATCAACATTTAATCAATTTAGTATTTCATATTGTTTCATTTGTTTAGACACTTAGTTTTGCATAAAACAATAATGAGATTTAATTTGAAGCTATTCTAAGATAACATTATACTGAATATCGTTATTAAGTGAAAAAAATACTCCCATGTTTCACAAGCAAAGGTTGTCTGATAAGAAAGAAGACAATGCGTCAGTAAAATTAACAATATGATATAAGAGAACCATAATCCAGCCGTTTTAGAAATAAAAAATCCATTCACAAAACGTTTCGCTTCTTTTGGATATTTGTGTTTGGTATTTTGGTCTCCAAAAACATGTTATGTTACAATGAGAAATAAAAGTGAATATTGGTTGCTGTAATGTGAGTAATTTCATTCAACTGGTCAAACTTTAGTATCTGCCTTTCAGTCAAAAGTCACTAGTAACAGCACTATGAACCTGACTGACAAATTCTGGTCATTGTTAACTGTAATGACCTCTCTAAAACAAAGAAAAGAGTTTAATTAACTGGAACTGGTTTGAACTGGAAAGAATAAAAAAAGATGCCTTAAATAATCGAATGTCATAGCCTTTTCACCGATAATTGTTGAATAAAAGGGACAGCATTTCACCAATCAGTTACGTCTTTATTTTGCAACATAACAGATGTTTTGATGTCTGAAAGTCAACTTGGTAACAAAAATGATGTTTCTGATACCTGAAACCTTAATGTATTACGTAGTTTAGGCAGAAGGACAAATCCTAGTGTTTTAAATGTCAACTTGAGTCATTTTTCTTTGAGGAAATCTGTCACAAAATCTAATTTTCTCACGTCGAGAGTGATGAATTCGGTCAAATTATCGTAACGTAAACTAAGTTTTTTTTCCATATGTATATAACGTGTCATTAACTTAGCACAATACGTGTAATTTAAATAATAGCTGTCTTTAAACCGTTCGAAATGAAATATTTCTATGAATCTTTCATGGGCATTTAGAAGTGGTATAAATAAGAAGAGGAGGACTTTCTGGTTCACAACTTCTTTAATGTGAAAACATATGGTTCTCTGATTAAGTATAGGTTAATCACCCAAACAAGGTAGTTATTTAGATTAACTATGCGAGGGCGTTAGCCCGAGCAGAGTTAATCTAAATAACTATCGCAGTTTTGGGTGATTAAACGGCTTATACCACGTGGGAATATTGTTTTTACGTACGTTTAATGAATGAGATGTAAAGAAAATGATCATTACAAGTGAAAAAAATTGTTTTTTTAATTCAAATAATTGCCCTAGGGCGGTTATCAAGGTTATGTGAAATAACCCCTCTGAGAACAATAGACATAACGGACCCTAGTGGTATAAATACTATAACATTGCGTTCAAATGATTAAACTGATTGTGTTGTTTTAACATTTCAGGTATAAGAGGGCCAGTTTCGACATGTTGAAGCTCTAGACGACGTAGTGCAGATAAGGAAGACTGCAACAGCGGCAACATGCACGGCAGCAAACCCAGACACACAACCCTTGCTAGAAATTCGACTATGTGCATCACGTCGTCACACAACCAATCCGACATGCAATTTCTTGTGGACTGAAATGGTGTCCGGATCACATTCAAAATTATATAAAATACTGTATTTGACAAGTGCTTATAACATAAAATAATTATGCTTGTAAGCTGTATTTGCTGTACATCTACTGGTCATTGACTAATCCAGTCAGGAGGGGTGTCAGGTTTTGACATTTTCGTAATGTAATTTGTTCAAGAATGATGTATTTTGTCTTGGTATAACTGATTAGAATCTTAAAATATCTGATTATTGTTGTAGTATCTCACCCGGGAATCGAACATGTAACCCTTCGACTGTTACGCAGCGGCCTAACCGATTAGGCTACCAGGCCTGCTGGTAATCGTTTGATTGTTTGTCAGTAAGATCCCTGCAATCTAAACAACACTGGTAAAGTGTGAAACGCATGAGGATCGTGCTGAAACACATGAAATGCGGGAGTTTGGCTGTCAGTCAAAACGCTTTGCGTGGAAGATTTGCGCCACGCACGTGCGTGGAAGAATCCATTTCATAAGGGTCGAAGCTACGTGTACCATATCCGATGAATGGGCACCGAAATTTGCAAAATAATATTTTTTTAGGTTACATAATTGAAATGTATTGTCTATAATGCTAGATAATCACATATGTATGTTTCGTGACGTCATACATGGATTAAGATGGAGAATGCATTCGGAGCCGTGGATTCGTTAAAAATAATCAACTCGCCCCTTCGGGGCTCTTTGATTATTTTTAACGAATCCACGGCTCCTCATGCATTCTCCATTACATAAAACTAAAAAATATGGACTATTTTTTTTATGTTTCATAACGTTAAGAAACAAGTGCTGTAAGCTTAACTTGTGACCTGTCGTATTCTGTAACAATTTTGGGCGCCAATATCCAAACGAGAACGCCCATAATCTAAACTGGGACACCAATATTCTCAATTAGGACGCCAATATGCACAGTATCATCACCAATATCCAAAAGCAATCGCCGATACGTAGTTTATATTGGATTTGAAATACGATATTACATGACATCAAAATAGCGTAATGGCACTTAATTTAGGTTAAAGCATCTTTAATCATTAGATGAACAATAACTGCAGCACTAGCCAGGGGCGGATACAGGATTTTCGTTTCGGGGAAGGATAACATATTATGTAATATACATAAGGAATACGAGGTTGAGAGTGATTGGAAGGCAAGTGTATGTTTATTCAATAACTAAACTTCATGTACATGAAATGAGTTAAACAGAAATAATTACATAGTATAAATAAAGTATACAATAATATGAAATGTAAGTATTGAATATAGCGAGAAACTAGTTGTACGATTACGTCAGCAAATGGTGATAAGCATGAGGAATGAAAGAAAGAAAGAGGAATGTTCAGAGAGGGACCCATCTTGTTGATATTACCACGAAGAAGACGAAGAAAAAACAACTCATGTATATATAGTTCCTCCAAGTTTCTTCTCACGTTTACCCATACTTCTTGCTTCACAACGACAATAGTTAAGTCGCAGTGTTGCCTACAGAGAACAAAAAGGTCCATAAAAATGTGTCTTCATCACCTTAGAATCAAGAATACCAATCAATGAATTACATTTGTTCTTGTATTTGGACAGCAAATCGCCTAATTTCATTTTTTAAATGTTAGACAGTCATTTTAATCAGAATTTAAGTTGTTTTTAGAACGATGAACTAATCTATTATCAAACAAGTTTTACTTGTAAAAATGAGGGCCAAATTAATTAATCCATACAGGTGTACTAGTTTGGCTATGTATTTGTAATGAATTCCACAATATATGTTATGACAGTTCAAATCAAATCAGTTTATTCAGTATTTCGGCCATGTGGCCAGAGTACAATTGAATGTGACCACATAAACACGTCACGTGACAGAAATGTTCATTATCATGTTTTAAATGCAAATACATGTTTCATATAGATTGCAACGGATTTTATCAATTCAATTTGTGATGAGGTAACAAGGGCACAGATATTTCTATGATTTACATTACCCAAATACTTATTTCTGAGGTTTGCATACCGTTCACATACAAACAACACATGATATTCATCTTCAATTGTTCCTAGATTACAATTTGTACAAATAGCAAGGTTTTCATCAACACATTTGTTTTGTCTAACAAGGTTTACTTTAATACGTTTATGACAGTGTGAATACTGGTGATAAATGTCCAAATGTATATGAAAAGTGGGCGTTTCGATTTATATTCTCTAAGGATGTAAAAGTACACAGCATAGTTTATACCAAGAAGGAGTTTAAAGCTTTGAAGTTAGTAAATGACGATAACTGTGCATTTTTTAGAACATAGATCATATACAAAACAATTCTGCTCGACTGGAACTGTTTTTAAATACCTCTACAAATCTTGGTATAGTATTACAAAACGTTGGTATTCTCTGTGGTTTTCCTGCTCAATTTCAAGTTTTGAACCAATTAAATATATCTTACTGAGCTAAATGCACATATTTTAAAGTAGCCTTAAAGGTCAAGTATTGTCATTTGTTTAGAATAGTTATGTGCATGCCATTAAAAAGTTTAACTGTAAGAACAATAAATAAAATCATTACATTTGAAAAAATGTTCTCCGCTCTCAAAAAATCTAAACTTTCTCTTATACGAAAGAGGTACAGTGGCGAGACAAAGCGATAAAGCGATAAACCGATAGACTGATAGACCGATAGACCGATGAAGCGATATACATGTAGCTGAGCGACAAAGCGATATGGCATATCGCTTTGTCGTAATGCTATATCGCGAAAGAGCGATGTCTCCTCTCGGCCATCATAGATACACTCTTGAATTGCTCCTTTCTGCTCACATAAAGATAGAGTTTAATTCACTAACGAGGCCACCAGCATAGTATAATAGAATACATTGTCATGAATTTTGAGGACATTGCAGTTGTTTTCTTCATGGCAAGGAAATTAATTTCGCTGAAGAGTAAACTGCATTAGGATTAAGTGAAATTTTTTCCACAAAATTGAATTTCAGTCCAATATTTAGGTAAAGTAGTTCGTGAAACATTGCACAATTGACAAATCATGATAAAGGATTTTGTATATAACTTGGAGTGAGATACTCCGTCCTACCAGTGAAATAAACCCTCTATCAAGATACAGTGGCGATAACCTTTATCACTACTCGACTGAGTGACGATAAACTTTATCGCCAAATTTATCGTCACCGGGACAATGTTTTGACGTCATAGTGTCAACTTGCTAAGGCTGTAGGTTTACCGTTGAAATCACTTGTGTGTTTTCCGAACATGGATATAGTCGAAAATACAGATATCACATGCTAATATAGATGCAAAGATCGGCTATGTCTATCTCATCGAAGGAGGTAGAGGTAGATATTTCACGAGTGATGTAGCCACGAGTGAAACATAATATTATTAACTTTTCTACCTCACTCGATGAGATAAACATGGTATTTGTCAAGAAAAGACAGATATACTCGATTTCTGACTCAATGCATGGGATAATACAAAGTTTGCAACGTCTTTCATATCTTTAGAGTCCAATTGTTCTACCTTCTTCTATCATTACGTTGTGGTTTGAACATCTAAATATATTGTATATTGCGATGTATTTCTTCTTTCAGTGGCATTTAGAAGTTGTTAAGATGATGGAGAGCGAGTTCAATGGATTTAATATCTTCTTTACTGCAGGCGTGTGGCGTTTCAGTGTAGTTTCCTCATTTGCTTGATAACGGTGTCAGAATATACACAGAACGTCGTACACCTGCAATAAAGAAGTTGTATATCCTTAGAACTCGTTCTCGGACAAGTATTGTTCATAGCCAAAACAACGTTTACATTTCTGTAAAATTGAAGTTTGGAATCTTTTGAAATAGTTTGCAACTACTTTTGATTATCAATACATGTACATATACATTCAGGGTTCAGATAATTATATTGATTCGGGTGTATTTCCCTCATCCAAGTTTAAATTGAAGTGTTAAATAAAAAATGAAAAACATGTGTGAGTATTTCATCACCTTCAAGATTTTGGTTTGTGAGACAATTTACTCTCCATCTGCTTTATTAATGATATGAACAGTAAAATGTTATTATAGTAACGTTGTTTATGGGCTTGTTGTGAAAGAAAGTGTTCTCCGAACATGGATAGTCGTAAATCTTCCCTGTCTCTCCTTTAAAGGGGCAGTAGCACGTTTTTTCGATGAAATAAGTCGATGAAATATATTTGAAAAATAAAGTCACCAATAGAAAAAACATCCTTCTCTCATCAGGAAATCAAGTTGAAATAGAGTGTACATAGTTTCGTTAAGCCATGGGAATCGTTTTTGTCATTCCAAATAATAAAATGTGTTCACAATAAAATGGCCTCCAAGCAATTTTGGCTTTATATGTAACACCATTATTACCACTACGGATATCTGGTTTGTGTAGTGGAATGTTTTACTCTCTAAAGTAAGTATAAATGACATAAACTATCATTATAAATGGGAAATTTGAAAAAAATAAATTTTGCCAAAAAACGTGCTACTGCCCCTTTAAGGTCGCTATATACAAACTAATACAGCCAACATTCTGATTTTGCCACACATCTCCATAACTTTATTCATAAAGAAGATTATTGACATGTAGAGCCCAGCATTGATACCTATTCCCACTTATCTACTTTGAAAAGTATAAGCATGTCTCTTTACAACGAAATAAAACATGTGAAAAGCGGCCCATGGTTCAGAAGATATGAAGTACGAAATAAGGGTTCCGTTCCATAACAGCGAGCGCTTATAATCGCTTATTGATCGCTCAATGTAGTGCTCAAGTAGCGCTCAAGTAGCGCTCATTCTCTCTTGAACGACACAGTGCAAATTCCTCGATGTTTGCTCGCCTTGCTACGTAGCGCTACATTGATCAATCGTGTTCAAGAGAGGTTTAAAAGTAATCGCTAATTGAGCGATTACTTTGAAACCTCTCTTTAACACGGCCAAGGTGTGGTACCGTAATAACTTGCCGACTTAGTTTATCAAACAACTGGCATATTTTTGTTGAAACAATGATTAATGACAATGATGAAACAATGATTATTTATCAAACTATCTTTGTTTTGATATCAATATGGATTTCTTTTTACAAGATTCAAATCTTTGTTTCCTTATTATTCTATTTTTGATTGCAATGCAGGATGAAAGAGTTTCCACCGCGCGATGAAAAGGGTTCTCACCGCGGTGGAAAGGGTTCGCACCGCGGTGGAAAGGGTTTGCACCGCGGTGAGAAGGGTTTACACCGCGGTGGGAAGGGTTTTCACCGCGGTGGAATGGGTTTTCACCTCAGCTAGTTTTTTTGTCATTTGCAATTTCGAGAAAATTCCATTTGTAAAGGAGTCTTTTAAAATTTATTATGATGTCCCTTTGGGCAGAGAAGGGTAGTTTCTTAGAATTTCATGAGCCAGTTTTTTACTTTTCATTTTTAGTATTTCGTGTTTCATTTTGAGTTTTTCTAGTTTCATTTTGAGTATTTTGTGTTTCATTTGGAGTTTTTCGTGTTTCAATTTGAGTTTATCGTGTTTTCTTCTAGGTTTTCCGTATTTCAGTACAGTTTTCTGTGGTTTCGATGAGAGAAATACAATAAACTATAAAAAATACTTTATGTCCCCTATGGGCCACCGTATATATATATGATACTTATCATTCTATTTCAACCCATGAGTCATTTCGGAGCTATTTTGAGACAGAAGGGCCTATTTTGTTTACTTCAATAGTGTAATCTGTCTCACTTTTCACTAGTGCACGTTTTTCACGACATGCATGTCGTGCACGGACTTGTCACTCTCGACCCAGTTTCTAGGCACGTGCGTGTTTGTAAACACTCTGCTGATGGATGAAGATGTAGGAGGCAAATCAGGGCCTCTTGAAACAAGCAACGCTAGTGGAGATACGAGATGATGATCCTAATAATAGTGATCAAATGCATATTCTAAATGAACTGACAAACAAACATACTGAACAGGTTGTCAACATGAAATGTCAAATCTTGCTTATAGGATTGATAACCTATTAAAGGGGCAGTAGCACGTTTTTTTCGCTCAGATAAGTTGATGAAATGTAATTGAAAAATAATGTCAGCAATAGTAAAACACCCTTCTCTCCTCGGAAAATCAAGTGAAAAATGAGTGTTTGTGGTTCGATAAAGCTGTGGGAATCGATTTTAGTAGTTCGAAATAATAAAATGTGTTCACAATAAAATGGCTGCCATGCAATTTTTAGGAATAATTGGTTTGTGTAATAAGATGTTTTACCCTCTAAAGTAAATATAAATGATATAAACTATCAATTTAAATGGGAAATTTGAAAAAATAAAATTTGCAAAAAATGTGCTACAGTCCCTTTGAAACATGTTGAAGATAAACTTGAAGACATGCATATTCAAAACACTGGAATCGAGACAGAAATCAAAATTAGGCGGAACGGAAAAAACTAGATTGAAACCTTATTTGACAAATCTGAATCCTATTCCAGAAAGAATAATTTAATTTTCTATGGAATACTGTCAGAAATTCCGAAGAATTGTCGGGAGAAAATCAGAAAATTTATCACAGACACGCTTGATAAGCCAAACAATAAAGACATATAAAGATACCAGCCCCCAATAATTGCTAAATTCTTCTCTAGAGATGTGAAAATGCAGTTCTTAAAGCAGCAAAAACTATTCTGAAAGACGATAAAAATGAGGGTGTTTCACAAGTTTTTACAGTAAATGTTCGTGTTCAGAGAAAGCTTTTGATTCCATTCATGACCTATGTACGTGAAGAAGGAAAGTCAGCATTGCTGGTTGATGATTGGCTTATCGTCGACAAGGTTAAGTACCAATATATATGATGAGTCGACTAACAGCATTATCAAAGTGAAAACGAAGACAAGTCCAGATAAACGATCCGGCCTATCTGGTCCTGTGTGTGAGGAATACACGTAATTCCTGTAGGAACACCACAGACCGAATCTATTCTAGGTCAATGCGCTCGATCAGTCGCCGCCACCTTTCAGCATCATTAGGGAAGTGACGTCATTTCTCGCATGGGCGTAAGCACGGGGGGTGGGGTGGAGCCAGCCTTGAGTTCGAGTTTGCTCCACTTTGCTTCAGCTTTGTTTCAGCTTTGTTTTAGCTTTGTTTTAGCTTTGGTTTCAGGAAGCAACTCCCCTTTCGTAAGAAAAGTATGCCTCTCTGGTTATGGTTCAGGTTTCTAAGTTACGATTACATCGGAATTATTCTAAGTTCTCGTAGGTTAATTTGTCTAAGTTCTCAAAGTAGTCTGTAAATTATATTACTAGTTTTTACTTGTAATTATAATAATAGTTTTAACAAGTTTCTGGGTTCTTAGTTTAAAACGTAGAACTGGCGTCACTAAGATTAAACACAGCGTTTGGGAACATCTATTTTCTGCATATATTTTGTGTGTTGTAAACAAATCTTATTGAACTTTAATATACAACCATGTTTTGTCTTCCAAGTTTGTTTTCTGATCGTTACGAATTAATTTCGTACAAGTGAATATTGAATGAGTTACAATGTCGAAGGCGACCGATATTCTAAATTCATGTTTTGAGATGGTCCCTGACTCATAAGTCAATTCGGGACTCGATTATCTGGATGTAATGTTAAATAACTAAGTACAGATAAGCGAGTCTCTTCCTTTGTAACCAAACATGGCTGTGCCCATAGTTTTGTCACTATCATTTTGTTCTCGTTTAGAAGAAGGAAATGATGGTTTATTGACTTCAAATAAAGTTGTAGGTTGATCCACACACATGTTGAGAAAGATTGAACAATTATTCCTGGAGGAACATTTGACTTATAACAAACATCTATAGTTTTAAATTAAACATTAATACTGCTGTTCAGACTTGATATGCTCAAATAGCACTACCCAGACAGTGTTGTCATACTTGATTTGAACGTCAGGACTGGTACAGAGTCGGACTACATTGAAGATGACAGCATCGATTATCGCCCCTAGATAATACAGTTAACGATTGAACGGCCTCGATCCTGCTACCACATCGTAATAGAGACATTTTAGTGAATACTTATGGTAAACAACTTTTAGATTTATGGAAGCTATTTGATTTGAATATTGTCAATGGTTGATTGTCAGAACTTCTGATGATTTCACTTATATTGGTCCATATGATTTTAGAACCCCTGACTATTTCTTTATTGTCTAATATTTCTCCTTTTCTGTCAAATTTTGACCATCTCCCTTATTAGTATCACTAAGCACTGAAACTTTTATGAATCCTACGTCAAGCATGAATGATTTTGTCCTGACAGGATTAGGTTAAGATAGTGATTTGAAAAACATGATGAGTTTAAAACTATGTCAACCCAATCAACTCAATCAGACGACTAACACCGAATCTACAATAAGTCTCATTGTAAAAGGAATAGCACCAAGTTCGGCCGCTGCATATCTTGCCCATTTCGGCCGCCGCACATCCGAAATGTAATTAGCCTAGTTGATATTTAACCTGTTTCGTCCGCCACAATGTCCGCTAACCATTTGTCAGTAAAATTCGCCGGGTAAGTATTTTTACCATTATGCAAATGATCTACCACGAATATAAACTAGCAGGTGTTAAATATTGGTGTCACATGAGTGTCATATTACCTTTATACAAAGATCTAGTTATTCGGACCAAACCAAAACCAGAACAGACGATCGCAATATTTGTACTGAATGCGTTATGTGCAAAAAGGTATTCGGACGGTAACATATTATTTCCATTGACTTGTATGCTAATTTCTTATAGAATATTCAATAAATATTGTTTGTGTTAATATCGTAAACATTCACTCGGCAAACATCGGAAAACATCGGCTTACTTCGGGACAACCCGGATGTGAGCGATCTAGTGTGAGTGACGGATAGCACATGGCGTGCGAGTGTAACCAGAGTGAAGGCAATAAATGTATATACTATATATGTTGGCTGCTAGTTTAACAGTTTGTAGATCATTTTCACATTTATAAAGTATGTGAAATCTTTATAACATGGGAAAAGTTTGTATTAAACGTACATAAATAAACGTAGATAAATCGGATTTCATTAGTAAAAGTGTCGTAAGAAAAAATCCTGAAAATTATGTAGATTATTGAATCTATTCTGTTAAAAGTATTTATCCTAGATTAAATTAACATACAAGTCCATGGAAATAATATGTCACCGTCCGAATATTTTTGTGCACACATTTGAGAGCTCAATCATAAAATTCAACAAATTTACCTGGTATCAATGTTGACTTGTGAAGCTACACTCATTCAGATAAATGATGTACAGATCCAAGTGTAAGCAGTGAATTCATTTCTCAATAAAACTCACAACATATCGATTGTTGTTTTTATTTGATTGGATTAAAATATCTACCACTGAACTGTTCTTACTGGTGTTTTCATAATTACTTACGATAAGATGACACCAATTAATTAAGTGTTAATCCTTTTGTAGTGAGATAATCCGTTAGTGTGTATTCAAGGACATGATTGGTGATAATTAGTGATGATTACAGTTCACTCACTGTTAAATGATATAAAAAGATGAGAAACATTGTGCAATTCATCATTCTCACCATGGAACCAGTCAGATATCCTTGTGTGTACTGCTCTAGAGAGTGTACTTCCAGACAACAATGTCTTCAATGCGTGTGACAAATGGCAGCACAGAATACTGAATAAAATGTTTTGTAAATTTTTTAAAAATTAAATGTAAGATGAACTATGCATGTACCCATTCCCGAAACACTTTTCAGTATATTTTTATATGGATAAAATATGAAGAGACATACACATCGTTTTTATCATTATTTTCCGGATATATATATCCGGTATATTTTTATATGAATATAATATGAAGAGACATACACATCGTTTTTATCATTATTTTTCATTATTTTCCGGATATATATCCGTTTTTGAAAGACATTCCCGAAAACACTTTTCGGCGGCCGAAATGGGTCAACTATCCTCTGATTAACCACCGGACAGCGGACGAAATGGGTAGGATATCAGCGAGACTAATTAACCTTCGGATGAACCGGCGGCCGAACTGGGTTACTTCGAGCGGCCGAACTGGCCTAGCGGCCGGAACGGGTGTGTTCCTGTAAAAGCAGTGTCTACTTGTGGCAAGAATATGCGTTTCTCAAATCAATCATCCAGTTCAGTGCATCCAGAATGGTTAGACTCTGAAGATGAAGAAGTAAAAGCTAGAAAGTATTATTTACTAAACATGTTTATAGTATATCCATAAGACATTTCCATAAATTCAAGTGTGCGGGGAAATGCACCAAAAGAAGACACGACTAAATATGATTATTTGAATGCGAATTTGTGTAAGCTCGAACACTAATGATTGTAAATCATTTAGGAAAATAGTTAAGAAATATGCTTCGAAAATTTAAGGGGAAACTTCAATATCCATGGATGAATGGAAATCATACTTTGAAACCTTAACCCCGCTAAGAATAATAATAATGAAAACACGTTTGATGCCCATATTGGTGGGTTTATTTATGGTCACAACATTGACACTTGTGACAATTGTGGCGGTAAACTCGCTGCTTTGTTTTCGCAAGTTTTGAGGAATGGTCACTTTCCCCGATGTTATTGTGAATTTTAAAAGGCTATTGATTTTGTGAACATAAAACCTATTATATATGTATCATCCCAAATTGGGATACCGTCCATGGGACGGGGTGTATTGAAATATACAAGTAATATTTTTATTTAAATATGAAGTTTGGTGTTTTTATAGATCATTTAGGTATAAACTTTAACAACATGCAATGAAAATTCACTTGGATGTTTATTTACTTGACTTATTGACTTGCATTCATCTGTCCTCCTCGGGGAGTCAATGAATGGTGTCCGGAAAAAAAGTCCTTGGAAAAAAAGTGCCGGAAAAAAAGTCCTAAATTTAACTAGGAAAAAAAGTCCTCCAGAAAAAAGTCCTATTTTATATTTTAGGTAACAGAATATGACAAAATAATACTTTTGTTGTAATTCACTTTATTCAGATTCAACAATAGTAACAATACATAGTAATAACACATTAATTAGCACTAACACATTGTTTACTGATACAATACATAGATCTCCTTATTCAGATAAAACAACATTAATTAGCACTAACACATTGTTTACTGATACAATACATAGATCTCTTTATTCAGACTGTTACAATACATCTTTAATCAGATACAACAACATAGCACTGGTAACACATTGAATACATGAGTTCTGATCGACTGGTTCACTGGACTCTATTCAGTCTGGTGTTCCTGGAAACCCCATTCAGGAATTCAGGGACAGACTTCCTCCCTGACCTAATGTCATTACAGAGTCTTTGCAAGCGAGCTTGCATCTTCACAAAGATCGATTTGGTTTTTTTGGCAGGCATGTTACCGATGGCGTCTTGGGCTATGACAATCTTCACTGTTGTCTGTTCCTTCTGGAACCATTCGATGGTTCTCCACACTGACGGGTGATGGTTTCCTACCAAGTTGAAAAACTTGGTATTCCAACCCTCACAGACATTGTTTGTTCTTGGGTCACCTGCTATGGTTGCCTCATGGACGTTCCAGACGTGTGGTGGGAACATTGGAGGGACTCGCCTCACATTCATGGCGGCTCTTCTTTTCATGGACAATCGGAGTTTGGTGAGGTTGATCTGAGAATCATCTGGTGAGTGGTTGTGTGTCTGGGTGATCTCTGGATTTTCAGTTTGCAGGTTGGTCCAAATTTGGCCCTTGCAGTCCAGACTGGATTTGCGACTGCACTTCCAAACAATCTTGGACTTTCGAGTTGCATGTTTGGTGTACATGTAGCCATCTAACACCAGCTTTAACCCACCCTTGTTGGTCTGAATTACTTCCATGATGTAATAGTTAATATTTGTTGTTGCATTAAGTGCTTAATGTCGCCTTCGCCCGTTAGGCATTTCGGCAGACAGTGTCACATTGACACACATGAAAGAAAAGATTTCCAGAAGGCTAGGGTCCTGGAAAGGGCGTTCCACCTAGGAACTCATGGGGAAGATGTTACCGGGTGTGTCACGAACAAAGTAGGCAGTTCACTTTGTTCAGGCAATTTCTATTTGGCCGTTTGGGTGATATAATTGTGCTGTTAATATTGCGTCCCTCTACTAGGCTGATCTTATAGGCGATTTCTATTACCTGGAGGTGCTAGTGTTTGGGCAGGGAGAAAGACCACAGTGTCAAGGTGGTTGAACATTGTGGTGAAACCTGCGAGCTTCGGCTGGAACCAGCTAGCCAGGGGTGTTACTACATTGTTTTAATGTGGCATTGCACCCCACCTTATTGGCTGTTTATAAGGATGCCGAGCCCCTGGCGGGATTCGAACGAACGTGCCAACCACTGCACTATCCCACCGGACCCGGGGCACATTGATATATTTCTTTCATATACACTGGCCAAGGTCACTTTTCAGGAGGAGGTTGGATAAGGGCTTGTACATTTTTTGATGTTGCGAGTGCGCCAGCAGTAGCTTCGCTGTCAATGTACTTTCTCCAATCTCCTCCCTGAGTGCTTTGCGGGCCATTTCGAACCTAGGACATTCCAGTAAGACATGAGTGACACTGGCCTTGACGTGGCATGTTTGACAATTTAGGTACGAGGAGCGTGTTGCACCGAGTCTAAGTCTGGTGATCATTGTGTCTAACTGCCTGTTGTGTTTCGAGTGCATAGGTCTCGATTTCACACTGGGGCGTAGACTATGAAGCCACCGGCCTTTAGGACTGGTGTCCCATACCTTCTGCCACTTCTTAGAGATTGAGTTTCTGATCATACTTTTGATTTCGCTTTTTGAATAAGGATAATCAGAAATATGCTCTATCTCTAAGCCCTGACGTGCCCGTTTGTCAGCTCTTTCATTGCCTGGAATGTCTATGTGAGACGGTATCCAACATAGCTGTATCTCTTTTCCGTGAATATATTTGAGCTTGTGGAGGAGTTCTAATATATCACGTAGGGTATCTGGTCTACTGGCTGAGTTTTTTGTGGTCAGGGACTCCAGTGCACTAAGGGAATCAGACAGTATTACTATCTGTCTATCTCTTAAATCTCGAGAGATTCTGAGTGCATGGTGTATGGCCTCAAGTTCAGCTGTATATACAGATTGCCCATTGGGGATGCGTACTGAGATACTTTGGGTATCGGATGTGCGAGCAGAGCTAATTAGGATACCATAGGCAGTTCTATTTCTCACTGGGTCCTTTGAGCCGTCAGTGTATATGTGTGCCGCGGACTCATAGAGATTGTCTATCCTGCTAAGCGCAATGCTTCGTAGCAACAGAGGGTTCTCACTTTTTGGCACTTCCTTAGTGAGACTGGTGTCTACATTTGGGGCCTGGAGTATCCACGGGGGTACCAATCCTGTTTTAAGACTTTCAGGGGGGTCTACAGTGTCACACTCGTGTTCTCGCCTTAGCAGTTGCACCCTCAACCCGCATGGCATCATGGAGGGTTTTTTGCGTGCAAGTGCTACGAGGTTCTTACTGAAGATATCCCCCGTCCATATCTTTTTAACCAATGGATTAGTACTCCTACTCCAGAAGTTTAAGGTCAATTGTTCTCTCCTTAGATCGAGTGGGAGCTCCCCTGTTTCCACTAAAAGGGCATGGAGGGAGGTTCTGGGCATTGCTCCCGTCACCAATTTAAGAGCTTTGTATTGAATCGAATCTAGTCGCTTCAGAGTCGATGGGGCAGCACTGTGGTAAGCCTCACACCCATAATCTATTTTGCTTCGAATAAGTGACTTGTAGAGGGTGAGCAACGTGTCACTGTTTGCTCCCCATGAAGTCCCTGACACTGCTCGCATTACGTTCAGGTCGCCTTGACATCTTACTGCCACGTGGTCAATGTGTTTTGACCACGTAAGATGTTGGTCAAAGACGACACCGAGAAATTTCGCTTCTTTCTCGAATGCGACAGTCTTGCCCTTAAGTTGAAGCCTGGGTGTGCAGCTTACCCGGTTGCCTTTCCGTCTGAATACAACCCCCACTGTTTTCTCAGGAGAGATAATGAACCCCCATTTGTCACACCAATTTTCGACACCATCGAGTGATTCCTGCAGCAATGTTCTAATTTTGGAAATCTCTCGGTGTCTCACCCAAACTGCCCCATCATCAGCAAACTTTGAGGTGTTGATATACTTGCGTTCATGTACATGTTCAAAGAGATCGTCTATCATAATGTTGAAAAGCGTTGGGCTGATAATGCTTCCCTGAGGAGTGCCATTATCTAAACTGTGTCGCTCTGACAGTTTATCCCCAACCAACACTGATATTGATCGATTCTCAAGGAAACTTTGAACATAATTTGCCATTTTCCCTTTTATACCAACATTCTCAAGTTTGGAGAGGAGTCCATCATGCCATACCATGTCAAAAGCCTTGCTAAAATCAATAAAGACAGCAGCTAGATATTCTTTTCTTAGTTGCGCAGTCTTTATGTCATTTTCCAGGCGCAGAATATGGTCATGAGATAACAGCCCTTATGACTCTAAGTGGTACCTTAGGCGTTTGTTCACCATTGCCTCCATCGCTTTGCACAAGTTTGATGTAAGGGAAATCGGGCGATAGGAGTTGGCCGAGGCCGCCTCCTTGCCCGGTTTAAGGAGTGGTATTACTGAAGCATGTTTCCATGCGACAGGTACCTCTCCTATATCCCAAATCTTATTGTACAGTTTGATGAGGACGCCGATGATACCATCTGGTAACCTCTTAAGCATCTCATAGCTGACCATATCTTCACCTGGACAAGTTGCTTTTCTGTTATGAATAGCATCTTTGAACTCTTCTACCGTGAAGCTGTAGTTAAAAGATAAGCCACACTGGGGGGGGGGGGGGGGGGGGGGGGGATGTTTGGGTGGTTTGACTAACTTCTCTGACTTTTTAAATCAACAGAGAAGTTATCATTGCTACTGACAGAGGCAAAGTGTTTGGCTAAAGTACTTGCTTTTTCTTTGATTGTTTTAGTGCCAGCTAATTTGGGAATGATCTGTGTTTTGCGTTTCCCTCTTATAGCATGTATTTTTTGCCAGACAGTCCTTGAGTTAGTTTTCTCATTTAACGTGCCACAGAATTCCTGCCAAGATTTTATCTTAGCTTTTGAAATTAATTCTTTGACTCGTTGCCTCGCCAGACATACTTCTCCTTTAGCAGATCGGTCACGTTTAGCCCTGTTCAATGCCTTTTTCCTAAGTTTTCGCGCTCTGGCTATTTCCTGATTCCACCAGGGGACCAATTTTACTCGTCCCCCTGATTTCCTGTTGTTGCATTAAGTGCTTAATGTCGCCTTCGCCCGTTAGGCATTTCGGCAGACAGTGTCACATTGACACACATGAAAGAGAAGATTTCCAGAAGGCTAGGGTCCTGGAAAGGGTGTTCCACCTAGGAACTCATGGGGAAGGTGTTACCGGGTGTGTCACGAACAAAGTAGGCAGTTCACTTTGTTCAGGCAATTTCTATTTGGCCGTTTGGGTGATATAATTGTGCTGTTAATATTGCGTCCCTCTACTAGGCTGATCTTATAGGCGATTTCTATTACCCGGAGGTGCTAGAGTTTGGGCAGGGAGAAAGACCACAGTGTCAAGGTGGTTGAACATTGTGGTGAAACCTGCGAGCTTCGGCTGGAACTAGCTAGCCAGGGGTGTTACTACATTGTTTTAATGTGGCATTGCACCCCACCTTATTGGCTGTTTATAAGGATGCCGAGCCCCTGGCGGGATTCGAACGAACGTGCCAACCACTGCACTATCCCACCGGACCCGCGGCACATTGATATATTTCTTTCATATACACTGGCCAAGTTCACTTTTCAGGAGGAGGTTGGATAAGGGCTTGTACATTTTTTTATGTTGCGAGTGCGCCAGCAGTAGCTTCGCTGTCAATGTACTTTCTCCAATCTCCTCCCTGAGTGCTTTGCGGGCCATTTCGAACCTAGGACATTCCAGTAAGACGTGAGTGACACTGGCCTTGACGTGGCATGTTTGACAATTTAGGTACGAGGAGCGTGTTGCACCGAGTCTAAGTCTGGTGATCATTGTGTCTAGCTGCCTGTTGTGTTTCGAGTGCATAGGTCTCGATTTCACACTGGGGCGTAGACTATGAAGCCACCGGCCTTTAGGACTGGTGTCCCATACCTTCTGCCACTTCTTAGAGATCAAATTTCTGATCATACTTTTGATTTCGCTTTTTGAATAAGGATAATCAGAAATATGCTCAATCTCTAAGCCCTGACGTGCCAGTTTGTCAGCTCTTTCATTTCCTGGAATGTCTATGTGAGAAGGTATCCAACATAGCTGTATCTCTTTTCCGTGAATATATTTGAGCTTGTGGAGGAGTTCTAATATATCACGTAGGGTATCAGGTCTACTGGCTGTGTTTTTTGTGGTCAGTGACTCCAGTGCACTAAGGGAATCAGACAGTATTACTATCTGTCTATCTCTTAAATCTCGAGAGATTCTGAGTGCATGGTGTATGGCCTCAAGTTCAGCTGTATATACAGATTGCCCATTGGGGATGCGTACTGAGATACTTTGGGTATCGGATGTGCGAGCAGAGCTAATTAGGATACCATAGGCAGTTCTATTTCTCACTGGGTCCTTTGAGCCGTCAGTGATTTCCTCATTTCATTGCATCTATATACCCTCATTTGGAAGCCAGTGTTTTCATTTACAATATCCAGACAAAGGTTGAGTTCATTCACTCAGAAAAAATCACATGAGACTCACATCACATATACCCTCGATTGGTGCTTAATTAATCCCTGATTGATCCTTATTCAATATAACATGTGATTCAATTCATTGAAATAAACTCACATTTTCTTAATTCTTAATTAAGCCTCTTAAAGTAAAGTCTTAAAGTTAATTATCCATATTTAGATATCACAACATCCTTCTTGATACCTCAAGTACAAACAATTCATGTTTTCTTAACAATATCTTTGATGTTAATGTCTATTTAACCTGTTTTTATAGTAATAGGACTTTTTTTCCGGAGGACTTTTTTACCGGTACTTTTTTTCCAAGGACTTTTTTTCCTATAATCTCAATGAATATATCATACGTTGATCAAAACAATGATTTAAACACAAATAAATGGGACAAATAAATACAGTTTGCAAAGAACTTAATCAAAATTTAAAATGGAATCGCTATTTAAATATTTCACAGTCGTTATATTTATGATGAAACTTCATAAATGGACTGAAACGGGGTACACTCAAATCAAATGACATATACGATTTATTGTTCACAGTTATTCATTTTAAGATACAAACTGATTTAAACACAATTATATTTTTAAAAACATATATTTTGTTCATACTATTTCGACATAAAATTTTTATTGTTATCTAAAGATTATAAGTGGTTGTATCTATGATGCAACGATCTAAGTTATGGTAACGGGGTATGGCAGATACAATGTTTCCCCCTCAAAGTTATTCATTTTAGGTATTTTTTGTTACTCTTGAAAACGTTAATGTTAGTTACTTTGGATATATCACGATTCAATTTGACATACCTGTTGTTGACGAACGAAATCCTTGTGAGTCCTTTTAAAACAATCCATGTATAATCCATCAACCTGCACCGAACACTGTGAATATGTAAATGTGACAGCCTGATGTCAAAGAGAATTGACCATCCTGAAGATGTGTGACACTGAGTCCTTCATAAGCCCAAGTAATCAGTTATGAATGGACACCAATTAGGCCACGCTCACTGGTGTGAGGGTAAAACAACATATAGAGTGTATATTGTCTAAACGCAACGTTACCTTGTTTGTTTAATCTTATCTAGTTACTTGATTGATAGAATAGAAGAATACCCGTGTGGTTGATTTAAAACTACCAACTCTTAAATCTTATTTGATTTGAAGACTAATATTCTCATAATATATGATGCTATTATACCTCTAATAAATACTTAATGACACTTTCAAAACGTGTCATTGTAAGTGTTATTGACCCCTCACTCTCAGAAATGGCCGTCCCAACTTGGAATTTCTATCAGTTTTTTTTTATAATTCATAAAATATACAAACTAACTTTTTTTAAAATCAAAGGCGTATATTCTTTATTCTATGTTGCTCCTACAACTGTAATAAATATTATATGGCACTTTCAAAACGTGTCATTGTAAGTGTCATTGACATATCACTCTCAGAAATGGCCGTCCAAACTTGGAATTTCTATCAGTTTTTTCTTATATCTCATTAAATATAATGATAATATAAGTAGGACTTTGGCAAAGAGTTATCAATACTGGAGTCTCTGCAAACAGGTCATTTGCAATTTGTATGATAATATCAAATCCTATTTCCTGTTTTCACTGTTTAAAAATATTGTTGACACATATTTAGAGACTAGTGACTGGTTAAGTTTATAAATTGAGGATTTGTAAAGATTTTATTTTACTATATGCTGATGACGTGGTTTTATTTACTGAAAACATTGTTGACTCTTTTAGAGAATGTGTAAAATGGAAGTTAACAGTGAATATTGAAATGACTAAAGTAGTTATATCTGGCACTGGAACTGTAAAATTTAATTTTGGTGACGTAATTTAAAAACATTTTGATACTTATATTATCTTTGTTTAAAGTTTCCTAAGAATAGGAAATTAAATGTTGCAATTAAATCACTAAGATGATAGGTCTGGTCTGAAAGCATTGTTTTGGCAGTTATCAAAAACAAGAAATTTACATTTATCAGCAGATTGTGTATTTGAAGCATTTGATCATATGGTCTTGGCAATTTCACTATAGCTGTGAGTTATAAAGTCCAAGAAATTATGTAAAATAGAATTAGTACATAGGATCTTTATTAAAAATGTAATTTTACATAAAAGTATATCGTGCTATTAATTATATGGCATTATGGGAATAATGCATTTGAGTGTCATTATTAAAAAGAAGGATATATCCTGTTGGTACCGAATTTATCAATTATGAAAATAGACATAAACTTACATGTAAAGTGTATACTATATTACTAACAGTTGACAATAGTACTGAATACCTGAATACTGTGCATGCGTTGAAAATACATTCTCCGCAATCTTTTAAAATTTTCTTCAATTTAGAAAGTGGTAAGCTTCCCAAAGTTTATTGAGGCAATAATGGGGATGACTACCGAGCTCTGGAGAGTAATACTGGAGGTTTCATGCCTCCAAAGGACATAAACGGATAAGCTGAGTACTCAAATACTCATGTCAGACACGATGGTTGCCGGGCATGAGTGTCTGTTTTTCCTCCACCATGCTCCTGACACTAATATATATATATGATACTTATCATTCTATTTATAACCCATGAGTCATTTCGGAGCTATTTTGAGGCAGAATGCCCTATTTTGTTTACTTCAATAGTGTAATCTGTCTCACTTTTCACTACTGCACGTTCTTCACGACATGCACGTCGTGCACGGACTTGTCACTCTCGACCCAGTTTCTAGGCACGTGCGTGTTTGTAAACACTCTGCTGATGGATGAAGGTGTAGGAGGCAAATCAGGGTCTATTAAAGGGGCAGTAGCACGTTTTTTCGCTCAAATAAGTCGATGAAATGTATTTGAAAAATATTTCACTAATAGTAAAACACCCTTCTCTCTTCGGAAAATATAGCTAAAAATTACTGTACATGGATCAGTTAAGCCATGGGAATCGTTTTTGTCATTAGAAATTTAAAAAATGTGTTCACAATAAAATATCATTATAAATGGAAAATTTGAAAAAATAAAATTTGCAAAAAACGTGCTACTGCCCCTTTAAAACAAGCAACACTAGTGGAGATACGAGGTGATGATCCTAATAATAGTGATCACATGCATATTCTAAATGAACTGACAAACAAACATACTGAACAGAAAAAACATAACAGGTCGTCAACATGAAATGTCAAATCTTGCTTATAGGATTGATAACCTATTAAAACATGTTGAAGATAAACTTGAAGACATGCATATTCAAAACACTGGAATCGAGACAGAACTCCAAAATCAGGCGGAACGGAAAAACTAGATACAAACCTTATCTGACAAATCTGAATCCTATTCCAGAAAGAATAATTTAATTTTCTATGGAAAAATACTGTCAGAACTTCCGAAGAATTGTCGGGAGAAAATCAGAAATTTATCACAGACACGCTTGATAAGCCAATCAATAAAGACATCAAGTTTGATGTGGTTCATAGACTGAGATCTTAAACATCCCAGCCCCCAATAATTGCTAAATTCTTCACTAGAGATGTGAAAATGCAGTTCCTAAAGCAGCAAAAACTATTCTGAAAGACAATAAAAAAAGGGTATTTCAAAAGATTTCACAGTAAATGTTCCTGTTCAGAGAAATCTATTGATTCCATTCATGACCTATGTACGTGAAGAAGGAAAGACAGCATTGCTGGTTGACGATTTGCTTATCGTCGACAAGGTTAAGTACCAATATGATGAGTCGACTAACAGCATTATCAAAGTGAAAACGAAGACAAGTCCAGATAAACGATAACGGTCCGGCCTATCTGGTCCTGTGTGTGAGGAATACATGTAATTCCTGTAGGAACACCACAGACCGAATCTATTCTTAGTCAATGCGCTCGATCAGTCGCCGCAATCTTTCAGCGTCATTAGGGAAGTGACGTCATTTCTCGCGTGGGCGTAAGCACGGCTGATGGGGTGGGGCCAGCCTTGAGTTCGAGTTTGCTCCACTTTGTTTCAGCTTTGTTTTAGCTTTGTTTTAGCTTTGGTTTCAGGAAGCAACTCCCTTTTCTGGTTATGGTTCTAGTTTTGGTTTGGTTTCTAAGTTACGATTACATCGGAATTATTCTAAGTTCTCGTAGGTTCATTTGTCTAAGTTCTCAAAGTAGTCTGGAAATTATATTACTAGTTTTTACTAGTAATTATAATAATAGTTTTAACAAGTTTCTGGGTTCTTAGTTTAGCACGTAGAATTGGCGTCACTTAGATTCAACACAGCGTTTGGGAACATCTATTTTCTGCATACATTTTGTGTGTTGTAAACAAATCTTATTGAACTTTAATATCCTAGCATGTTTTGTCTTCCAAGTTTGTTTTCTGATCGTTACGAATTAATTTCGTACAAATGAATATTGAATGAGTTATAATGTCGAAGGTACAGTGATGGCGACCGATATTCTAAATTCATGTTTTGAGATGGTCCCTGACACATAAGTCAATTCGGGACTCGATTATCTGGATGTAATGTTAAATAACTAAGTACAGATAAGCGAGTCTCTTTCTTTGTAACCAAACATGGCTGTGCCCATAGTTTTATCACTATCATTTTGTTCTCGTTTAGAAGAAGGAAATGATGGTTTATTGACTTCAAATAAAGTTGTAGGTTGATCCGCACACATGTTGAGAAATGTAAATCATTTTGGAAAATAGCTAAGAAATATGCTTCGAAAACTTAAGGGGAAACTTCAATATCCATGGATGAATGGAAATCATACTTTGAAACCTTAACCCCCTAAGAATAATGATAATGAAAACACGTTTGATGCCCATATTGGTGCGTTTATTTATGGTTACAACATTGACACTTGTGACAAGTGTGGCGGTAAACACGCTGCTTTGTTTTCGCAAGTTTTGAGGAATGGTCACTTTCCCCGATGTTATTGTGAATTTTAAAAGGCTATTGATTTTGTGAACATAAAACCTATTATATATACTACTTAATAATGGAATACATGGACAAGTTTATAAAGTTCTAGAAAGGTTATATCACATGTTAAATCAGGAGTTTTTTATTAGTGGTGGAAAGAAACTGTCTGATTCTTTTGACTGTACTGTCAATGTGCGAGAAGGTTGTACTTTACGTCTTATTTTATTCTCTTATTATTTAAATACCTATCTGTTGACAAGACATATTATGCCTTGCCTCCACAGGTAGCTATAGGGGCTAATCCAACCTTAACACAGACGAAACTTGTGTCGGGAATGGTAAAATCCCACCCTAGGGGCAGTAACCCTGCGGTCTCGTGACGTCACTCCCATAATTCCTCACTCACTTTTGGTCTCGACTTCAGTTCTTTTAGCGTGTTTTATCACTTTTACTTCCTAGTGCCATTCTGAATAAAGTAGAGGTTTTTGTTACTATATCTGTTGTATTGTTCATGCAGTTTACCCTCGGTAAAATATGTTTTTGTCGACGTTGTTGGTCGTGAGGATTATGATTTCTCACAATCAGTTCCAAGAATGCAAGGAACTTTCCTCCCTGTTACATAGATATGTCCTCCTTGCACAAAATTTCTCAAAATTGAATGAATGTGGTACCTTTGTGGTTCCCAATCGAAAAAGTGACCTTTTCAACGCTCCCTAAAACGACTCGATCGTATTTGTATGGGTTCCTGTTTCGGGGTCCTTGAAGTTAAAGGAATGATTTAACTTTCAAAAGTCTTCTTTGGTAAGACAGTCATAGGCTTTCCAGCAATCGCTTATGATTGTGGTGCCCGGTTTTATGTGCTTTTTGATGATGGGTATCAGCGTAGTTAAATCACGTTTATCAATACAAGCAAATAAACACTCCTTTGAATCTCTGTCAATTTCCCCGAAAACCCCTCTTCCCTCGATTAAACTTCCTTTTCCCAAACTTCGATTCATCAATTTCAACCGCCCTTCAAACCCCTCTGATCGTAGCACACACACACACTTTTCTACAGAACTGGAACCAGTCCACAGATGTATTGCACGACGTAACATCGACGTAACAAGTTCACGGTGAACAAAATCTTGCGAAAGTTTCCACATCCAACAATAGGTTACAACAATATATAACCACATTCAAGTTTGCTGTTTTCAAACCATGAATGGAAATATTTTGCTGCACGATTATTTATTGCATATCCAACACCACCCGTCCTTATTGCAGCTTCTTTCCTTGCATAAAATGTTTTTTTCCAATGAAACATTTAGCCCATGTTTTTACTTCCTAGTTTCCGAATAGTCCCTTGTTTCTTAAAAATCGAAAAAGTTCCTCTTTGTCTTCGGATTTTCTAAGTACGTCCCACAATCTCAGTTTTACTGACCTGAAGTAACACAAAAAATCCCATTTTATGGTTTATTTTTTTCTTTTTAATGACGCTTTCTTTTTTTCGAATTTAACTGCCCTGCTTCCCTATTATTTAAAGTGCCCGTGACATTATACAAAAGGGTTTTAAGCTTTACGGTATTCTGTAGGTATACCAAATGGGCAAGGTAGGTTAGTTATCTTCTGGACATGGGATTATGTGTCAGTCGTACTTATCATTCATGGATCAAAATATCTTCTTTTGGAGTTTCTTTTTCCAGCATATTTTATTGATTTATGATATCAAGTAAAGAAAATAAAAAGTAAAAAAATACTTAACCTGGTCACGTGTCATACCATTTTTATGACAATGTTTGTGGAATCGGTATTCATCTGACTCAACTAAACAACTATTCACGTGGTAAACAATGACGTCTCACTAATCATCCTTGGGTTTTCTCTATGCTTTCACCAGATATACTTCGAAAGACAAGAAACACATAGTCCAACTTATGTATTTATTTATACACTTAATGTCCCACCATATCCTTAGGCAGCGGGTGTGTGGTGAAAACGGTTGATAAGAGACTGGCCTCTGAAAGGAGACAAAACCATTTCTTTCAAAATAATTACACATCGTTTAAAAATATATGTTTATGGACAACAAATTAATATGAAAATATATCTATGACCTTCCACTTGTTTTTTGCATAACTTGCATAACACGTAAAACATTGATTTTGTAAAACATTGATTCAAAATAATTAGCAGTTTTGCAACGATTCTTAGGATTTTTTAATGTTAAAGGTATACATATTTGTGTTTCCATTGTTAATTCTACTCACTCCTTGCACAAGAAATCGCATGCTGTATCAAGCAAATCATTCGTAAAGACGACAACACATTCCGATTCACACTGTTGTTCGGTGACGTCAGATCCAAACTTGGCAACCAGCATCTCCACGAACTTTCTTATTTCCGCTTGGTCAAGAACTGTGGATATAAATCGTTTGTTGATCTGAGGAATTATATATATCAAAACATACACGGTGGCTCCTGCAATAACTAACCGCCGATTCTTGTTTATATAGGTTCTGTTCTAATCGGAAATGTGCATCACATTACAAAAACTTACTTTTCACCAGACATACAGCTGCTGAACAAAGGTGTGTTACATTAGAAACACTCATACCATGTTTCATTCTCTTCCAATAAAACTTATAAACATGTTCTGTTCTATTCATAATGAGGTAGTCAAATAAGTTTAAATGCAAATATGGCAAGGAGTCTGTTGATGCTATGCAGATATTATTGCTAAAGTTTCATATATAATGCTATAGGTATTAACAGTCCGTCTAAGTGAGTTCATTCCTGTTTTCCATATGAGGTGCAAAAGAAAGAATATCACTCAGTTGTTTTCCATTAATTCATTATTTTAAAGAAATAAGATACATTTGATTATGGCACGATACAATACCACCTTTCGACAGTAGTTTGAATGACTTAATTAGTGACTGTTTTATTGTTTAACTTAAATATTTAAAGTATTTAAAGTATACGGGGGTAATACATGAAATCTACACCAACATGACCCCTACCATGTTCAAAATGTTGTAAATGTGTGCAGGACGAGGCACATTTATTGATTTTCACACAGAGTATGTCTTGTATGTCGATGAACAGTTGTGTTTTGTCAAAATTAATTTGGGGGAATTTCAACATTTAATTTTTTATTTTTTATTTTTTTTTTTTTAAACGCGTAGAGGTATTCTTGAACTGATTTAATGTTTTGGACTAATTTGCCAAACTAGTCAGTTTTTTAATACGACGTCGAAAACTCCAGATATGTGACTTTGAAAAGTATACATTTGATAAATACAACTGAGTGATATACTTTCTTTTGCACCTCAGTTTATCTTACAGTTAATATGTATAATCAGGGAAGAGTCAGGATACGAAAACGAATTGTCTAGCGATTGCGATATGAATTATGTTGTGTTATGAAGAGTGATTTTGAATGGCACCATTACCCTCTGTTCGAAGGTAAAGGTCAAACAACATGGCGATTGATCGATCGATCGATAGCACCTTTCTGGTAATAAAACCGAGGGGACAAGGTAAGGATCACAACATAATTCATTTCAAGAGTCGGGATATGAAAACGAATTGCCTATCGATTGCGATATGGGTATGTTTGTCGTCGACATCACGTTTTCCATTAACTCATTAAATATGCCATCGAATAGATTGCTAAAAATGTGTTATAATATGATGATTTTATATGATAAAAATGGAAAATGTAATTTGGTTACAGACGACAAAAATGTGTTATTTTCAACTGGTTTCAATAATATATGGATGAAACAATGCTTGGACTCTCATTCAAAGTTTCTCATATTCTTTAGACAGAGGCTAAACGATATATATTTGCAAGACTGTCTTAACCACTTACCTGTATCAAATACATGTTTTTTATTACAAAATGTTTCAACAATCTATATGTAATGAAAGTTATTTACCCTCTTTAAATGTTCGGAAATATTGAATCTCCCTAACAAAAATTGTGTGCTCATGTCATGATTTGCAGGTAGATATACTGAATAAAAAAGGGAAGATAGAATTTATAAAATGTGCAATTTGAATTTAATTGAAGATGAATATCATTTCCTTTGTAGATGTCCAGCTTACCACACTTTAAGAAATAGGCCATGTAAACAGAGCAATGAAACAAACGTTTGTTCAGTAGCTGTACACTGATACAACGATTCCAACTGAGTGCATTGAAACACAGGAGGTATAGTTGGATTGTGTTATCTGGCCATGATCGTATCAGGGCGTTGATGATCTAGGACATTTATTTTTACCTCATTAGTTGTATTTTTCATTGATACGTATTTTTCCCAGACCGAAGGAATCTGGAATTATACGCCCAGGACGCAGTGTCGAAAGTTGATGGTCGCCTTAGGCCAAACAAGTCAAGAAATGGGAATAACAGGGATCCGAGATGAGACCATATTAATTTTACACCAACAATGAATGTACCAAATGTAGAAAACATGTACTCACTGGTGTTCAGGAATAATCGTTTCTCTGCAAACACGAGGGGAAGAAGACACAGAATAACGATAGCAAGCTTCATCTTGAGGCTGTAAACGAGTTGTCTGTCATAAGTGCAGGTATTAATCATATAGGTATACCCCATCGATGTAAATAAAGTATTATTATTATCAAGGTCACGAGAACAAAGATTATAACCTCAGTTGGTGAAATAAAAGTTATGGTTAAGGTTACATTGTGTGTTCAATCAAGGTTAAGTTAAGTAGGTCAAAGAAAATGACTTTATTTCAATCGTCTTATATGTCCATACCTGGTGTTCTGATTATATTCATCAGATACACATCAAAATCACATGTGTATCACTGATGTATATCCAATGCACGTGCAAAGTAACAGAAAGATTGATCGTAAACTATTTGAGAAGCTATTTTCAGAACACCGGTACTGTCAGTCGGATTTAGGAAAGCCAAGCACTACACCAAAGGCCATTACTCTCAAAATATATATCTGAATCACTCCAGAAAAAACACATGTGTACCACTGATTTATATCCAAAGTATGTGTAAAGTTTCAGAGAAGATTTATAAACAAACTGGGAGAGGAGTTTATTACTTCAAAAAACAAACTGCTGTAGTGATACATGACCATGTTAGTAAACCGAAAATACATAGTTATTAGTTATAAGGTTATAGAAAGTCAAGTCAAATAAAGGGATTAAGTGGAATGTATTGATAATTTCATGTGTATTCTGGTACCAAAAGGCCTTACCTTATAGTATTATACGTTTGTTTATACATAATCATTCATGGCACTACATGGTTTCAATGACCAAATGCGTAGAAAATATACATCGACAGTTTTTAAAGGTATATCAGAAGCCAAAATTAAAATTTCTGTAGATGGACATTTTCCCGTTACTTATTATTTTAGAATGTTACTATATAAATTTATACTATGAACTAGAATTTAGGTTACAGGAAATCAGTTTTATACAATAAAACTTTTATAGAGTTCGTTATAGCCGGCTCAATAATGAGTGTTAGATCAATTATATCTCGGTTTCCAAAAATGTATGTTGATATATTAAGAACTTAAGGTTATTGTCACTATACATTTATACCAAAGAACACATTTATTCCCTCCATTCAAATTGTTTTCATTTGTAGCAACAAATATTTTTTAAAATATTTTGAATAATAAGGAATAAATCAAAGCAGTATTTATCTGACAAAAATGAAGCTATTGTTTTTGTAGCTTATCATGTATTACATTATTCATTATCTCTTAGGTATAGCCTGATATGAAATAACAACTCATCGGGCAGTCACTAAATTTATATTCCAAAAACGTCAATGTATACCACAATTTTAATCATCACGGAACAGGCCAGAAAAAAGGTGTCATATGTGTCAGGACCAATTGCAAATTTTGATCCCCTAGAAACAAGATATTTTCCCCGATAAAATTTCAGCTTTGAGGATGCAATGGTTCTGGCGAAGAATTCAAAAGCGTGAAAAACTTAAGGACAGCGCCTTACAGATGGATGGTTGAACAGACAAATGACTAAAAGCCCATCTGGATTTGCAGGGCTTATGAGCTAAAAAGTACAAGTGAAAGAAAGTATTTCATCTGACAAGATTACGTTATGTATGGAGAAGTGCTCCGAACACTTACCGTTTTCAAGAGGATGTGTGTTGAATTTACAATGCATTTAATAGTTATTCGTTATCTTAACAGATGTCCAAATCGTCCATACCTGTAGTTCTGAATATATTTATCAGATACACCCAAAAAGCACATGCGTATCACTGATGTATATCCAATGGACGTGCAAAGTTTCAGAAAGATTGATCATAAACTATTTGAGAAGCTATTTTCAGAACATAGGTACTGTCAGTCGGATTTAGGAAAGCCAAGCATTATATCAAGGGCCAATACTCTCAAAATATATATCTGAATCACCCAGAAAAACACATGTGTACCACTGATTTATATCCAAAGTATGTGTAAAGTTGCAGAGAAGATTTATAAACAAACTTGGAGAGGAGTTTATTTCTGTACACAGGTACCCTTGTACGGACGCATGGACAGACGGATCGTTTGCGCTATGTTAAAAACTGCTGTAGTGATACATGACCATGTTAGTAAACCCAAATACATAGTTATTAGTCCAAACACACAAACATTACATTGTTAAAGTTGACCATGATGAACTTTAGAGGCAAGGTTATAGACAGTCAAGACAAATAAAGGGATTAAGTGGAATGTATTGACAATGTAATGTGTATTCTGGTACCAAAAAGGTCTTACCAAGCATTATACGTTTCCTTATACATAATCATTCTTGACACAACATGGTTTCAATGCACAATAGCGTAGAAAATATACATCGACAGTTTTTATAGTTATGCCAAAGCCAAAATTAAAATTTCTGAAGATGGACATTCTATTTTCCCATTACATATTTCTTTAGAATGTTACTATAGAAACTATACTAGTCTTTAATTGCATATAAATGACATTTTTTAGAAGTTCTTTGCTCTTCAGTGTATTTAAATATCTACCTGCCTCAAGTAAAAGTTCATGATTTGAGCTCGTGCTTGACGTATTTGATATTTTGTAACATTTAAACAATATGGAAAAGTAAGAAACTCAGACGAATGAAAAGGCTGACAATGGACAACAGACAACAGACGGACGGCGAATGAGCTCAAGATGGTCAAGTGGAAAACAATTATGAAGAGATATAAAGAATTGCTCCTAACACTTACCGTTTTTAATAGGCTGTGTATGGCATTCACAATGTATTTTATAGTTATTCATTATCTCGACAGCTGTCCAAATCTCAGCCTCTCCTTATTTCAGATTAAAAACTGCAAGGAAATCATTCGATAGGTCACAGTCCTATCAGTATTAATGGTCATGTAGTCAACGTATTTTAGTAAAACATGTTGATGTTTCTCAGGACCGACACGGAGATTAAATATGTTACTTCAATGCTTCATAAAGATGGTAGGTTGAAATATAACTGAACATTCAAACAAAATATCACCACATCAACATCCACACCATGAGACCATGATATCTAAGATGAGGGGTGTGCACATATAATTTCATTTCACAGAACGTTCAATATGTTAGGGAAAGTATATAAGTACTTAAATCAGTAGTACAGACAGTTTGCGTTTCAGAAAGAATGCAACAGACTTCAATAGATGTACATTAGTTGTTGTTAAAAATTGACTTTTAAAATGACTTTAATAGAAAAATGACCTTGAATAAAAACAAAAAATGACTCATCAAAACACTGACTTTGATTAAAAATATGAATTAAATGGAAAAATGACTTTGACTTTGATAAAAAAAAACTTAGACAGTCGAAATTCTATGCAGACATCAACATCTGAAAATAAATAAGGCTAACAGCCAGGTTGTATGTTGTTGAACAAATGCTTATGAGTTTTGTGTATGCTTGGAGGTGGAAGCTTAGCTCCTCTTCTCCAACTGTGACTATGTAGAATCGTTCCTCTTCTGACGTGTGCCAATACTTCAGCTGTAGCCTCTTCAATTCTACTGTTATCAACAACGAAACAAAATCTGAACCAACAACAGAAATCAACAAAACAAAATCTGATATCTGATTAAGACCATAACGCCTTGATGATAGGATATTGAAAGAGTGGAACAACTAAGCCACCCTCCAAGCATACAGGGGGCGGGATAGCGCAGTGGTTAGCGCGTTCGGTTTCGGATCAAGAGGTCCGAGGTTCGAATCCCGCCAGGGGCACGGCAACTTTGTCTGTAGTAGAGAACTGTTCTACACACAGTTTGGGTGCAATGATACACTGAATTTCAGTGTAGTACCACCCATGGTTCGCTAGAACCAGCCGATGCTCGCAGGTTTCACCGCAATGCATAGCCAAATGGCGTTGCGGGCTTTCTACCTGCCATAATACTAGCAGCTGCGATATAAGTGAAATACTCTTGAAAGCGGCGTTAAACCCCAACTCACCTCACCTCACCTCACCTCACCTCACCTCCAATCTCCGGATGATGTTCCCATCACAGGGTTCCAAATATCGTAATAACGGCACACTATAATCTTGAAAGGGAAGTAATAAGATATTTATCTTATTCATCTAATCGCTGATAATTAGTGACTTTGATGCACGTATACTGACAGTAAGTGATTTGCGTGAATAAGCAACATCATAGGTCAAAAGTCAGGAACATATCAAGGAATGTATAAATACCAGATCTTTTTTCAACATAATGGACATTCAGGAGAAGATGTTCTCAAGGAACACTTTGTAATCATAACTCTGGGAATCATCATCCATTTTTTTTGTTAACAGACGTGAGGCCAAAAAAGTGGTATTGGTGAACAGCAGTGTTGTGTATTATGTATTTGTATCACACGAATAATCAGTTGTAAATAAAGACTGACAGGTGTTAGATTTATCATGTTACTACAGTGTACGTTTGGGAATTTAACTCCAAAAACTACTTGAGAAATTATAAAACTAAGCAGAACGTCTTCAGTGCTGGGTCATAATTTTAGCTCGCGCCATATATATATATATATATATATATATATATATATATATATATATATATATATATATATATATATATATATATATATATATATATATATATATATTATATTGCTACACTCCAAGAACATATGATAAAATTGTTTTGTCATATTCGTTGCAAAATGTGCATTTTGGGTTATCAGCGTAATCTATTTTATCGAGGAAATGTGTTGTTGGCAGTATTCTGTGGGTTATTATATACTGTAAGCATCTCAAATCGGTACTAGGAGAGTACATTTATTTACAATAAAGCTAAAACATTCCCAATCCGGATAAGTGTCATTCCAATCAGTGACGTATTCCCATTGATCATAGCTTAAAGGTGCATCCATTGGGTTTCATAAAATTATATTTGCCTTTAATGCATGCCAACATACAATATGTGCTGATATCAGTTCAAATAATTTCACCCAACTTGCATATTCATCCCCTATTGCCAAAAATATAATAATTACTAGTTTCGAATGAAAATCGAGCAACATCATTATGCATGTGCAGAAACCGAAACTACACGTTTCATTTACATGCACAGTAGTTATATGACCTATTGAACATTATCAACCCAAATTTGACATTCTGTCTGGTTTAAATAAGATTCCAAAATTACGTTTGACTCAATGGCGCGCGCCACACGCGGTGCATTGTCCGGTTTTCGATCAGAAATTGATACTCTCACCTTCATAACGTCAATATACTAAGTCGACTATCATAAAAATGGTAGTTTTCGGTAAAAGTCGGTACTCCTCGATAAAATAAGACCATTTATAACGTTTGGAATATGTGACCTCAACAACACAATGGATGTACCTTTAAGCAAAGCAAAGCAAAGTTCAACAACGTGAGTCAAGTAATAGATCGTAAATTTTCTGGTGACCTAGAAGAGTGTTTGTGCTTTCGATAGTAAAAGGGTATACAGGATTGCACAGTTTACACTGTCTAGTATGTCTTAAGAGTTGGCATAATATGAAAATGCACATTCATTGCCTTCATTAGTAAGAAAGTATGTATCAATTGCGTTCTTTCAAGAAAACAAACAAACAAAAACATTTGGTCAGGACATTATTTCACAGTTGATTTGTTAGATAAGTTATCGAAATTTTGGAAATAAATACTAGATGATAAACAGTTGTTTATTTAAAAAATAAACCTTTTTAATTTCCTGTGGTTTGGAAACATACATGTAAATTACTGTCAGTGTCACGGACTGCTTTGAAATGACCAACAAAATGATTGACATTTGAAATGGGCTGCGTCTGACCGTCCGTCTGTACGTTTAGAAATTGCTTCTGTATAGCAGATTTAAAAAAAACCTTGTACATGTTCCTTTTGGCATTTTCGACTTTTTTCAATTTTGGTTTTCCCGTTTCCATGGAAACGCAACTTGGACTAAAAAAACGTACGTTATAGCTCAATGAAACTTTATTTTCAAATGTTTTACTAAGTTCTTTTCAGCAGGTGTACATACAAAAGTGATGCACATATAAGAGACCTGAGACACAATTATTATTACTGGAAATTGTTTTTAAAACATAATTTCGCACGGAAAGAAGCCAAATCATTGTTTTTAATGTAATAATGTTTTCAACTTTTGGTACATCCATGACAATGTTTACACGACTTTCTATGGATATTTTAATTTGTTGGATGTATTGTAATGATAAGACTAATATCAGAATATAGGTAGAGAATCTCACCAAGGTGTCATTAACTGATTATGTAAACGGATTATGACGATTTGATTGTAGCGGTATCTACAATGTACATGTAGGCCAAAATAAACATAATATTACAAATCCTGTTTCTATTTGTATATTTCGTTGGGCAATAAATATTACGGCAAATTATCAACGCTCCTTTGTTTTCTATCTTTCGATGAATATGAATTAGGAGGATTGAAAAACACTAGTGTTATCTAATTACAACAAAGAGTGAACTACCTTTGAACGTCGCAACAGTTAAATAAAGAAGTTGATCATACATAATTATTATTATCTCCTTCAAGACTAGTTTTATTTTTAGTACACGTTGTAAGGCTTTGCTTACTATTTTATTATATAGAGATATCATTAGTTTATCTTAATAAAGAATATGAAATATAGTTGAAAAACATATAACAACAATTGTTTGCCACTAACATGGCAATGGCCCCCGCCGGTGACATTGATCAGTGAGACACATCATTGGAGCTACTTTATATCTTGCATTACTGGTAAAAAGTGCCATGATGATCAGCATATTTTAAGACTTTGCTTGGGTTCATGATATATCGTGTTAATAAGGGTTCTAAAAGTGGTCAAAGTGTTGTGGTGACCTTGAAAATAAGGTCAAGGTCACCAAAATGTACTGGTGTGTGTGTCATCCCTCAATGTAGACGGACACCAAATTTGAAAACATTTGGTCCAACCGGTCATGATATATCGCGTAAGCAAGAGTTTGAAAAGTGGTCAAAGTGTCGTGGTGACCTTGACAAAATCGACTGGTGTCTGCGTCTTCGCCCAATGTAGGCCGACACCTAATTTGAAAACATTGGGTCCAACCGGTCATAATAAATGGTGATAACAAGAGTTCGAAAAGTGGTCAAAGTGTTGTAGTGACTTTGAAAATAAGGTCAAGGTCACCAAAATCCCCTGGTGTCTGCGTTATCCCCCAGTGTAGAGTGACACCAAATTTGAACGTCATCCCCCAGTGTAGAGTGACACCAAATTTGAAGAGTCCAACCGGTCAAGATATATCGATCGCGTTAACAAGTGGTCAAAGTGTCGCGATGACCTTGAAAATAAGGTCAAGGTCACCAAAATTGACTGGTGTCTGCGTCTTCCCACAATGTCGGCAGAAACCAAATTGGAAGACTTTGGATGCAATGTTTCATAAGATATCGCGTAAACAAGAGTTTAAAAAGTAGTGGTCAAAGTGTCGTGGTGATCTTGAAAATAAGGCCAAGGTCACCAAAACTGACTGGTGTCTGCGTCTTCCCACAATGTAGGCAGAATCAAATTTGAAGACTTTGGATGCAACGCTTCATAAGATATCGCGTAAACAAGAAATGTGACGTACGGACGTACGGACGGACTGACGCCGCTGAATACATAGTCCCCCGTTCCGCGTTGCGGCGGGGGACAAGTGACATGTAGAGCCGATTACTGATGATTACGGATCATCCTGTTTTGACAAGTAGAAGAAAGGTGGTACTTGGTGCACGTGACTTGGGACTGGCAATAGACCAATTTCCGGTAGTAACGTGACTAGTGACGTGATCACGTGACACAGGTCAAGCTTTTGGACAAAATGGCGCCTGTCAAGCATATCGATGTACGTTAGTAGTTATGTCTTTGAAGCATTTATTCGCTGTATATATATTTTCCTCAATGAAGTACCCGTTCTAGATAGTTCTTGTGTATATCACGTCAGCGTAGAGTACATAATAGTGTATGTTGAGCATTTCTAACGTAGCTATGTCAACCTATCTATGTTTGATGATCGACGTCATGGGCATAGTAACTGTACTGATGATGTGTGAACACTTTACAAGTCTTGATTAATTTTCTTTGGAGAAATTAAAAGTTCCAGAATCATCATTTGATCATTTGAAAAATTACGGAATCATAATGAATCATAATCATTTAAAAATTACGGAATCATAATGAATCATAATCATTTGAAAAACTTGGTCAATGGCTTTCTTCTCAAGGTCATGAATTTTAGAGGTAAGGTAATCGTAATGACTCCGCAAACTACTCACAGCTTCGTTAGTCGATTCAATTTAATTCTGCATTTACAGCAAGCATTCCATCTTCGACTGAACACTGTCCAGTTTTTTCGCAGTGGAGTTAAATTCGCACTTGCACGAATTCCACGTGCACGTCATCTTGGGAGAGATTACCTTCGTCGTGCGTGGACCCCTCTCGTTTACGTATTTTCTCTTGTTCGTCCTTGTCCGTGTCTGCAGCAAATTCCATCACTTCGTTTTCATTCCCAAACATCGTTAGCATAATGTAAATCATGCGATGCGCTAAAAAAAACGCAGACAGTGTATTTTTCATAGGTCGCGCACACTACGTCCGATGGGACAATGCGATGCTATCCGATGCGATGAAAATAGGTGCTGCACCTATTTTATGGCATCGCAAACGAAATCGCATGGATGATTCCCTATCTTACGTCATATTTTACACTTTTCGAGGGGGTTTCCCCACTCAAACCACAGAAGGAAAGAGGGTATATGAACTTTTTATCAAACGTAACATCTAACGCACTTATTTAACACGTGTAGTGTGCGCGGAAAAACGCATCGCATGACGCTTTGGACACAAAAAAATCGACATAGTGTGCGCCCAGGTTAACGGCGACCTGTCTGCTCACGCAATATATACGGCAATGTTAAACTAGTTTAATACCGCAGTGTGGTTATGTGGTCGGATAGTTTGATTCTTTATTCTGAAATACACAGAATTCTGTCATCTGATTCACTTATCGTGATATTGTCAGGTTTTATTTTTCTAGACGGTCTGGTAGATTTGGTCTCATTTGGGTTCATGAACTTTGTGACAGGAGATTACAATCGGGTCTCTTAAAAGATTCTCATTTTGTAGTATTTTAAGTAGGTCTTATCAGTCAGGGACACGTCGGCTTTCCGTCCTTGATTTTCGACGGCATGCCGTCTTAAACACGATAAGATAGCTTAACCATTCATTCAAGCATATAGAAAACACAGGATCAGACAAAGCTTAATATTTTGGAAACAATAAATGCCCCCTTCCCTCTGACGATCTGAACTACAAAAAGATAGGTAATCTATTTCAGACCAGAGAAAATGACAAAAACATTGAAAAGCAGAGTGAGGAGTGGTAATGATTTTATCGAAATATCTTAATATGTGTGCCAATGATTTAACTCAAAGAGTGCATACTCAAAGATAAGATATTATAGCATACGGATATGCAAAAACATGTATATCATTTCTTTTATTAAGAGAATTATTTCTTTTAGTAAATGGGGATATTTTGGCATATGTTGTGATATCAGACGGCATGCCGTCTAATAAAAACATAATTCTGGACGGCATGCCATCTTTAAATAATTTGGACGGCATGCCGTCTTTATTGTCAGAAGGGAGACATCATTACCGTATTCGCCGTAATAGAAGCCCTGGGCGTTTAAAAAATTAGAAAAAGGGGGCGTTTATTAAAATGACTTTAACAAATCTTAAAAAGGGGGCGTTTATTTACAAAAAATGTCTGTTGATGTTCCTGTTTCTTAAAACATGGCGGTCGTATAGAAAGTGTAGTGACTGATCGTTACAGACATTCGACAGTCGCCGGGGGACTGGATATACCATGTACCTTACACTTTACTGGACATAAGAGGTTGATAGCAAGATTGAAAACTCTTCTTCAGTGAAACATTAGTTAGTCTAAGTAAGGTAAGTCGATACAAAAGGGGGGCGTTTACTAGGGGTCATTTTCCGTGAGTCAAAAATGGCTTAGGGGGGCGTTTATTAGGAGAGGGCGTTTATTAGGATGAATACGGTATTTGAAATTTAAATATAAAAGATGGCATGCCGTCTGAAAAATATTGTCTTATAAAGATGGCATGCCGTCTTAAACATATTGTCTTATAAAGACGGCATGCCATCTAAAACATATTGTCTTTTAAAGACGGTATGCCGTCTAATATATATTGTCTTATAAAGACGGCATGCCGTCTAATATCCTTTGTCTTAGAAAGACGGCATGCCGTCGAAAGAAAGGCCGGTGACATTGCATGGTTCGAAATCTGAAATATTGTGTTAAGACTCTTTGGCCATTGGAATTATAAATTGTAGATTTGTTGATTCTGTGACCCTTAGTAAGGACCACAGGTAAAACAATCATCATAAGTCGTCTTCTTCGTCGACAGCATGGCATAGGGGGATTATAAGTTGTAGATCTGGTGTTGCCCCCCAAATAAGTGTACATTCGTCTTGGCAAATATGGCCGGCGATGGGTTATAATTGTCGATTTGGAAAATGTAAGTTTTCAACCTCATTTTTAGCTCATCAGGCCTGAAGGCCCGATGGGCTTATGGCATGGCATGGTGTCCGGCGTCCGTCCATCCGTCCGTCCATCCGTCCATCCGTAAACTTTTCGCTTTTTCGACTTCTTCTCCAGAACCAATAACTCCACAGATCTGAAAAGTTGTGTGCAGACTCCTTGGCCAATGGGGATTCTAAATTGTAGATTTCGTGACCCTGTGACCCCAAATGGGGTCACAGGGGTCACATCCTTAAAAACCTATTTTCATCTTCTTCTCCAGTTCCAAAAGGTCTAGAGAGCTGAAAAGTTGTGTGCAGACTCCTTGGCCCATGGGAATTCTAAATTGTAGATTTCGTGACCACGTGACCCCAAATGGGGTCACAGGGGTCAAATCCTTAAAAACCTATTATCATTTTCTTCTCCAGTTCCAAAAGGTCTAGAGAGCTGACAAGATGTGTGCAGACTCCTTGGCCAATGGGGATTCTAAATTGTAGATTTCGTGACCCTGTGACCCCAAATGGGGTCACAGGGGTTACATCCTTAAAAACCTATTTTCATCTTCTTCTCCAGTTCCAAAAGGTCTAGAGAGCTGAAAAGTTGTGTGCAGACTCCTTGGCCAATGGGGATTCTTAATTAAAAATCGTGACCCCGTGACCTCAAATGGGGTCACAGGGGTCACATCCTTAAAAACCTATTTTCATCTTCTTCTCCAGCTCAAAAAGGTCTAGAGAGCTGAAAAGTTGTGTGCAGACTCCTTGGCCAATGGGGATTCTAAATTGTAGATTTTGATTGTAGATTGTAGACCCCAATCTAGGTCACGGGTCATGACCCCAAAAAATGTTCATCTTTATCTCAAGTATGTAAAGCTCTAGAAAGGTGAACTGTTGTGTATAGACTATTTGGTCAAAGGTGATTCTTAATTGTAGGATTGGTGACCCTGTGACTTCAAATACGGATCACAGGGGTCATGATCTAAAAACCTATTTTTTGCTTGTTAACAATGTATTACTTGAGATAACTTAGATATTCAACCTTAGATAATAAATCAATGAAATCCTGATGAGCTACAGAGCCCATGGCTCTATTTTTTTAATTATTATTTAAGATCTGATCAGTTATAGAGCCAAGTATGTTTGGACAGTATGCCAGCAAAGAGCTACATTTTTGTTTTACAAGTTTTGATGATATTTTAGTTTTGGTAATTGTAAACTATCTTAACATTGTTTATATGGTGTGGTGAACCAAGTTCTCCACAATCGAATATATAGAGATTCATATTCAAGTGGGGATGTCATAATGTTTTTACATTTTTTTCCGAGGAAAAGTAAGGGAAACATAAGTTTACTGGCAAGAGTGTTGTAAAAGAACATGAATGACACCCCTGAGAGTGGGTTAATGTCTTTATTTGCATATGTTAATTATCTATACCACTGAAGGCCTTCATTACAAAAAACCATCAATGATCAATGGTGAATTGTGTTCGTGTCTACACAATGGAAACACACATCTCTTACACTGTTGCTATTGACTATCAAAACGCTAATGATGCAGGCTATTTTGAAACAACATAATTTAAACTCAGAAAGATCACTGTTGTTATGTAATAACTCGATTTCCACAGACAAAAATTTTAATATTTCGATGTAAAATTTTAATACTGTTACAATCTTCCTCATTTGACATCAAACTTTTGTATAAGATGGCAGATAAATTGGCACTTTCACACTGATCAGAAATACGTTCGGGGAAAGGTGGGATTGAACCGGCAGTCTGATGGTTTCTGGGCGAGTGAACTAACACTGCAACCAGATGACATGAGAAGGACATTTCTAAGCAATTGAAAGGAGTATTAGATGTTATTTCATCACAACGGTTATAAGTTTGCATAGTAGTTTTATTTTTGTAACTTTAAAGGAACTGAAACACGCTGTTCTTTCTAAAATACATTGCTCTCACGAAAAGAAACATAAAATTTAAGTGTTACCAATGGCGAAATAAGACCCCTGAAACAATAAAATAATCTTAAAACGAATGTTTTCCTTAGCGGCCATTTTAAGGTGTTCACACTAAACATTCAAAAGTAGTTCGAGCGTTCAGACTGATTTAGCTATTTCTGTAAAAGCCATTGATTATGTTAATAGACATTTCTAAAAACCAATCGTATTGAAATATGTACTCTTATTTTTTCGCAGATTTAGTTTTTCGACCAAAAATAAGAAGAGAATTCGCACTTAAATAATAAACATGTTTCCAAGTCTACATATAGATTATGTGTATTATTTTCAAGCACAAAACTTTGTGGTTTACTCCCACAATGTAAACAAACAAATAAAAGAGACCATTTATGATTACTTCACAAAATATAACAGTTTTTTGGCGTTTATTTATGTATTTACTATGCATTTCTTTCAATTATGTAGTTTCTACAGATATTAAAATAAATGTATTACCCAACAAGGTACGTTGCTTGAATTGTATAATCAATGAGAATATATACATACTATATATGTCATAGTTTGCTGGTATAATCACAATAAAGTACCATTTAACAGGTAAAAAGATAATATCACAATTGTCACATTCAGTAATGTGTGAGAAGGGACGAATACAGTTGAAAAAACGAGCTTCGTGAAATTGATAAGCCAACACGCCTAGGAAATCCTTGTTACTCTGTGGTACTTTTTTATGCAGAAAAGGAGAGGCTGTTAATATGACGTTCAATTCTATTGACGCGTTTTAATCTAAGGCCAACTTGTCTTTAAAACCAAATTTCATCGGATAGTGATATGAAAATTATGTGTCATAGTTTTGTAGATTTCCCTAGCGATTGATACACATAAACATAATGGTGTAGTTAAAACACTAACATACTCAAAGGTTCTTTAACACTCAGAGTGGAGTTAAAATATGGCATGATGGAATGGACAACTATCTTGCTGTCAACCTCTCCAAATTGCATGAAACCAAGCAAACTACTACTCACACTGAAGACTTCCACAAAACTGTCACTTTTCAGATCGCACCAATTTAAACCAATACGGATAAACATTTTCTACTGTTACGGCTTATTGGGTCGGGGAATGAGATGTTTTACCCTCTAAACGTAATAAATTGTATAAACTTTATTAAAAAAATTGGGTTTTTTTTTAAATGACACAATGGAGCAAAAAATGTATGCAAATAAACGCGCTGCAGTAACTTTAAATGGAAGTGCACAAATTTTATTGTTGTATTGTGTTTTTTTTTTATTCATTTAAGCTGACGATATTGACATTGACAGTACCAACTTGTACATTTCCACGTGCATCACGATTAGTTCATGCTTTCTGTGAGCTGCCTAATATAGACACTTTTTCTGACAAGGGCGCGTCTCTTTTACCCTAATATGTCAAACAAACGAGAACTGAAAATAAAACTAAAGTGTTGTCAATTTCTGTTTGTTGTTCTTTGTAGTGTTGAGATTGGGTTCAAGTTAGACGAACCATCGAGCACGTGAAAAATGAACACCTCGGCCTCGTGATTCACGTGCGCGAGGGCTCTAACTGGAACGCCAACAGCAACTGAGAACCAGCGTAAAACGTAAAGCAACAGATGCCATCACTACTAAACCAAGTAAGGTTGTTAGAACTGCTCTATTCAATTTTGATGACAAGACTATAGACAGTAAAGACCTAAAGGATGTAGCATTATCAGCATATCGTGAGAGAAGGAAGCACTTTCCTACTTTGCCGAAATCCATCATTCAAATACAAGATGTTTTAAAAGATGAGAATTTAACAAAGACAAACAAAGATGAAGCCTTCCTGTTGTACAATGACACTGGGTCAGAAATTGTGATTTTCAGTTTTGATACAAATCTTACATTTCTGTGCAACGAAGCTGAAGAGTTATTTCTTGATGGTACATTTAAAGGCGCTGTAGCACGTTTTTTTGCTGAAATAAGTCGATGAAATGTATTTGATTAATAATGTCAACAATAGTAAAACACCCTTCTCTCTTCGGAAAATCAAGTTGCAAATGAGCGTTCATGGTTTCGTAAAGTCATGGGATTTTTTTTTGTCATTCGAATATAATAAAATGTGTTCACAATAAAATGGCCGCCATGCAATTTTGGCAATATACGCAACACCGTTATTACCACTACGGATCATTGGTTTGTGTAATAAGATGTTTTACCCTCTAAAGTAAATATAAATGACATAAACAATCATTATAAATGAGAAATTTGAAAAAATAAAATTTGAAAAAAACGTGCTACAGCGCCTTTAAATGCTGTCCCAAGTACTTTTATCAGTTGTATTCGATTCATGGAATGAAGAACGGCGAGTGAGTGAGTGAGCGAGTAACTGAGTAGGGTTTAACGTCGAGTGAGAAGGTTATAAGCTGGTTTCAGCGTGTGCGCAATAGTTATAAAAGTTGGTGAGCAATAGTTATTTTTTGTGTGCGCAAAAGTTATATGGATGTGCGCAAAAGCAATGTTACCCTCGGTCTCAGTCGGTAACTCCCAAGTAAGCTCAATACAGCCATGCTGTTATATTTTTAAATATGAGACAGCATGCCGTCTTGTGAAATATGAAGATGGTATGCCGTCTTAATTTTTAACATTTGACACAATGAACTCTCCCCTGAATCATTAAGACGGGATACCGTCTTATACGTTTTATAGACGGCATGCCATCTTTATGAGACAATAATTTTTAGACGGCATACCGTCCCATTGTAACGAGACGGAAAGCCGACATGTCCCTGACTGCTTATTGTTTTGTAACCAGGCTGAGAAGTTATTGTTAAGATAATTCAAACAAGCTGTAGTGTGGTAAAATGATCATGTGAAAATGTTTAATGGTGTGCATTAACTTTGTGTTCACAATATGCAATGAATAGGTTTTTTTTAAATTGTCCAAAAAGCTCGATATATCAATCATCTGTACCTTCGTCTGACTCATAATTAACGGCTGCTCAAATCATGTAAGTATCTATTGTCTACAATAATCCGTTGTTCATCACTAAATCCACGTGGACCTGGTCATTTTCATTAAAAGTGAGAAAGTCAAAATCCTATACAGACACCCAATAATTATATGATGATGAATAAAGTCGACATCCACATTGAACGTTGTTGAACTAATGCTAAAGGAGTTTTGTGTATCTTTGAGGACGGCTGAATTGTTCCACTCTTTCACGATCCTATCAGCAAGGTGGTCTGAATCAGAGGAGCTTTCTGTTGTTTTCTGTTGTTTGTTCAGATTGTGTGTCTTTGTTGATGACGGTAGAGTTGAAGAGGCCCCAGATGGAGGTAAGAGGCACAAGTCAGAAGAGAAAAGATTCTTCGTAGTCAGAGTTGGAGAAGAGGAGAAAGACTCGCCAACAAGAATTCAGGTTACTGTAATGATATAGTTGTACTCCAATGTCGTCATATAAAATCACAATTAATGACTCTTATCGTTCATTTCTTATTCTGATGAGGTAAGAGAAGTTTTTTTCAAGCAGGGGAGGAGAGGAAAATTTCACAGTTAGAATTCAGGAATTGCTTAAGGAGTATTGGCATTTTAATCTAGCGTCAGGGGCAAGCGGCGACAATGACTTGCATGATAAATAAGCTATATAGCATTAGCAAGTCAGTTTTAAGAATGGCATGATCTTTGATAAGTGGCAACAACCGGGTCCAGTGACATGCATTTTGTAATCTGAATTGAGGACTGGGATTTGGACATCTGTCACCATAACAGATAACTATACAATTTAGTGTGAATGTAACACACGCCCTCTTCAAAACGGTAAGCGTTAGGTGTTAAGGTGCTACGTGTACCTTGTTGAACAGTTTGTAATACAAAACGTAAATGTGATGCCTGACATATGCCCTATTATTCATATGTTAGACTAACCCTATAATATAAAATTAATACGTGATAAGCTACAGGACCAATGTTTCCATTCTTGTTAAATTTAACAGATATAAAGTACTTTAATTTAAATAATATTATCCAAAATAACATATTCAATAATATATATATAGAAAAGAGTAAACATCAGATGGGTTTGACTGGATCAATCTTCTTTAATACGATGAGCTCATTTCGACCAGTATATCGGTATACTGTCGAAATGTATACGACCAGTATATCGGTATACTGTCGACCAGTATACTGGTCGAAATGAGCTCATCGTATTAAAGAAGATTGATCCAGTCAAACCCATCTGATGTTTACTCTTTTCTATTTATAACCTTACTTCACGTGAGAAACGACTCATTTTTATTTTTATATATATATATATATATATATATATATATATATATATATATATATATATATATATATACAAAAGAACACTGGATTATTTCATGTTTGTTACTCAGAGTTTCATGCACAAACATAAACACAAGTGCTCTGTGTGGCAATCATCAGACAAACTGAAAGTTTAGCTGGTGGGAACTATTTTTTTCTTACATGGCTTGGGTGCTTCCCATGTCGACAGGTTGACAAGAGTTCACTTCTTTTGTTGATGTTATTGCCTTTGTTGCTGAGAATTTCCAGCTTCTCTTCAATACAGAGGTTGCATAAGCCTGAATCTCGCTTGCTGGTGTTTGATTGTTTCAAGATGGTCCATTTCATTTCGTAGTTTTTTTGTTTTCTTTTGAGTTGCCAGATGTATTTAGATAATTCTGTCTCTTTTTCATAGCGTTCATTTCTGAAGGATTTCGTGTGGTTATTGTAACGTAAGCTTGAAAGAGCCACTTGCTAGCCCTATGTATGAGACTGTGTCTGTTTTGGATGTCACAGTGGCTTGGTAGATGACGTCATCAATCAGGCATTTACCGTTGAGTGGGCAGTTTGCTTTCTGCAAGCAGTTACAGTTCTTCTCTTTAGGTGCTTGGCTTGTTGATTTCAGGACAGTTTTATTGTTCGCCTTGATTGTCTGTTTGATGTTTGATGCAGCTGTAACTGACTTTAACTGTTGATCTGTTGAAGATCTTGTTGAGCTTGTTTTCATGTGGGAAGTGCTTGTCTACCAGTTTCAGGAATATTTGGCCAATGTTAGTTTTGACATTTTTGCTGAATGGCGGGGTTGTACCATGTAACTTTCCTTGATCGTCTTCTATTTGCTCTTTCAACAGTGGGGTTTTGGGAGAATTGCGCATCATGGTTGTAACCAGCTGTTGTTAGGGCCTCTTTGTAGTGTGGGACTGCATTGTCGAATATGTCCTGGTTTGATGACAGCGTCGATAATTGCCTTGGGAATGTTCTTTAAGATGTTGGGAGGGTGGTTTGATTTTGAGTTTATGTAGACAGTCTCGTTGTTTGGTTTTCTGTACGGTTTGTGTGTCTCTGTTCTGAGGTCAAGGGTCACATCTAGGAAGTTGACAGTTTTCAGGTTGGTCTCTATTGTTATTTTCAGTCCAAGACTTTTATGAGGTGTTTTCTTAGTCTGTCGGCTTTGCTTCCAGAGCATGACTTCACTGTTGCAAGTCCATCATCTCTGTATAGCCCTACACTGTGCAGCGAGGGTATTTGCTTGAGTTCATGAAGAATGAACAGACCAACAAGTTCACATATCTCTGCTCCATCGTATGCACCCATTGACACATCAAACTGATTCTTACGTTCCCTTTTCTTCCATGTAATCCCGTCGTTTCCATATAGCAAGCACCTCCTCGAGTTATTTTTGTCGACAACATCTTTCACTAATTAAATTTCTACATTTCATGAAACTTATATGCCAAAGTTGGAGGTCAAAACCCTCTCTTAAAAGCGATTTCAACAACAAGTACAGACTTAGAGGTCCGCATTCATCTGAAGATAACAGAGCTCGATCACCTGTCCGCACATCGTGACCTTTCTAAACACAAACTACTGTCTGCGATTAACGCTGATATAGTATACGCCTGATATAAAACATTTGGAAACTGAGAAAACAGACCACGCTAGTTGTGAAACGGAGGGAGAAAAGGTTATGCTATCAGTATGAAAAAGCATATACCGTATTCGCCGTAATAGAAGCCCTGGGCGTTACAAAAATTGGAAAAAGGGGGGCGTTTATTAAAATGACTTTAAAAACTCGTAAAAGGGGGCGTTTTTTAAAAAAATGTCTGTTGATGTCCAAAAGAAAAAGAAACATCGATTTTATTTCAGAGTTTTAATCAAAAGAACTGTATCAAATAAATGTAAAGAAGGGTTAAATGTCGCAGTTTATTATTTGTATCAAATTTCAACCAGTACTGATACACAATTTGCAATGGCAATTGAAACTAATTAAAACTAACGAAGATACATTGAGTAATTGAATCCGCCATCTTGTTGCGTCATTACTTTTATCCAATGAAACTTTAGTTTGCTAGGAATCTAAACATAACCACCAATGAACGGCAGCATAAACACAATTAGCTGATAAGCACATGGTGCAGAACGATTATGTTAACACTATTTCCGGGTCATGATATTGTTTATTTATATCACATTAACAACTACACGTGAACAAAATAACGTTCATGACAAATTCGCGGTCAGTGTGCAAGTGTAACTTGTGGGAAATCTTCCAAGAGAGTTGAGCAAGACATTTTCCTGTTTCTTAAAACATGGCGGTTGCATAAAATGTGTAGTGACTGATCCTTACAGACAGACAGACAGTCGCCGGGGGACTGGAAATACCATGTACCTTACACTTTACTTGACATAAGAGGTTGATAGCAAGATTGGAAAACTCTTCTTCAATGAAACATCAGTAAGATAAGTCGATACAAAAGAGGGGCGTTTATAATGGGTCATTTTCCGCGAGTCAAAAATGGCTTAGGCTGAAATTACACTAGAACCGATTTTCTGTGCGTTGCGTCGTGCGTTCCGTCAGAAAAAACGCGAGCAGTACATTTTCAATGTGTGCAATACACTACATGCGAATTCAGCATGTGTTGCGATCCGATGCGAATAAAATAGGAAGGCCTGCTATTTTTTACGCATCGCAAATGATTTCGCATGAGGAATTCCCTGATGACGTCACTTAAATGAAGTATTTCCCAACCACGTGGAGCGACAGGTTAGTTTGTTTTCTTTAATATCTATAGAATATTCTTGATTACACATGTAGAATTGATTTAATGCATGTTGAGATATCAATTTGGTATGTTTCTGCATCAAGTTGTTCAATTCAGACACTTTTTAACGATTCATTTCAGTCAAGGACTAGAGCTGAATCCAACATACACTGAAAATATGACACGAAATATAATATGAATTAGGTGATGTATAGGTTAAGTGTAAGAGAAACCTTAACACAAAACGTCAATCGCAGATGAAACGCACCTAGTGTATTGCAAAAAACGGACGTGGCAAAGCATGCGTAAAAAAATCGGTCGTTGTTTAATTCCAGCCTTAGGGGGGCGTTTATTAGGAGAGGGCGTTTATTAAGATGAATACGGTACACAGTATCAACTGTGGGAAGGTGGGAAAAAGACTGTTTCATTGAAAAATATTGGCAGTTTCACAACAGAAGTAGCAGCAGGGGATCACAGAACACATACCAAGTTCGTTGTGATTGATGGTAATGCTGAACCGCTTCTGAACAAAGAAACTGCCGTGAAGCTACTCTTTATCAAACTATGTTTTTATCATCAGAGTTTCCTAATTGACTAAAAAGTACAAAGGAGTATTTCTTGGACTGGTCAAAAGGATGAATGATGTTTAGCCGATTGCTCAGCCAATGCAACTTTTGGATTGCATGAAAGGGTTTTAAGCACTCATTGCCAAGGATGTCATCGAGCCAGTAAAAGAACAGACCCCATGGGTGAATCCTGTTGTAATCACACCAATACTATCTGGTGATGTGATGCTGTGTTTGGACATGAAACATGCTAACGAGGCTTGAGCTAAAGGCATCCAATTCCTGCTGTAGATGAGGTGTTACAAGACATTGGTGCTAATAGGGCCTTTTCACAGTTAAACCTGAAGTGGCATGGGGCTTCCATCAACTGGAGCTACATCCTGAGTCGCGCGACATTACAACTCTTGTGACTCATTGTTGACTGAATGGGTACAAACGGCTACTGTTTGTGGAAAGTATTGCACCAGAAATATTTCTTCATGAAATCCAGAAACTCCTGCAAGGAATTCCGAGGGTTGCCAATATATCCGATGAAGTTGTTGTTCATGGTCCTTCTGATGATGAGCATGATAGACGAGTTGGGCAAATCACTCAAATGAGAGAACTTAACTCTGAAAGTTGACAAGTGTGAGTTCATAAGTCCAGCAAAATGTATATGGGCCAACATTTGTCAGAGCACAGGATTGACACTGCTAAGGACAAGTTATAAGCAGTTTTGAATGCGAGACAGTCTGATACTGTGAGCGAGGTGAGAAGTGTCTTGGAACTAGTAAACGTCTGCTTTCAGTTCATCGCAGTCTATGTAACGATGGTAGAGCCGTTGAAACAATTTACAAGGGAAAATCACTTGTCTTTGTTTCGAAATGAACAAACCCAGGTATTTGAGTCACTCACGGTTGCTCTTGCAAGGTGTGAAACCTTGGGCTACTGTAGTCTAAATGCCAAAAAAGACACTTGGCTCAGCAACAGAATGATACATATCATGGAGGATAATCTCATATAATTTCTTACTTTGAAGTTTACACGGAATCCCGAACTTCGGTTGGTTGAGAGCGCGGTCAGGTGATCAAAATTTCGAGGTTCATTATCCATGAACTCTTAGAAAATCGTTCATACTCGTATGAATGCTTTCAGGTCGTGTGAACGTTCGACGGTACTGTAGCGTTCTTTCCTGATTGAGCGTGGTTTTATTAGCAAATTTCCAACGGTTACCATGCATTTACCGACTTATTTGATTCATTAACATAATCTCAATATCATACTACCTTCTCAATTGTTAAAGTAATAAAACATTTCAATAAAAGATCGCACATAACTGTTCGATGTTGAGCTAAGCGAGTCACAAGGCCTATTTCTAGAACCGAACGGCGAAAGACATTCACGGTCGCTGGCTGAATACAAATTATGCAATCTATAAGCAAATACTCACAATCTAATCATTGTGAACTAACGGGATTCGGATTTGAGCAGTCGTGGTAATGAAATATTGCTTTTCCGACTGTTGTTTACGTAATATTGACGAGGTGACAACAGCAAATGGCGACCTCCATGCAATGACGTCATTCAAAGGACGGATAACTCTGATCTCGTGTCCCTGGAAGATTATATTTTATTACGCTTCACTCAGCATGATGAGTGCCGCAGGTTTCATCAAACAGGTAATCACGAAAAATAACGTAAGAAATTATAAGAATTGAATGTCAGGTTTGAATCCCGCTTTGACATCGTTCATTTTCCAGTGCAAACACACAAACTGACATTCAATTCTTAAATGCAAGTCGTTCACTCAGTGATGTGGAGCGCAGACATTCTCAAACTGATTTTAGTTTGCACATGTCAGAAGATTCACTCATACATATATAGGAAATCATTTGAGCTGGTCTGAGACCACACGCCACTAGAAGCGAGTTTAAACCCTGTGCTAGAATAGAACAATAGAACAAAACTTTAAAGCTGTATATGCACCAGGAGAGAGCAACATATCTGATGTACTTCCTAGATTGTTGGGGGACAGTTTGTGAAATCACTTACTTTGTCGGATTGTGCAGAAGAATATGTGAGATTTGTTTCAGGGAATGCAACTTCCCATTCCGTAGCAACTCAACAAGTCGGGAGAGCTTCTTCGAGTAACAATAAGTGAGTGTATTGAGTTCAATGATTGGAATCATTGTGAATTGAAGGAGTGTGTGATTTTGAGTCCTGAATTGTGTAGAATATGGATGTTGGTGTTGGCAGTGTTGACCCAGAAATCTGTTTTTTTCCACATGAAGGATACTGAGCAGAATTTGAGATCCAAGGTCTGGTGGCCAAATATGGATAAAGATGCAGAAAAATTCTGCAAAACATGTCACTATTGTCAGCTGGTCAGCAAATCGAGTCCGGAAGTTATTCACACAACAGAATATCACCCTCGTGTTTTCTGATATCAAATATATCAACACTCGTTGCAAGCCTCGGATATTTATATTTATCAACTCGTGTTATTATATTTGATATCAGACACAAGGGTGAGATTCTCTATTTATTTACCCGTTTCAGTGACCCATGACATATCGTTTGTATTATGGATATGAATAATGATGACAGATATTACTATTGTAATGTTGGTATGTTTTATTGTTCGGTTAAATAATACCGAATTACACTAAATAAAATCACTAACAAAATGTGTTTTATAAAACAATCATTTATCTAATGCCCTTTCATTATTTATGTGTTGCATGATATAGCTATGGTGTAGCTAAATTATTGAGGAATGGAAATTACCATATGCCATACGTTAACTGGTAATACTTTTCTCACAGAGAATACTCAAAGTTAGTGATTTTTTTAAAAACTTTTTTTAAACTTCAAAGGGTCATACCTCAAAAACCTACCCGTCAAATTTCATATGTGATAGTAGTAATGCTTTGAGGGGTTTGATTTCCCTTAACATTACTTCAATCGATAATCTATTAATACACATCCATGCGAGCCTCCAATCTAAAAAGAGGCTCGGAAAGTCCTATTGACAATACATGGGATGAACTGAGCTCAAACCCCTCAAAGCATTACTATTTGTGACAACACAATGCTCTTGTTTGGCTGTTATGTTCAAAGGGACATTACTCTGTCACAAATAGGCTTATGTTAAAGTGATATATTGCAATCTGTTCCCCGCTACATAACCAACAATTCGACAGACAGACAGACAGACAGATTTTATTCGTATAGGTGGCCCTGAGGCCAATAGTATATAAAGTTTGTAAAATACATTTGCGCAACCTGTATGACATCAACAATTCACTTCAACAATCACAAATTTTTCTTGATTTAAATATATGGTACAAGGCAAGAGATAACATAAATAGTAGTTCAGTATTTTCTGTTTGAAGAAGTATGCGGAATTTAAATCTTGATTTCTGGTTATAGAAAAAATACGGCAGACATTTCTTTCTTATTCCTTTTTTTTTTCTTTTCTATAACCAACAATTCGATTTCAGATCATTATCACATAAAAGTTGATAGTCACGGCATACTTTGAACACTTACACAAATACTTGAAATTTGATGATTTTTTAATACTTTTCGAGGGTACATTTGGGGAGAATGTTCGATCGCAAACCACTGAAGATACCAACTTGTTTTATAGTTCAAGTAGATAGATAATTGTATTAAGGACAGTGATTTTAAAGCATGCATCTGCCACGGTTTACTTATGAGAGGTCAGTGAACAGTGAACAGTGAATCTTCATTTCCATCAAAGGATCACAACTGCTAAACTAAATATGCAAAAGAAATTTGGTTTACACCTGCGTGTTCATCATTTCAAGAACAACAACTTTTATGTTGAACGTTTTTATCAAAACGTTTACAGCTTCAAACATTGACAGCGTCGTGTAGGGGTGCAAATATATGCATATTTTAGTTACTGTATTTTCCTATATATTCGGAAGAACATAACCTATTAACAACGTATGCAATCTAAATAATTAGTTCATCTAATCAAAAACATCAGAGCTGACCATTTTCTATGTTATATATTATTATTAAAATGTTAACCATTTTTTACGACGAATAATATAGCAGATAATCAAGAAACAAACAAGTATAGTACTGGGAAATGGTATTATTCATGCCTCCTCTCCCAGATATGATTTACATCTTAAGGCACTGTAGCTAGATGCCTTAACATAAATTATCCTGGATGATATAATGAATCAAACGGCAATTAATCGAGTCACGAATGCTGCTAAATTCTCACACACTCATGAAATGTTAAATAATGTTTTGTTACTACACAAAAATGCTTATATCATACAAATGGCATGTTTATTGAAGCTTTGTTTTTGGGATTATTTCTGTCTGGTCGCCGATACATTTGATTCAACTTGTCGGCCAGTTGTTCGGTGCCTCCCCCGCTGGAATGAATCAAGTACAGACTTAGAGATCCGCATTCATCTGAGCTCACCAGTCCGCACATCGTGACCTTTCTAAACACAAACTACGGTCTGCGATAAACGCTGATATATTATAGGTCATTTCAGCAACCAAGTAAAGAGATATATTTGGGAAAACATGTGTGATGCATGTGTGATGCATGTGTGATACTGTATGGAGTGCAAAACAGGTAGCCTAATAAAGCACATTCACGAGTTTAACTGGGAAACATTGGAATCCCCCAAGTAGTAAAGCATTGTATTTAAGACTGGACATATACGATTAAATATGCAGCATGTTGTATATCTTCTCTCTCTGTTAATCGCTGTGTGGGCGAATGATTCAACACTCAAGTATGTTCAAATTGTAAGTATTGCGAAAATGTGTATATATAGGCAATATATTAATAGCAGCTTGATTGTTTGGCAGTCTTAATATTGTGTCTCTGGTACATTGAGCCGTTCATAAAATCATTGTTTGCAACCTGATGTCCGTGTTTACAGCCACCATGAGTTGTTTTATACCGTTGACTTTGGTGGCGCAGTAAGCTAAAGGATACTATTAGGTAAGCTTACGTACTACGGGTGTTAGTGGATACGGGTTCGAGACGTAATCTCGTCAAAACACTAGCTGTTCCTAATATGGCATCGATTTGAGAATTCTGCTGGTTTTTTTTCAAAATAGTCTGAAAAGCCCCGTTTACATGCACTGTTTGCCCCCAGGAGGCAAATTTCGTCATGTTAACGGTACACACAGGGGGGTAAATAAAACATTTGCCCCATGGGGGTATTGAGGCAAATTGGCCTAAATATATACCCTTTGGGGCAAACGTGTCATGTAAACGCTCTTTTCACATTTCCAATGGGGCAAATCAAATTCCAATATGAGTCATTCTAAAAAATGTGGACAATTCCTGACCTCCATATTCTAAGGTGTCTGAATCAGTGAGAACATCTAGGATTGAGCTGTTTTTATGTTTAATATAAATGTAAACATCTAATATGACTAAAACAACACTTCCATTTGTAGATATTATTTTTTTATTTGATTAATAAGATTTTAAGGTGGTTAATCTGCTATGTTCCAGCAAAGAGAAATGCAATTTCAAACGTCTGCCATTTGAAAATAAATGTCTAAATATTATTATTTCAATATGTCGTTGAAAGTAACAACAATTTAAGCACTTCTAATGTGTATCAACTCAATCTAGGCTTATGTTTAATATTATTTTCACACTATATTAGGTTTGTGAAAGGAAAAAAGTTCTTTCCTGTAACAGTGCCATATAATTTTGAACAAATAGATTATCCCTAAGTTTCTGCCAGGAAAATGTCCTGTCATGGTCAGTTGCTTTATGAAACTAGCCATGTGCTCTGGAATTCAGGCAGATACTTTTTGTACAAAGTTAACTTCAAGGTATGAATTAAAAGAGTATGTTTTATTGATATCTTTCCTGTAACACTTATTTCCCATATGCTGTCTAGTTTGAAAGAAGTAGGAGTCTGTAATTCAATCTTGGTTGTTGAAAACAACACAGACTATAGGTCTGGTCAACTGGAGGGATCAGTCATTGTTTTTAATTGCACTTTTGAAGAGATAGTGGTTTTCATGTAACAGTCTTTCCCTGTAACAAAAGACTTGTTACAGGAAAGATCAGAACTTTTATAGCAAATACATTTCATCTTTATTTGTTTAAATTCTTAAAATGTTTAAAAAGTTAAAAATTAAAGGTGCATCCATTGTGTTTCATAAAATTTTATGAGGCTTTAATACGTTCCTACTCACAAAATGTGCTGCTTATAGTGCACATACATTAACTCAGCTTGCATATTCATCACCAATCACCACATATATCATAATTTTAATTTATGAATTTCCACTACTCAAGTTCTAGGCCGAAATGAAACATCAGTTGTTTATCGCATCCATTTGAGTGTGTAACTGTTAATGAAGAGCAAATTTCAAAGATGTATGTCGTCTAAAACTGATACCCTTCTTTGTGGGAACAGAGTAACCTAATGCACAATTTGTATACACGGTTTAAGCACTCTGAAGCTATTTGATCTTGTGAATAAGTTGATATAGTGGCACAATGCAGTAAGGCTTAAATTAGGCATTTATTGAGACTGGCGCAAGTTAATAAGCTTTGCGAGAAAATTTGGATGAAATGCAACATACGCTCAAAATATTGTCAACATTGAGTCCGTATTTTCATTTGAGCAAAACGACTTTCCATTCTCGGTAAATATCCTAAATGAAACAGAAGAAATGGCAAGAGTGAGTTGATCTACAAACTAACTGGACCCAACCTACACAAGGCATAACTCCTGTCTCAATCACTGCAGTATTTCCCCACTTTTCCGTGCTAAGATAGTGGACCGCTGCATCTGAAATGCATAGTGGGTCTGATTTCCTAGCACGGAAACATTAAGGAAATGCGGCAAGGCTTAAATCAGCCAGCAAGAGTAATGCCTTGTGTAGGGAAATTTCACGGGGCTAAAATAAGTGTGACATAAGTTTCATGACAACAAGAGGAGACAACCTATCAAGCCAAGGGTCTCATATTTAACCTTTTCTACAGCTATTCCGTCATGGAGACCGGACCCCAACGCATACATACCCAAACGACCCCCACCCCCCTGACACCTGGGAACAGGGCTGGGGTCAACTAACACAGGTACTGCAGAAGGGGAGGTCTTAATAGATGAATGGGTGAATGGATATATTGTAGAATTGGTGACTGTGTAAAATACGCATCGTGACTTTATTGATTATTTATTAATGAGGTAATGTTTGTGTGAGTGAAAAATATTAAAATCAAACATACCGGACTTACTTCAACCTTTTGGTTCATGAACGTAAGTATTTGGAAGGAAGGTGAATGATTAAATGGATGAAGAATGAATGATGGATTTATGAGGAACGAATGATGATGAATGGATGGTTGAATGGTAGATGAATGAATGATGTATTCATTAATCATGGATTATGAATCGATAGACAAATTGATGTAATCATTGCTGTGAATAAGGAATGAATGTTCAAATACTGAAGAACAAGAAGAGTGGAAAGAATGTTGACTTCTGATTGGTTGTTCACGAACTGCTCTTGAAATAAAATAGCATAGCAAATAGAATATGTGGATTATAAATGAGCCACGTTTGACTTTTTATGTATGTTTCCTAATTTCTATATCTATATAATGCTTCTTTGCCCACAGATTGGTATGCAACAAGAATACGAGCTGGGGCAGTTCTTAAAGAGGCGCTACATCGACACAGGATTTATACCTGCCGACTACAAGGCTGATGATGTACGGTCATTGACAAACAGCTTCTAAATGATTTCTTATGAAGCGACTTAAAATCAACGGGATACTGTATGACATATATCATATTAGCGTTTTTGAGTTTAACGCCTCCGTCATAGATCAGGTTCAGTTCTCTCAACGATTGAATGTACCATAGCATATCTTAATCTCATTATTCACAGTCGACCGTGGAAGCTTGTTGAAATGATCAGGACTGGAAAATTGAGGTTTTTATTTTTCTCTGTAAAACCTCTAATAAGGGATCTACAGTCAAAGATTAGTGACTCATGTTCATGTTTGCTCATCTAATGTAGATACAATGATATTTGTTACTTATGTCGATATGTAATTTTGTAAGCAAAATTATAGAAATCGGAATTTTCGGAAATCGGAAATCTGACGCCTTCTGGCTTTTTCTTCTTGCCAAAGTTTGAAAAATTGCATAATTATCCTGAGATTGTTCGAGAATGATTATTGTCCGTTGTCAGTACAGATGAAGCAATGCTATTGACGTCCAAACGATCTCAAAATCACATACAATTTGGACCTCAGTACACAAGTACGTCGACAAACATTCGCGATGCAGCTGTATATAATCCGCATGGTATCAGCTATCTTTTGCATATAACTAGCAAATAATGCAATGAAATGTAATATAATGTCCTCAATAGTCGGTATAAAGTAGAAAAATATTGAAATGCTATAATATATATAGTCATTTAGGTAAACAAAGCGTCGTAAAATAATTGAAACGTTATAAAATATCGTGACCAGTGAATCGAAAATAAGTAAAGCTCCATAAAATGTATCCATAATTTCAGATCTACGTTATCAGCACATACAAAGACCGCGCTATAATGAGCGCCTACTGTATGCTAGCGGGTCTCTACCCTCCGACAGGGAGTCAGGTGTGGAACCCCGCTATAGCATGGCAGCCCGTGCCTGTGCATACCATACCGAAAGAGTTGGATACGGTTAGTAATAGCTATTAGCTATACTGTCACTAATAGTAAATTTACCAATACCGAAGACGTCATTGGCTTCGGTTTCTTGAATCTCCTTCAAGTGGATTGCGTCGGTGTCGGAATTTTGAATCAAGGATATGAAAGAATCTCCTGGCAGAGGCATTTAAAGGGGCAGTAGTACGTTTTTTTGCTCAAATATGTTGATGAGATGTATTTGAAAAATAATTTCACCAATAGTAAAACATCCTTCTCTCTTCGGAAAATAAAGTTTAAAATGAGTGTACATGTTTCGGTAAGCCATGGAAATCGTTTCTGTAATACAAAATAATAAATTGTGTTCACAATAAAATGGCCGCCATGCATTTTTTGCTTTATACACAACATAGTTTTACCACTACAAATAATTGGTTTGTGTAATAAGATGTTTTACCCTCTAAAGTTAGTTCAAATGACATAAACTATCATTATAAATGGGAAATTTGAAAAAATAAATTTTGCAAAAAACGTGCTACTGCCCCTTTAAAGTTGGTTGGATGAAGGAGAAACACGGTCTGTAGGTTAACAACTTCTTTATTGCAAGAATGCGACGTTTCGGTGTAGTTGGAGCTTTGCCAATATAACCCGAATAATGAACGGGAAACCTTAATATTCTAAATTACTACAGCCAATAAGACATTTAACTGTTCAAATCCATCACATGGTAGAACATGGTGGTATAATTATTCTAATTAAAAATAATTATTGAATATCTAACGACAGTTTTGTAATTGCATACGTCTTTTAACCAAACATGTTTTGTGGATATTTTTTTCAAAATGTAAATTGTTATAATTAAATATGAATCCTTATCAACATTACAGATTCTGGAAGTAAAATGTCCTACATACTACAAACTTCTGGACGACTACAAACAAACCGACCAGGCCAAACAGCTGATTGCACAGCATATGGTAGGCTTGTCCACAACCTTATGCCAGGAAAATCTTATTTCATATCATATTTGATCGACGAAATTATATTTTGGGGATATTATTTTCGTTAACCACTTTCTTTTCTGTGGTTTTCTTTGGCCTGTTTCAACTTATTGAGAAATCTAAATGGCGTTAGATACTTTTATCATGTAGGCTGTATCATCTCATCACAATAGACATAGAATGATCCGAAATGCTGGTTTTATACATATGCTTCCAGACTCTGGAAACTTTGACTTTGTGCATTCTAACCTTTTTCATCATGCATTCTGGATGCATTCATGCCATCATATTCATTCTTATGACACGCCAAGATGTTTTGAACCTGTTAAATATTTCGAGATACATTCTAAGTTGGAAAATACGGAACTGTAGCTAAGGGACTTCATGGTTGCATTGTTATTATCAGTACGCTATTCTAAATGTCACCAGGGTATCCATATTACCAACAATCGAACCGTGCAGGTGGCATTCGACGAGGACCAAAAAAAGGAACGCCATTTCGAATCGAATCTAGTCCAAAAAGTTCAACAAAACAGGAATGCAAGGTGTCTGGTTTACTACTGCTCTCATGTGAAATGCATTTTAGCTAATAGTCTAACTGCATGCTTAATTATCAGACTTTGTTCCACTCATTTGAACATATCAAAGTCAACCCCACGAGGAAGAATCGCCAGCATCGCATGAATTAAATCTCCTGATTCTGCTGGCTTTCTTTTAAGAGTAGGTTGAAAAGGCCCTTAGAAGCATAGTCTGGTATCGAACTAGAAGTCTTGCCAATAGTATCTGTACCCGGTGGATATCCGTACATAACATAGAATACGACTAATTGCAATAATATTATCTTTAGAAACCATGTACAACATAAGGAAATGTAATGTGCTTACTCGAGCAAACAGTTTGATTTCTTGAGGCCATACTTTCATTTCAATAACCACATTTTCAATTTAAAATTGATGAATGAGCTATAATACTGTTATTGACACGATTCGTGTGTAATGCAATTTTATCGTGATACTTACTGAAATATACTATATATAATCATTTTGCAATGCATATTCTGTTGCAACACGCTGCCTCAGCTTAACATGTTTGTAAATGCGTGTAATGCTAAAAAGTGTGTTTTTAATTTACCTTTAAAACATATCTTCAATAAAATAAATTGTTAATATTGCAACGTGAAGTAGATTGAAAGGAAACGTTATTCTGTAAAAACGAATTACATGTTGTCCCTTTTCCAGGATTTGATCGAAGTGACAGGAAATTACTCGGGCTATCCAGCTAATGCAGAGTCTTTGTGGGACATGATCGACCCTATCTATGTGGAGGTGGGCTTTTCTCACAAGTATCTCAACAGTATATAGAGGTCGAGATGAGCGACGATGTGATAATCCGAGATGAATTGAGGTTAAGTAAGATGTGATAGGGTGAGGTGTTGTGAAATGAAGTGAAGTTAAGTGACATGAGGTGAAGTTAAGTGACATGAAGTGAAGTTAAGGGAGGTGAGATGAAGTTAAGTGACATGAAGTGAAGTTAAGGGAGGTGAGATGACGTTAAGTGAGATGAGGTGAAGTTAAGTGACATGAAGTGAAGTTAAGTGAGGTGAGATGAAGTTTAGTGACATGAGGTGAAGTTAAGTGACATGAAGTGAAGTTAAGGGAGGTGAGATGAAGTTAAGTGACATGAAGTGAAGTTAAGGGAGGTGAGATGAAGTTAAGTGAGATGAGGTGAAGTTAAGGGAGGTGAGATGAAGTTAAGTGAGATGAGGTGAAGTTAAGTGAGGTAAGATGAAGTTAAAGAAACATGTATGGCGGTCGTATACGATAAACTTTATTTGAATATAGCTTGTGAAAAACGTTTTTTACATTTTATGTTCAAACAGAACAAACACAACATGAGTTTCCCAGCATGGTTGACCAAGAACGATCTCTATAAGAAGTTCATCGGACTTAAAGATTTAAAGGCACAGTTCAAGTTTCCTACGAAAGCTTTGGCCAAAATAAGAGGAGGTTTGTTTTACCTCATATGGATCTAGAATTATATATATTTATCAAGCACATAATATGAGAACTGTTGTAGGCATTATCATTAAGCAAGTACATCATTTCAATCCATGCATTTATATTTTTCATTTTACCATCTTAATATCTGATTTTGAACGATGATCAATAAATTTGTTTCAAAACTTTGAAATATTATATTTTGATCTTTTGTTATTCTATATGACTAAATTTAATCTCGGAATCTTTTATTATAATTTTTCTCCTCTTAATATATATTTTAGGACATTAATGTAAGATGTATTAAAAATAGGTTCTTTTTGTCACTAAAGGTTCTCTGCTTGGAAAGATCATGAAGAATTTTGAGGATGTGGCCTATTTTGACAACATCACACAGAAGATCGACTTCTATTCGGGAGTACTTACATCACTTTTCAAATATATATACAATATCCTACTTTTTTTTAAAATTAGATTATCATTTATGAAATCATGTACATAATACTCCTTAAAACTTAAGGTTGATACCGCCAAAATCACGATATGTCACCAATGTGAAACTGCCACACAACTTGGAATTCGAAAATTGACAAACAAATCACACACTGACATCCATGCAGATATTATATAAACTGACACCACTGAGACTAGTTAATCGCAACGTTTATTTTTGCAGTCATAAAATAGTGAAAACACCGTAAATCCTTGAATAATAGCCTGCCTTTAATAATTGCCGGGTCTAAGTCCTCGTTGAAATGAATAAACGCATTCCTTGAATAACCGCCGGATTGAATTTAGCAAATTTATTCAAACATGTGGTTGTCTCCTTATTTTGAATACTTCAAATGTATAGACATATCTATGTCACGTGTAGAGGCAAAAACTCGTTTACAATATTCCTAATTTGAAAAAAGCCGATAATGTTTTTGCTTTAATTTAAAAAAGTACATATACATACATACATTTGTATATTATGGCTTCGAACCAAAAATCGAAAAACTTGAAAAACCGTCGAGAACAATCGGTGTTGGAAATTAATAATCGCGGATAAAGGTTATCTTTAACAGTAGGACGCGTAATTTAAGTACATGTGTACTTTTGGTTATCAGATTGTGTTTGTAGTTTCAATTCTTCATTTCTGTTTATAACTCAGTGACCAAATAAGGTCCACAGTCATAAAGGAATTTCTAAATCACGTATTTAAAGGGGCTGTAGCACGTTTTTTGCAATGTTATTTCCCATGTATAATGATAGGCTATGTCATTTATATTACTTAAGAGGGTAAGACATATTATAACATAAACCAATTATCCGTAGTGGTAATAACGGTGGCAAAATTGCATGGTGAATTTTATTGTGAACGCATTTTATTATTTCGAATGACAAAAACGATTCCTGTGGCTTTCGGGAACCATGTACATTCATTTTTAACTTGATTTTCCGAAGAGAAAATTGTGTTTAACTATTGGTGACATTATTGTTCAAATACATTTCATTTTATTGCCTAAAACAAAAACCTTATAGATTACACCTAGAGCAACAACTTAACACCACCATCGATCGTATCTAAGCTGTCATTCCATGGTGGAATTCCTCCTCTTTTTCGCCTTACTCACTAAAACTACGCCCTCGAATCACATCTTAAAATTCAAACGATGGGATCATGCAGACATAATATATATTCCAGCACGACACGAACCTCAATGCTTTACTATCTCTGACGGGGATGTTCAACGAGCTTCACATGCACTACGCCGCTGCTCTGTTGATGGAACTCCACACATCGCAGAGACAGGGCTGGATGGTTGAATTCTACTTCCGTAACGACTCTACTGTGGCGCCCTATCTTCTCACCGTGCCTGGTACGTACGCAGATCGAGTTTGTTTAAGGGTACATCCATTGTGTTGTTGGGGATCACATATTCTAAATGTTGACAAATTTGGGTTGATAATGTTTAGAAGGTCATATAACTACTGTGCATGTAAATGAGACGTGCAGTTTCGGTTTCTACACATGCAAAATGATGTTCCTCGATGTTAATTGAAAACTGATTATTATGATATATCTGGCGATTGGGGTGACTATGCAAGCTGAGTGAATTTATGTATACTGTTAACAGCACATCATCCTCGGTTACCCATGGTTTTATATATGCTCCGTTACTCTCCACTATATCACCCATGGTTGTATATATGCTCCGTTACTCTCCACTGTATCACCCATGGGTATATATAAAACCATGGGTAACCAAGGATGACAGCACATATATGCCCATGGGTGATATAGTGGAGAGTAACGGAGCATATATAAAACCATGGGTAACCGAGGATGACAGCACATATGGTGTGGTGGAATGTATTTAAGCTAAATCAACTTTTATGAAACACAATGGATGTTCCTTCAACAGAGTGGGGTTGGATGGTTAGGTTTTACTACCGCAATGCTTCTGTACCGCCGTATATTTTCACTGTATCTGGTACGTACGCAGATTGAGTTTGTTCCACAGAGCGAGTACTGGATCATGGGGTTCGAATCGGTCTTTGGACACTAACAAGAAATAGTAATAAAAATCTCCGCTAAAGAATTTTAGATACATATCCACGCTATTATATCAATAGCGGGAATATTTATGGACTGTTTTACATGTGTTGTGCCTCTATCGAAGTATAACAGCAACACATTTTATAACATCGTGTAGTGTTCCCGGTGAAATTAATTTCTCATTCGGAAAAGGCATGTATACTCGAGTTATCGGCGTACATGTAGGTGTGAAGACGAAATGACATATGTATTTCTTGTTTTGCATCAAAACGTTACGCTCAGTTGTAAGAACCGACTGACACGACCATTTGTTCTGATGGATTGTGACGTCACAAGGTACGAATCCACGAGGTATGGTTGCACATTTTAGTTGCATTCATCGAGAAATGGCAGCAGGTTTTTGAGAGCTCTCGTCCAATCAGAAACGAAATGAGTGTAATATAACGTAATTTTATTTTTTTTTCACCGATTTCGCTCAAATTTGAAAAATAGGCTCACCAGATCGTATATAAACAGTTAATTATTGCAAAAAGTAGGTTTTGATGTTTAAAGATATTGTCAAAACACGATTGGAACCCCGTAATGACTCTACTGTTCCTCCTAATCTTCTCAATGGACCTTGTACGTGTGCAGATTGACTTTGTTTCATAGTGAGAGGACTGGATAGTTCGGTTTTACTACCGTAATGACTCTAATGTACCGTCGTATCTTCTCAATGTAATGGAGTTTTACAGGACCGTTTAATTAAACGGACAAAGAATATGTCATTGCAGTCCAATATGTCAAACCTTATCATTGGTATTATTTAATCGTGATTGTTGCTGAAAATTATCATGTTATGCTTACTGATTCAGTAAAGTGACAATATAAATGTAAAAAGTCGTGATTTTATTGAAAACGGATAATACACCTCGAATGTCGAAAGCTAACTCATCAAACGTAATTATGAAAAACAGTATCTATAGCCCATGAAACTAAATATTTGGGTTTGTATTGTTAAATAGGTCACATAACTATTATACATGTAAATGCAATTTTAGCATCTGTGCATGTCAAGGTCGTCGCCAGATTTGTCATTATGAATATACAAGTCGAGTCAGATAATTCGAATATAAGGATGTTCGCTCCTCAAATTTATAGTATTAAACTTTTTTTCTAACTTGTATTTTTAAAAGATCAAAGTATATGATTGGAAACTCAGCATTAAAAAATAGGGGGTAGTGTGGTTTTTTTCGAGATATGACGCCTGTAAGATAGTGGGGTGAAGTACAATTTTAACATGGGAGTCTATGGGAAAATGAGAAAAAAACTGCTAAAAACTTTAAAATACTACATTTCTAGATTTAAACTTTTTTTCCTTTTTTGATATGTTACAAAGTTAATTTTACCCTACTGAAATCGATGAAAAAATATATATGGTAGTGTGGGTTTTTTAAGCTTTGACACAAAATGTACCTGAAAACCTCTTTTTAAGGCAAATTTAGGCCATTTATGCTGTTTAAGCACTTTTTAGAGGTAATGAAGTAAATAAAGATGAGAAAAAATCTTTACTTAATCATATTTCATTTTTGAAGTTCAACCGGAAGGAGCGGACATCCTTAAATCGGCACTTATGGGTATTTTGGAAGTGTAAATGCAAGATTGCATAATGTTAATTTTAGTTCTGTGCACTAACAATGTTTAACGTTTAGTTAGTGTAAATGCTATCATAACTAAAATTACAACCTCATTTCAGCTCACCAAATGATCCAGTGATTACGTCTGTGGATTTCTAATCCACTCTATCCTACATCCAGGTTCAAATCCCTCTAAATCCTAACAAAACTTTTGTAACTCAATAACTATCTAACAACTAAAATATGTAAATTAGCCTCATTCTCACTTAACTGTATATCACCTGACATCTCAAAAAGCACATGGTATGAAAAGCGTGCTCACCACACCAGACCACACTGCCATGCAGTCAACACCTCACCTCACTGTCTGCTAATGGCTGCATCAAGGAACACATTTTTTTTAACCGCATCACAACCGCATCATAATCCTATTGAATTCATCTGAACGCATCTAATCTCAACGCATCTTACAGAAGTCACATCAAATTGTCTACCGGGTGTTCCACTTCTGTCAACATGTCCAACCATAATAACACCCTAATGCGAAGTTTTTGTCCTTTGCATCTACAGGAAGTATCAAATCAAAAAAAAGTTCAAGAAAATTCTGCAGTACAGAATTGTTCTACACGCAGTAAGGTTTGGGTGCAATGCTTCACTGAATTTCAGCGTAGTACCACGTGGTTCGCTAGTTCCAGCCGCTGTTCGCAGGTTTCACCGCAGTGCATAGCCACATGGCGTTGTGGGCTTTCTCCCTGCCATAATACTAGCAGCCGCGATATAAGTGAAATACTCTTGAAAACCCCAACTCATTCACTCACTCACTCAATAGCAGAGTATAGATAAATGTTATGTATCTGTAAGAATTGCAATTATAAAGTAGTTGAAGATGGTATACACTTATTTTTGTCTGCCCAAAATATAATGTGATAAGTAGAAAATACATACCACCTAGATTTTCTGATAGCCCTACTTTCAACTCTTACAAAATACTTGTATGCAGTAAAAATCATGAACCTATTCTGAACATATCAAAATGTGTTTAAAATGCTTTTCTCTCCGCGCTGTGTAAAATTATTCACTGGTGTTTTAACAATATTATGTATTAACTACATTGTACATGGGTCGATGAGCCAAAATATGACTAAACTTGATTATTTCGCATATAGTTATATAATATATACATTTCTATTCTGCTTTTAAGATGGTAAATATTCCAATATCAATACAAAGTAAACTTGTTTCTATTGTATCCCTAGTCCAATGGCGAATATGATATATTTATTCGAGGCAAGTGTCAAAGATTGCCGTATGCCAGACACACGTAACTTTTATAATACTTTTACATTGATATAAGTGTAGGTCGAGAGGCTCTAACTTCGAGGGGCGGGATAGCGCATTGGTTAGAGCGTTCGGCTTCGGATCAAGAGGTCCCGATTTCGAATCCCGCCAGGGGCAGGGCAACTTTGTCTGCAGTAGAGAACTGTTCTACACGCAGTAAGGTTTGGGTGCAATTACACTGAATTTCAGCGTAGTATCACCCATGGTTCGCTAGTTCCACTCGATGCTCGCAGGTTTCACTGCAAGGCATAGCCACGTGGCGTTGCGGGCTTTCTCCTTGCCATAATACTAGCAGCCGCGATATAATTGAAAGCGGCGTTAAACCCCAAATCACCTCACTTCACCTCTACCTACGACCCCATTGTATAGTTATTGTATAGTATGCAGCCCGCTGTGTGAGATAGAGCATTCGGACGACAGAGGTTTCGGTCTAATATAATTAAAATGTAATAAAAGATTTCAGTTGAAATAGATACTCAACTGCAAAAGAAACGTGACCATACAAATTAAACTCAATCCACGAGTGATAAATGCCACTGAAACAGAGATACATCATGTTTCAGAAGCCAACTTCTTTTCTTTTCTTTTCTAAACTCCTTAACTAGACGAGATAGGGGATTCAAAAGGGGCTTATTTGGCTTGATTTATGCTTTGCGTCCTACCGTAAAGACAGGTAAATAAGAAGGTTATTTATGACGACATCATCTTTATAATTTAACTAATTTTATGCAATTTGTGCATATTTAAGTTAAAGGGGCAGTAGCACGTTTTTTCGCTCAATAAAATTGACAAAATATATTTGAAAAATAATGTCACCAACAGTAAAACACCCTTCTCTCTTCGTAAAATCAAGTTATAAATGAGTGTACATGGTTCCGTAAAGCCATGGCAATCGTTTTTTGTCATGCGAAATAATAAAATGTGTTCACAATAAAATGGCCGACATGCAATTTTTGCCTTATACACAGCACTGGTATTACCACTACGGATAATAGGTTTGTGTAATAAGAGGTTGTACCCTCTAAAGTAAATATAAATGACATAAACCATTATTCTAAATGAGAAATTTAAACAAATAAAATTTGCAAAAAACGTGCTACTGCCCCTTTAAATGCCGAACATTCAAACCATTTTGAAAAAGCTATTTACATATCAATATAGTTATATATATTCAAGTCTACTTTGTAGTGTCTATTTTGGCATGCTGATAATGCTTTGTCCATCTACATGATTTTATTTTGAAATACGCATACGCATTTGTATTTATCTTCTTTCCTAATCATACAATGTAATCCTTATCATTATGTAATTTCTGAAGACGACACCTGTTACTCGTGTTACACTTGAGTATACATATTGGTTATGACAGATAAGACAGGGAGATAATTTATTTTTTAATTTAACTTATTTAGGTTCAGTCAAATATATAACAATAGTATATAACTAAGAAGTTATAATTAAGAATTTGACTATATAGCAAGATACAATAACACTTATCTGCAGTAGTTTGAATGAATAACATGGTAACTGGTTATTTTTTAGTTAGAATATCTTTGTTTAATAAAGACAGGGGCAAGAAATGAAATTTACACCAACATGACCCTTCAATGTTTAAAATGTTGTAAATGTGTGCAGAATGAGGCGTCTTTATTGATTCTTACAAAAAATATGTCTTATATGTTGATGAATAACTATTTTATTCAAAAATAATTTGGGAAGAATTCATAAATGAAAAAAAATAATTTATCCAAAAAAATTAAAAACCACATTGAAGTATTCACTGGCCGATGACTAAACGGCTACACTTTTCAGTTTTAGAGTACTATGTCGAAGATATTTGTAATTGAAAATCAAATATGTGACAAAATCTTTCGTTTGTATTTCAGTTTACATACATAAACATGCAAGTGAAAGATGATTAGGATCACTGTTAACAGATACCAGTGGCATTGTCATTTCAGAATCTTGCAATTTACATATATTTCGTTGTGACTTAAATTTTAATTGTTTACAAAACAGAACATACTACCATTATGAACTGTTAATGTACAACAGACCTGATAATAAATATTGTTTGAGCGGAATGGATCCGGAAATATACAACACAATATTTAAACCCATATACTAGGGGTGACTATTGACCCAAAGAGAAAACGATAGTCTATTGCCACTTACTATTGCGATAGCGATAGACTATTGTAACTCACTATTGTTTTTTTACCAATACGCACTAATCAGCTAGATTTCTTATAGGTTTTAGTAGAAATGTTTAATTGATGTAAGGGCTATGGAACCAAAATCTGTAAAGAAATCATAAATAAAAAGACTGTTTGTCATTTTGCTATTTCCTATCTCTAGTTTTTCGCTTTTGACATTCTAAAATGAAAAAAATATTGAATTAAATGCAGTGAGGCTTGTGTAAATCATTCATAATTAAGGGAAATTTAATAGTTTCGATAGTATCGATAGTTAACCTTACTATTGCGATAGCGATAGTGTTTTGTATATACTATCGATATAGTACTATTGCCAAGCCAACTATTGCGATGCATCGATAGTTCGATGTATTGTTACACCCCTACACTATACATTATATGTATATATGTATAATAATTAATAGTGCAACACAAATGTAGTAAAACGTGTACTTCATCCTTAACTTCATCCCAACAGTGAAAGTCGACGTTTTCTCGACAGGTGGACACCTCTTTCTGTCATCTACCAGTGATTAAATGTATTGTAGCTGTTTGACTTATGTTACCCTTTAAAACAGAAACATTCATTATGTAGAGGAAATGATAGAGTGTCTATGTCATACTATCAATATTTCCCGTGCGAGAGCTGATGGATATACTGATATTAAAGCACGAGTGTCGTAAACATACATGTAATATGCCATACACAAGAATATACTGTTCTAATTATTAACGAAGTGACGTAATTGAAGAAAAAACGATAAACTCTACTTTCAAACATAGGTTGTTGCTAGCCGTCGTCGCATTTAGAACTCAACGCAATAGAAGAAGTGTGACGTCAATGTGACGTCATAACAGATACGTCACATCACCATGGCAGGTGATATTTTGCCCTCGGGCATCGTATAAAAAATATGAACCTCCATATGATTATCCAAGTAATATATGTATACGAAACGAGTGTGAATTGGTGACTGTATTTCCCGAGCGTGAGCGAGTTATACATCAGTTAGCACAAGTTTCGTAAAAGTCATATGCCACACTTCCTCGGGTAATAATTTCTTTATTACCCATTTACCCTTTATTACCCAAAAAAATGCAGAAAACGGTCCACTTCTCTTGCGAAGGCAAGCTAAAGTGACGTCACGAACAATCGTTTTATGACGTCAAAGATGATTAACTATAGGAAGTCGCGGTAAAACAATGGTTGCTAGGCAAACGTGATATGGGCACATGTGCTCATATCAATAATATTAACTCGGTTATGTTCAACCACATGGGTAATATATATATATATACACTTCTTTTTCATTTAACTTCAGGTTGTAACGCCTCCTGCCCCCTCTCTCAGCTGATACAGCTCATGCATGACAATATACCGGATGATCCTTATGAAATGTGTTATGGCCATAAACAGGATCAGCAATGCTCCCAGATAAAAGGTATATTGAAAAATATTAATTTGATAAAAATGCATGCTTCTCACAAAAATTAAACACCATCCGCTATTCAGTATTATGGAATGGTTGAAATATTAAACAGAAGAGTTGTCCTGAACGTTTTGGTTGAGTAGTCACAAGTAATTTAATGTTTCCAACCACTAGGAGCAGAGTTACACTATCTTGTTAAATTAGCAAAAGAATGATTTCCTTTAGAAGGTCAGTGGTTAAAGGGGCAGTAGCACGTTTTTCGCTCAAATAAGTTGATGAAATGTATTTGAAACATAATTTCACCAATAGTAAAATAGAAAATAAAGTTTAAAATGAGTGTACATGTTTCGATAAAGTCACGGGAATCGTTTTTGTCATTAAAATAATAAATTGTGTTCACAATAAAATGGCCGCCATGCAATTTTTGCTGTATACGCAACATAGTTTTTACCACTACAGAGAATTGGGTTGTGTAATAATGTTTTATCCTCTAAAGTTAATTCAAATGACATAAACTATCATTATAAATGGAAAATTTGAAAAAATAAATTTTGCAAAAATTTTGCTACTGCCCCTTTAAGTTTTGGTATTGGTTATGGAGACGGTGTACTTTACAACAAATTAGAAGAAACTTATCTCGGAAATAATTCCTTGGTTATTATATGATGTGAATGAAATGCCATCCGCTTTTCATAGTTGTGTCAAAAATAGCACAGTGGCCACTTGCTCTTTCGGCCATGTTTGTTTCTTCAGGTTAGGCTTTAAATTTCAAGTGCCATTCAAAGCCTAACCTGAGGAAGCCAACAAAAGCGAAAGCGCTAGTTAGCGAGTATGAATGTGTACCCGATTCTATAATATTATTTCAATCATTTATTTGTGTTATTCGTTCGTTTTGCTGTTTTGTCTAACAATTACTGTTTGTTTTCTTACAGATGTCGTCAGTTTTCAAAGCCTTTAACTACCTCATTGCATCATATCATGTTTGCTTTCTCATATTGCCAATTTACAACTTGGCATATCCATTGCTCAGACTTATTATCTATAAATTGAATGTATAAATGATAACAGCATGTTTTAATATTTTATTTTTCTCAAAATATGTTTACCACTATTTATTTAATTATTAATAAATAATGTGAAATAATAAGGTTACTGAATTTTCTATTGATACTGTGACCATACTGTTAAAGATTGGCACTCTTAAGTTTTAATAAACTATGTTAGTATTTTAATAAATGGTCGACAATAGCAACGGTTATACTTATACTTGTTTTTGAAAATTATAATTAAAAATACCAAAATGTTGTTCAATTAGATTTCTCTATTTTAGTCGTTTCAATATTACCTCTCCAAATTAAACTATCAAGTGTATTTTATTAGATCGTTTATCAGTGGTGGATCCCGGGGACCCCTCCCCATTCAAAATTCCTGGATCCGCCACTGTTTATTATACGTTTGCAAGTTTGTTTATATTAATATCATATTCTGATCAGATTTTGTTTTTCGCTAATAATCTACGTTTAAATTATTCAGCATGGCTGACAAGGTGTACACCATGCAATTGCAAGATTAATCTCTTGACCAAGAGTAACTGCGACAAAGCCTGTCAGCAAGTGACACAATGCGAGAGTTAAGTTATTACTCTTCCAAAACGCCTCTGACACAATGTATCCATTCCCCACAGATAAGCCACATTACCTGTCGGCTATGAATACATATCAAACTTTATTTGCACATATAGTTATTATTTGCTGATTTCGGTAAGGTTGGATAAATGCTATAGTATGCAACTGAGTTACTTTCAAATTAATCTTGTTTACATGAGCATGGCGGCTCCTAGGGTACTCTTTATGATAGTTGTCATTGCACTTTGTCAATATCACAAATAAACTCTATGAATGCCTATACCGCAGCTGAACTGTCATTCAAGTGCTGTTATTGTTGCGGGCGACGAGAACAAACGATGGCAAAGGAGAGGAATAAGAACGGCTCTAGGGCGACACCTTGGCTTGTCCCACTATGCTGGGTGTTATGGAAGGTTATTCAAGATCGAAAGGATTTCACTGAGTAAGGTCTGTGAATTTTGTAATTTTAACGTCCTTATCGTCCTTAAATATTTAATAAGATGATAATTGTCAAACCTTTTCAGTTAAAAGTTCTCATAATGTTTATATTATTTAATGAAGGACATGTATGTAACATTTCATATAACGTTATGTTCGAAAAATCATGAATTATATTAGTTCGTATACACTTTATATAGCTATTTTAAATATGTTCACACAACAGGAATTACGTTCTTATTGTAATATCTTATTGATCAATAAAAGTAACTATTACAAATGATGACAATACGGAACATGCAGGGCGCTGCTTAACTTATAAATATCCTCATTTAATCGAGATAATTCTGTATCATCCTATACCAACTTATCTTGAGCAATCAGGTCCACGAAAAAGGAACTTTATTAGAACAAATTAAAGTCTTTCAAACCTAATGAACATGTTTAAAATTGTTTTTAAAGGCGTTGTAGCACGTCGTTCTTACCTACATAAAGTGATCTCATGAAAAGGCAAAGAAGTGTTACCAATCGCTAAATAATACTCAACAATCATTATAAGAGTTCATAAACGAATGTACATGGTTCGGTTAAGCCATGCGAGTCGATTTCCCTTCATGTGGCAACTTTAATGTGTTCACATTAAAATGATATGATCTTGCTATCTGAACTTTGCATCAGACCTTAAAATCTACCTTTCATACTGAAGAGTTCCTCACTTCTGTCGCTTTATACGTCGAACAATTTTTTCAAGTACGGATAACCATTTTCTATGGATACGGTTTATCGGGTCGTGTAATGACATGTTTTACTTTCTATAAACTTAAATAAGAAATGGATATTTTGAGAAAACAAAATTTGCAAAAAGCGTGCTTCAGCGCCTTTCATGTATTGGTTTTCTTTCAATTTAAGATCTTGTTCCCATGGCTACGGCAACTCTCTGGAACCAGAATCACTCACTGGACCCAGGGCCTGGACAAAAGCGGCGTTTGGATATAAAATATGTCAATCTCGAGTTATCGCCGTTGCAAAAAGATGCCTCTAGTGTATCTTTCTACGAAGATTACAACTCAGATGAAAGCGACGTTGAACTTCAGTTCTCCGATGACAGCGATGACGACTATCCACCGGCAACGAGGGCCAGTGCCAGGGGACCCCAGTTGGAGGCGACACCTATCCGACTCGGAACTGCTATAGGTGATTGCTTACGTCTGTCCTCTTCCAGCGGAAAACGGCCATCCGATTGGAAAATGCGATGGATGACAAGCGACAGGTTTAAATACCTCCCAACACAAAATTCGAGGCTTCGACTCGCCCATTCTGCTCCTTTCCCAAATTCCCAAATAAAACTATCCTACCTACACAAAGATGGACAGGTTATTGAAAAAACCCAGGCGGATCTGGAGTCGCCGAGAGATGAAACATACGCGAAAATACCAGTCCATCTTCACCCACATTCTATGAACGACATCCTGCTTGCTGCAGACACCGCTTGGGGACTGAGACCGAAATCACGAGCTCGTACAGCAGATGCGCGCTCAGCCGGAAGTGAACAGTTAACCCATCACAGGCTTCGCTCCAGACGATCCACATTGGGAAACAGACGTCCTCATACAGTGGCTCCCGCCGTTCCGCGTTCCAACACCGCATCTACTGCTTCATATGTGTCCAATCGTCTGAGGTATCTCCTGGATTCACGGGCTTCAATAACACCCACAGTCCTTAAAGATGAATTCTTACCTCTGTTGACACAGACCGAAGACGTGTTTACAGGCGAGACAGTCAGTCAAGTACGAGCTGACCTTGAGGAAGGGGGGATTACTCTTCCATCAAGAACGGTACTAACAGGGAGAGACTGCAGACGTTTTAGAAAGCGGGTATTGGCTTTCATTAGACAAAAAAGAGTGATCACCTCGTTTCAAGATATTCCTCAAACACACGTAAGTATCAATATGTATCAGGCATATTAGGACTTCTACAACCACATATACTTGGCAAGATGTATAAATATGTATTAAAGTGTTTCAGGGCTGTTAGGATGTCCACAACCACATGTACTTGTCAATATGTATAACTATGTATCATAATGAATCAGGCATGTTAGGGTGTCTGAAATGCCATCTTTTCAGCATGTTTATCTTAAAATTGTCTTTTAGGCTAGATCCAGCTTTCAATTTGACGTCATGTGACATTTAAATATTCTGTCTGCCTATCTGTAAACTTATTACTACGAAATAGAATTACATATATGATTTAAAGTAAAACAAAATATATGATCATTGCTCTTGATTATTAGAAAAGTTGACATTTCGCATTTTTATGATATTTCAGGCCATGGTCAAATTCAAAACTGCCGGAAGGATAGTTACGAACCTTGTGCGCATGCTCAAGGCAATAATTGCAAACACAGACGATCTTACTAAGAAATCTGCAGCTGAGGTCCAGTGGCAGGCCCTGTACAGTGATAGAGATCCTCACAAGTTCGCATTCAACAAGTCCATCTACACGAGAGAGAGGGTAAGTATTCCATAAAGTGATAGTCACGCATGTTACCAAGGAGACGATGCCAAGTGCAAAATCAGGTTTGCTTGAATCGCTGATAAAGTCTCGAAATTAGAAAGGAATACATTGAGTCAACAATAGAAATCATAAAGAAATACGACTAGACAATATCAGTTTGACGAAATAATAATTCACGTCATATCGTTAGGTAGAAAAGCTTATATTCTCAATCACACTCCTTGAAAATGTTTTTATATTTGTTCTGCGAAACTAGATGTGTCATCTTCAAATTAGATGTTTCCAAGAAAATAAAACAGCTCTTAATTATCGTTGGTCCCATAGAGCTAATATTTTTGTCAAATATTGGACCAGGGAATTACTCGCAAAGCAACCTTGACAAAGATCCTTTGACATTACACAAAAGTAACACTGGGGATTTATTACAGGTATCGTTTTGTGCTCAATGAACGAATTCCCTGCACGTGGGTTCTGGACAACCTGCAGAAAATAAACAATGGTTCATAATGTTTCCGGTTTTACTTAGACCATACACTGTAGAGAAGCTGTCAATGTGGTCCTTTGACGTTCCGCAGAAGATATACAATGACTCATAATGTTTCCTTTTCCCGTACCAGGCTATAGAGAAGCTGTCATGCAATGTGGTCCTTTGACGTTCCACAGAAGACATACAATGATTCATGATGTTTCCTTTTGCACAAACAGGCCATAGAGAAGTTGCCCATGTGGTCCTTGGACATCCTGCAGAAGGAGCCTGGAGCTCGGACCGACTCTGACATCAGGAAGCTCAACACTCTACTCAAGGGGATGAGGTGTTACGATAAATTCACGGAGAAGATACAGAACTCGCTCTGTCAGACTTTCTCTCTGATGTGGTAAGTGCTATCCCCGAAGTAGAACACACTTTGTGGTTGGACTCAGTATTAAAGTATAAATGTTTATGACGCCTATGTGTATTACTGACAAAGAGAAACCTTCGAAGGAATTTATATAATCTCCAATGTTCACCTAAATTTGATGTCTAGAGGCATCAATATCAGCCCATGAGGTAGACTCGACACTGATTGTACATCATGTTGTTCAGAATTTATCTATCTCGAATATCAATAAAAGTTTAACCAACAAATCAACAAATTGAACAGTTTTTGGGAGGGTGGATTGATCATCAGACGAGGTTATAATTGTTTTATTCGACCAAAACTGAACTATCCATCATAATATGTGACTGATTAACTAAGTACAGTTTAACTAACAGTTTCCAGGAAGGTCGAGTGATCATTAGACAGGGCCATGTTGGTCAGAACTTCTACATGATTTACTCTGGCTCCGTCTTCGTCAATGTTAACGACAAGAACGCTGCGGGAGAGATGTTTGTCAAGAATGAGGCGGTTCTATCCAAGGGGGACTCGTTTGGGGTGAGATGTTAAAATCTTTCACAAATCGTGATCATGGCTACAATTTGAATAGTTGTATTTAAGAAATACATTTGCTGTTCAAGTCTAGATGAGTTGTTAGGCTGTTGCTGGTTCGGGATTGTGAGATTTTGACAAGCAAAGCTCTTCTTGTTACAATGTGTGTTTATTCAGCACTAGGGAATGTACAGAGCATTGAGCTCAAACCAATAGACAGGTGGGAGTTATTCCCCTTGTCGCTTTTGGCTTGATGCTGTTTACTTACAACTAATGTTACATGAGTATAAGGCATTGCGTCTGTTGGCACACTATGTTACAGGTTATGCTCTTCTGTCTACGACATTGATACTTCCTTTAAAAGTACCCTTCGCCCAACTTCCTAAGAAAACGAACTACCCTTTATTTCAACAATATCCAAAGCTATCTGGAACGAAAATGATTTTCAACATATCTCGAACTTCTTTCACTAGGAACTGGCACTACTACAAGACATAAGACGTACTGCCACAATCGTGGTACGAGAGACTTGTGAACTGCTCGTGGTCCAGAAACGTATCTTCTCGCAGGTTTGTCCGAGAATCTTCGAGATCGAGCTTGAGGAGAAACTAATCTTCATGAAGTGAGTTACTCAAGAATAAATTGTGTTTTCATATGTTATCAGTACGTGTCAATCTGTACTTATGTACTGTGAGTATACTTTACTTTCAATAACATAGCGTGACTGTACGAGATTCACTTGAGATTTCGTCTTTTTCATTACAAACTTTTGACTTTACATGTTGCACTTGTGAGTTCGTTTCACACCAGTGCAATGAACTGAATTCCCTCGCCTCAATAAAATGGATAGTAACCAAATTACATCACGAGAATGTGTGTCATATCGTTCATTATTCTATGTAACTATTACTTTGTTTTACTCAAACTATTTCGTTTGTTATAGTAAAATATTGCTGTTTAACCGGAGGTGGTGGACGGAGGACTCACTAAAGACTCTAGCGCTCACTGCGCAGATACAGGATGTAGGTCCTTTTTGTTGATATATATTGATAGTTGAATTATTTCACAAGAGGTCAGACTTAATATATATGTAATGGTTTAACACACCCTGTTCTTTGAATCATTACGACAGCGTATTGCAATTTTTCTTTCGCTTGTCAAGTACCCAATCATTCACTCGGTTCATAAATATTGTAAACAACGGGACAGCGTTTATTAGTGTATGTGTATGTTACGAACCATCTAGGGTATATCACAATCTGCAGATTGTTCGACCCTTACAAACTGAGAATGCTCACAATCTAGGAATTTCTTTGTCAAATTATCTAACTTGTTTGTTAAATATTGGGGCATAAGTTCGATTCAAAGATTGTGAAGGGTTCTCAAATAGTTTTTCTATCTTATTTACAGATTATAGTGGTCGACTTCTAGATTGTGCTTTCAACTCGTTTCTCTATCTTATCTACCGACTATGTGGGTATATTCCTAGATTGTGAAGGGTTACGATGTTTCATCTACATACTTAGGGGTCGATTTCTAGATTGTGAGATTCTTAGATTGTTCAGGTCTCACGATCTGCAGATTGTTTAAACAATCTAGGAATGGGGAAACATTCTTCGATTGTTCGAATAATCTGCAGAGTGTGATGATTCCTAGATTGCACGGAACATGTACACTTTGAGTAAATAGCGAATATCGAATAACGATTGACAAACACTTGACTGGAACTTATAAAATGTGTTCTGTAAATTTCAAGTGTTTATTCTTTGTGTCGGTGACCATGTAAATATATTCATGTGATCTTCGCTTATATAGAGGAAATGAAGACTTTCATTCATTCATTCCTTCATTCATTCATTCATTCAGTGACAAATACAGTGCAAAGTCTAATCACATTTGACCGTGTTTCTGTACACGCAGTACAAGACCAACAAGGTGATAGTGACAGACAGTGTGAGGGAAGACTGGATCTACATCTGTCTAGAGGTGAACTAACAACGTCTTTGGCCTTCACTTTTCAACACTTAATTCAGTTATTAATAATGTTTAGGGGACTAGATGTGTAAGCCTTCACTACAAACTTTGAAGCGTTCGTAAAATATCATTCGGAAGAAGCACTCATAGACTATTTTTTCAATTATTTATTATTATTATGTTTACTTTGTATCCAATTATTTACATTATGTTATCTTAAAATTTAAAACACAACAAAATAAAAAAAAATTAAGAGCTCATAAAATAGATACTTTATAATACTGTTTTGTGCCAGGGTAAGTGCCAAGTTATCCGATGTTTGGAGATCAATAAGAAGAAAGAAGAGACTTCGAATCTGTCCGCTAGGCGGCGCTCAGTTGTACTTCTCTCTGATGAGATTCTTGACTTATTGGGAAGCTTTCCGGAAACCAGCGTGTCTGGTAAGTATAATAATGTCATAATTATGGATCTACAAAATTGAAGTGTATCCCCAAGTCCTGACGACAACAAGTTAGACATTATAGCTGATGAAACATTTGGACCAGTTCGGATGTTTCCTGAAACCAGCGTTTCTTGTTGGTAGTTATATTTGAATGTACAGGATATACAAACCTCACACTAGTAAGTTACATTCCCAGTCATTCGATAACTAACGAAAGGGAAGTGAATATGCAATGATGCAAAACAACTATTCACCAAATATATACCTCTCAGCAATGTAATATTATGGATACCAGAGTGCTCTGATTGACTCTCTGAATGATAGGATAAAAAAATGTGAGTAGCCTCCCCACTAAGATATTAAGATATTTATCTCGTAGTACCACAACTGAAAGCATCCTTCTCTGAAGTTTTCCGTTCGAAGATCGCCTCAATTTCATAGTTTTTTCAGAAGTTTCTTTTACATATTTTGGAGCCCGTTTTTAATAATGACGTGTGATCTGTATTATGAACCAATAACTTCCAATGCTTTGTTTGACAGACGCTGAGAAAGCACGACGTCATTCCCGTCTGAAGGCACCGAACTCAACCAAAGAGAAGCTCTTGGGTTCCCTAGGACTTGACTATGTTAATACAGGCAAGGTGAATAGTTTGTTTATAATGATAATGATACGTAGAAAAGGGGGGTAATAAAGATTCTCGCTAACTACTACTTTGAATCCAGTGTCAAGGTAGCTTTGTCGGATTGTCGTATGGCCTCATTCATGACGTAATTTGCCAATTTCAACACTATTTTAAGATTAAGAAATACATATTATTTTGCGTTGTATAAACGCCGGAGCACTTAAAGAGCCATTAAGGATGTTGATGAACATTTTGGAAAATTGCCAAAAATCTATCTCCGTGAAATATATACACTTAATTTTTCCCAAATTTGTTCGACCCCAAATAAGCCGAGAAATTGCACTAATTAGTAAAGGTGTTTTCCAGTCTAAATATAGATCCAGTCTATTATTTTCACACACACTGTATGCAAAGACACGAACTAATAACAGAGTTTATGATCATTGAAAGAAATTGAAATCTATAATTCTTGGCGGTTATTTATTTACCATTTCATTTTTACTATGTATTGGCTACAGATATTAGAATAATTGTTTTACCCAACTAGGTGTTTTGCTTGAACTTAATAATTAATGAGAGTAAAAATTTGTCATAATTTGCTGGTCTTATCTCAATAAAAAAGTAGATTAAACAGGCAATAATTTGTATATTCTCAGGACATTTAGAAACATTGTTTATAAAGCAATCGTCACATTCAGCAATGTGTGACAAGGGTAACTTGCAAGAGGAGCACGTGCAGCGCGTGCAGCACATGGGTTGTTATGGCGACTTGCGCTTAAGACGAGCCTTCACGCTTCGGAAGCGCTTGTTTGTTGTGTAGTACACGTTTTACGCAATAAAGGGGATTCTGTTTATATGACGTCAGATACCCTTAGCGCGCGCTACTTGAGGGGATACATCTCTCTGAAACCAAATGTCATTACATTGTCGTGATATGAAAATTATTTATCACATGTCATGTTGTAGATAAAATATTTCTCTGGCGATTGGCGTTATAAGTATATTTTCCATTTTATATTGTTTTTATTTGAAACACTAACATCCTTGATGGCTCTTTAAACCTAAGTCAATGAACAAACATGTCGTGAAATTAATCCTTTAGATATTGTATTCTGTAATGGAGAATGAATGAGGAGTTGTGGATTCGTTAAAAATAATCAACGAGCCCCGATGCATTCTCCATCTTAATCCATGTATGACGTCACGAAACATGCAATGTGATTAGTTTAAATTTCAATTATGGAACACCAAAATCAATAATTTTGCAAATTTCGGTGCTCATTCATCGGAAATGGTACAAGTAGCTGCGACCCTCATGAAATGGATTCTTCAACGCACGTGCAGCGCAAAACTTCAACGCGAAGCGATGTGATTGACAGTTCAAACTCAGCCTTTCCATGCCTTCCGTTCGTTACAAATCTTGAACAGAACGTTGGATTCGATTCTTCGATTGGCTAGGATCTCTGACTACCAAACGAAGGGTTGCATGTTCGAATCCAGGTTCATGCATTACAATCATTAATTTGTCATAGTTGAGATATGTTAAGATCCTATTCAGATACACGTGACCAAGACAAAATACATCATTCTCGAAAAATGTACTCGATTAGCCATTACTGAAAATGTAAAAACCTAACACCCCTCCTAAAAGGGACAGTCAATGACCAGTAGATTCCTAAATAATAATCACCTGATAACACAATAGAGTGACGTCATGACCATGGATTAATAGTTCCGCAATAGTCCCGGGGTTTATTTTCTGGATGTGAAACTTTAATTTAAGTTTCGAGTTCATGTAAATGTATACCGGTCACGTGGCTATACCAGTCATACACTGTGGGCCAAAAGAAACGCCTACTTGGTTTTCGTCAAAATGAAAGATGAAATAATTTCTGAAATATAATCAATGGGGGTCTCCACGTTTTGCTGAGAACAAATTGATATGAAACTCAATTGAAATCGTGGGAAACTGAGATTCGAGTCCATAACATTCATGAAAACCACGCCCAATGAAGATCGCTATTTCCGGTTGATTCACTTGCACCGTATCCACGTACATCGGTAACGTCATCGCCACGGAATGTGTACCTGTATTGTTGCTCGTGGTTGTATGAAAATATGTTTCAAATGTTTTTTTCTGACCAAGCACTGATCGAAAACTGAACAATGTTTGTTGCCTCATTTCAACAATCGCCATTCTTTTGTGACATGACAACTTCTGAAATTTAAATATGTTATGCAGATATGGTGCCACTTCATAATGCTATAATATTGCTAAACTGTTCATTATAGTTTTTTACGAAATCGCATAAGAGATATGGTAGGCGTTTCTTTTGGCCGACGGTGTATATTTAAATTGCAAAGTCAGATTTCTTTCTGAAACCATACTCCGATCACGTGACCTTGAATGAGGACGGTCATATCGAAAGTCAACATATAACCAACATTGCAAAGTAAACTTAAGTCAAACAGTCAAAGTAAAAAAAATGCCCATGAACCACGTGATGTCTGTTTAAGAGGGAGAAAGTATTTATTGCTGAGATTGAACAAGCGGAGCAGAAGAAAGCGCTCGAAGCAGCACGAGGATACGTGACCTTGACCTCTTACATGAAGCACAAGCTGGAGCAGACGACTTCCGACCTGGTCTTCCTCCACGTGGGAGTCGTCAATGCAATGGAGATATTCGTAAGTCAATCAGTTAGAAGAACAGCCAAGCGACATGAAAGATACCGAGTGACGTCATTTAATAATAATTCAGGATCTAACGAAGACCTCAATTTCGGATGAAAAGCAGTATATACATCCTCTTCCGTCACATTATTTTTATCTGTTAAACTACTACAATATCCTGGTTCTCTAAGACAATCTTCTTTCGTTTTTGTTATCAGCCAATTATAAAACCTTACATTCAGAAATAAAGCAGTACCCGGATGACCAACCTACTAAAAAAACAAGAATTACTTGGCTCAGGGAAGCAGGAGATTGTAGTAAGGTAGCGGATGGAGCAGAAAGTAGTATATAGTATATGACATATGTATAGATATATTGTTTCCAACCCTGTGGTTCACCTTTAGCTTCCCAACCTCTTCTTGTAGTTAATGCAAACTGAAAACATTTGTTGAGCAATACATGTATATACTAGCTAATTATTAATTTTGGCACGTGATTCGTTATAGAGGAACACAGCATGTTCTTACTAAAGTAAGGACTTAGGAGGGCAAGCACATTAGTAGGCCTATCAAAGATGAAATTTAAGACGCAAAGCAAGTCCTCTAAATAGCAATCGGAATGGTTTCTCCTCAATAGTTACTATACCCCCGCCTTACAGTGTAAGCGGGGTATAAAGCGTTCATTCTATCCGTCTGTCTGTCTGTCTGTCTGTCTGTCTGTCTGTCTGTCCGTCCGTTAAGAAACGCTGTGCAGAGTATATCTCTCAAACTATACATGCTAGCTTCTGCAAACTATGTTGTGCCTGTCGAGGGTAAGACCGTTTTCTGAATTCTATTTTTTGCGGTTTCCATGGAAACATGACCAAAACAGTGACTCTGTATATCATTTTGTGCGGAGCACATCTCCCAAACTAAACACCCTAACATCACCAAATGTGCTACACATGTTAGCCATGATCTCTAGTTGTGCCTTTCGAGGGTTAGACCGATTTCTGAATTATATTTGTTGCGGTTTCCATGGAAACTTGACCAAAAGAGGAAGTCGTTTTGTGCTGAGCATATCTCCCAAACTATACATTCTAGCTACCCAAAACTTTATATACATGTCACCCATAATCTCTAGATATGCCTTATGAGGGTTATCTGAATTTAAATTTTGGCGGTTCTTTTGAAACAGTTACTCTTTGAGACCTATATGCGATAGCTAAACTTAAAAGCTTCACCAAACTTGATACAAACGTCAACTCTTTGATCTTTAAACAGCTCTGAAACTGTGTGTGCCCCTTTCATCAAACCTTACAAATATATCAATCTGATTTTCATATGATTTATTAATTAAAAATATATTTGACCTTAGCGGGCTGCAGGGTTATGTGAGCTTAGCTCGCTTCTACATTTGTTTCATTATGTCTCACAGGACCTGTCCTGCATTCTGAGCCCTTACCACCGCCTCAACAACTCATCCTTCATGTTGGTTAGTGGAGGTGCCCGGATGTTGCGCATTCGACGAGACCGGTTCCACGAGTGCGCGTCGCCTGCGGCTTTAGAATACAGCAAGAACCAAGCCTTCAAGGACAAGTGAGTAGATTTTTAGACGCTTTGAAAATGTGGGAGAAATTGTCATAAGTACAAAAGCTTATATAGCTTTGAATTTCTTTAGAAGTTATGTGTACCATAATACCCAGGGTTGTTCAATACGAGTACACTGACATTGTGATTTGCAAAGAAATGCTGAACTGGGTTCTCTTTCTTTTCGACAGGGGGCATTGTTTGTCTTCATATCCATTCAATTATTTGATACAGATATTGTGAAATGTCATCTCCATTAATCTTCTTTGATACAGGGAAATGTTGCAAAGAAGATAGTTAACTTTCAATTGAAATACACAAATGTTTGTTTTATCACACACAATACGTTATCCTGGTCGGTTCATTGTGATTTAGATTTTAAACTATCATCGTGAATCTCCGCTTATGTGTAAGTTACCGCCAAGTGAGCATCGCGAAACACGAACTTGGTCATTCAAATTTCGTTTATCTTGGCATTGGTATTCATAAATATTGCAAGTATATAAGTTTAATGCAATCACCCAAGGTATTATTCCGTTAATGCAGATACCCTTCTGACGAAGCACTGCTCAAATCCTACAAAGAAAAGTCCGGATGGGAAGACTTCAAGAGCAGCGTCGTCCGTGACGTCAAGAGTTCTCGCCCTTTGATACAAGACAGGAGAAGGTTCTACAGAAAAACCATGAAGATCAAGGACAAACAAAGTCAGATTTGGACATTCTTGTGTGATGACAGGATCATCGAATTGAAAACTCTTAAGAAACAGCAGCATATGGAAAAAGTGGAAACATCAAAAGCCGTTGCTAGGGCGCTTGCGCATGATCACAGACCGGAAGTTGTCAGAACTGTACCGGAAAACATCGTGATGCGCAGACGCAGCACAGTTCGGTTCAGCCCTGACATGCCGATAATTCACAGAATGAAACCGGCGAAACGTAACAAAGAAGAGAGCCCTATTGAAGAGGAATCAGACATTCAAGAGACGCCCGAGTTTAACAAAGAGAAGCGTCGATCTGTGACCATCAAATTGCCTGAAGGACATTTTAAGGATTAGGGAGTAGCACAGCTATCAGCGGTATTTGACAGCCCCATTTCTGAATATTTACTATTAATTTGTAATAACACTTCAGACAGTTATGGCGAGGTTTTAGGAAAATGAATTATTCAAATAATTTACAATTAACAAGCTAAGATTTTAAAGGTGTTTTATACTTGCAACTCCTCATAATAAGACCTATGGTTCTGATATGGCAGGTTCAATATGGAGTTTGCAAGGGAGCTTTGGTTTGACTAACATTTGTCATCATAAACAATTTCATGGAGTCAGGAGAAAGCTTGTGAACTGCAGCAAGGTAGGACCTAAGGGTAGCAAGTTTGTCGCATTTAGTCAGTTTGTTAGTCTTCAGCGTCGGGGAGGGGTAGCAATACTATGTGTTTCCCTCCTGGGCCTGGGTATGAACGGTATCTTTCGCAAAACACCTGCGTCAAGTAACCATTTATTATACTACATCAATTATATAGTATTGTTGGTCGCCAGAACATTAACATTCTATTTGCCAACTGATACATCGTGTTTGTTATAGAATCATTAACATTTTTAATAAACTTTCAATTTTATCTCAAAGTCCCTGATAGGTTTTCTGATAGGTCAGTATGGCTGACGTTCCTTTGACAAAATCAGTTAGTGTTATCTCCCTTTGTCAAGGTCGATGAGAATCATTTCCTGTTCAAAAGTCTCTCGTGGCTTTGTGAAGTCACTCTCGTTTGCAATAACAATTAAAGTTATCTCCCTTTTTTGAGTCTTTGAGAGTAATCTCCCTTGTCTTCAAAGTTCTTCGAAAACTTCCACTTCACACAGGGTCAGAGGATGCCCATTTCTGATGGAAACTTTGATGATATGTCCGACTGGATGTCCGTCACAGCGGAATATGTTAACCCCAGGAACAGCGTGGTGGTAGCCCGCAGCACATCGACCACCAACGAGTTGATGGTCCTTTGTCCAGTTCCCGACGAAGATTTCCAGTCCATCAAGGCGATCCCCTTTATAATTGAAAAGACAGACATATGTGAACATTGCACATTAGTGAACATTATCATAATAAACTGACGGGCAAAAGAAAGTATAACACTCATTTGTTTTCGATTAAGTCAATAAGAAATGAGATGCATTTGATTATGGCATGATACAATCACGCTTTTCGGCAGTAGTTTGAATGACTTAATTGGGGATTGTTTTATTTTTAACTAAAATATCATTATTTAAAGTAGACATGGGTAATAAATGAAATTTACATCAACATAAACCCCTACCATGTTTAAAATGTTGTAAATGTGTGCAGGACGAGGCACATTTATTGATTTTCACATAGAGTATGTGTTATATGTCGATGAACAGTTGCGTTTTATAAAGATTAATTTGGGGGAATTAAACAATTTTAAATTATAAACTTTAATACAAAATTTTAAACTGTCTAGAGGTATTCTTTGACTGATTTAATGTTTTGGACTAATTGCCCAAACTAGTCAGTTTTTAATACGACGTCGAAAACTCGAGATATTTGACTTTGAAGATTATACATATGATACATACTACTGAGTGATATAGTTTCTTTTGCCCGTCAGTGTAGTTCTACTTTGACAACGGCATAACGTGAGGAATGGGATATTTCTCATGATAACTATATAATGATATTATTATATGAAATATCAATATGGTTATGTATGATTCTGTCTTCTTTATATTTGTTGTACTTGAAATTGTAAAGATATGAGTATTTTTATAAATAAAATGTTTTATTTGGTTTTGTTTTTTACTGCATAATATTTAAGAATATAGTTATGTAAGTAGAAATATGATTAAGTAGACAAATGTAAATTAATCATTATACTGTAATTTTACAAACAACTGATCAAGGTACGTATGTAAACGTGTTGGCTTGTCGATAAAGTTAAAATCCACATAAAAATAATATTTTATTATTGAACTCTACAGTGCTTGTTTTTCGAATGACATTAAATTTGAACTGTTGACATCAGATAAAATTATGTGTATATATTTCATAACACGCATTCAAAAAGTGAAGTGTGGACGAGGGTCAGTTGCGTACATGGTTCAACTCTGTGAAATGAAAAACCCTTTGAAATCAATACATCTCAATCACTGACAGTCTTTAAAAGTTGCTTGAAGACCATCCTCGGTTATCCATGGTTTTATATATGCTCCGTTACTCTCCACTATATCACCCATGGGAAACCTTATCTGGGGAATCTGTTCTCAAATTACCCGCCCTTGGCCAGCGTGACGAAGTCAGTAACCAAAGAAAATGCTCAATGGGATAAGACGGACATGGTCAAGGGAGATAACCGGTGACGGATGGCTAACACAATGACCTCGCTTGCTTTGAAACGAAGTGATATGAATTGTCATTGGCTCGCAGGTCCAAGCTGCTTGGCAATTTGATTGGCTCACGCCGGCCAAGGGCGGGTAATTTGAGTACAGATTCCCCTGATAAGGTTTCCCATGGGTGATGTAGTGGAGAGTAACGGAGCATATATAAAACCATGGGTAACCGAGGACGCTTGAAGACCTATCTGCTTAAAAATATCTCACACTTTAGGATGCCAGTGGTAATCTAGCAGCTCTACTGCAGAACGTGTTCATTCCATGTAACGTTTTGAGCAGGTGCTGGTAGCCTCGAGTTTGGCGGTTACAAATTTACTGTATTAACATTATTATGTATAAATATTATGTACGATGAAGAAGATGTGTCAGTTAAACATTGATGTCCCCCGAATATATGTATAGTTTAAATTAATATATAAACGATATGTTCTAATCATACCCCATGTAAATGATTATGGTAATAGGTATTGAAGGTACATCCATTGTGTTTTTGGGGTCACATATTCAAAACGATATATATGGTGTTACTTTATCGAGAAGTACCGAATGTTACCGGAAACTACCATTTTGATGATGGTCGACTTAGTATATTGACGATGTGAAGGTAAAAGTAGTGTTTTCTGATCGAATACTGGACAATGCATCGCGATTGACGCTCGCCAATGAGTCAAACATAATTTTGGAATCTTATTTATAACAGACTAAATAACAAATTTAGGTTAGAATGTTTAATAGGTCATATAACTACTTTGCATGTATATGGGACGTACAATTTCGGTTTCTACACATGCATAATGATGTTACTCAATTTTAAATTGAAACTAGTAAGTTTGATATATTTGGCGATTGGGAATGAATATGCAAACTGAGTGAATATATTTGCACTGTTAACAGCACAATGGTGAGTAGGAACGTATTAAAGCCAAATAAAATTTTGTGAAACAAAATGGATGCACCTTTAAAGGTGATATCACTCACCGAGTAAGTTTTGTGTGGCAATGTATCAAATGGCTATCACTCACAAATCAAAAGGTTAAAAAACAGATGGACGGAAAGAAGAAAATGTGAATAATACATCCCCAGAATCTCCGATTCGGGGGCATAAAATTAACTTTGAATGTCCCTTGGAAAGAAAGATGTTCATGAATATTTCTTTCCTTTATGATATTAATAAGGTATGGATGTGTTACATGGGGGTGGATATCTCTTACAGTTTTGGACAAAGAAATGCTGTTGAGATGATATCAATATTCTCAAAACTGAGTCGGAAAGAATGTAGAAAATGCTAGGAATTCTAGTAAATTGGTATTTTGTTAAGTGTAAGTCTCAGGGCAACCAAGTATTAAGTACTATATATGTAAGGGCGACAACCTTTGAGACTATGGCTATATATTATCCTATATGTTTTCTGAATATCGAACGATATTGAAATTCTCACAACAGCAGTCCTTCCTGTTATAGATGACAACACGACTGATTTTGAAGAAGCCGCCGAGGTCGACATGCCACCAGGGCATACTCTCCTTGTCTGTGTGTGAGCACGTCCCAGAGTAGAAATACATCACGGTATTACCGTCTGTAGCTTGGGACGAATCCACTTGTTTTCTACTTGTTGTTTTAGAGCTTTGGCTGGTTGCCTTTTTGTAGGCTAGATTACGGTTACCTGAAACAAACCGTAAGCATAGAAATTACTACATGTGTGCAATGCGGTTTTTAGGAGACCAGTTTGAGTGTTTGCGTTGACCGAACGAGAGCGCCGCACACAACTTTACACGGATTTCGGAAAAGGTGTATTTGTGTTTAATGTGACGTATTTTACATTAAAGGGGCAGTAGCACGTTTTTTGCAAATTTTATGTATTCAAATTTCCCATTTATAATGATAGTTTATATCATTCATATTTACTTTAGAGGGTAAAACATCATCTTATTACACAAACCAATTATCCGTAGTGGTTATAACGATGGTGTGTATAAAGCAAAAATTGCATGGCGGCCATTTTATTGAAAACACAATTTGTTATTTCTAATGACAAAAAACGTTTCCCATGGCTTTACGGAACCATGGACACTCATAATTTAGCTTGATTTTCTGAAGAGGGAAGGGTGTTTTACTGTTGGTGACATTATTTTTCAACTACATTTCATCGACTTAATTCACAAGAAAAACGTGCTACTGCCCCTTTAAAGTCACGAAAAGAGACGTGCCGTTCAGTTTACATATGACATCTATGACACCGAAAACGAAAACTCGCTTTTAAAAGAAATACTCGTTGAGAAGAAAATATTATATCTGCATAAGTGCACTTACGATGCAAACATTAACGCATATGCCCTGTATATGTAACATGATTTTATATATATATAAAGAAGATTGATCCAGTCAAAACCATCTGATGTTTACTCTTTTCTATATATAACTTTACTTCACGTGAGATCTTGAATTTTAATCATAAGCAGTGCACTGTAAAAGGCGGATACACGATGTGTTATCCCAACATAAACTTCTAACCTGCTAACTGAAAGGGTTTATTACACATGAGCAACATATGATATACATGACACGGGTTGCTTTAACACATGGATATTAGCTATATCCAGTAACAGTTGCCCTTTTTCGATTTGTTTAGCTCTGACTATCATCGGCTGAGTTGATATTGGATTATTTTGGGCGTATTGCGTTTTCATACATGGTCACTTTATTTTAACGATAGAAAATACGACTGAAACATCTCTTAAAGCGAACTAAACTTAATTTCTAATTCTGGAATTATTATCTGTTCATGTTTCTCAAAAACACGGCTTTTAAAAATAAACTTCTGAGGTTCAGCAACAATGGGCGCGGATTGCTGAATTAACTGAGAGTTTGAAGGGTAATTCCCTGCCCCACACTGAGACATGAGTGGAAAGACTTATGGTGTCACCCTCGGTAAGTCACTTTGTATAACGTGTGCCTTTGTTCACCCAGCAGTAAGTGGGTACCTGGTGTAAGATGTGAAGGAGGTGACCTTTAAGCGCTACGGCATAATTACAGAATATCATCACCATTTTGGAAAATATAGGTGCCCTGCACATAACAATTCAAAAAATTTCAACTGAAGGGGTAATAAAAGAAAGAAAAATGAGGTAATCAAATTTTGTGACACGCAACTCCAGTTTAGATCGTAAATACTCGCTTAGCGAGACTGCGAGACATTGTTAAATGAAATATTTACATAAATGGGACTTAAATCTGTCAGTACATTATTGATGTCTAACATTAAAATACTTTGAGTTTCTTTGGTGTCGTGAAACATTGTTCTAAAATTTTAATTTTAAGTACTAAAAAGCATTAACTAAATGTCATCGGCAACAAGATAAAGTACAAACATTTTATCACAATTTCTGTCTCATCCTATGAGCATAATTCTTTTCTAAAATATTAACCCTTTCTATCTCATCCAAATTATACATGTGTCCAAACATCTTGTTCAAGTACATTGTACCTCTGTATGTTCAAGTTCGATTTAAAATGTATTAAATTGTCTTTGGTTGTCTGTTGTTCATTAGTCTACAAAGAAAAACTAAAGTGTTGCGATTGACCCTACCCTTAACAGAAAACCAACTTTGATTCAGTTTCCTTAAATGAAATCGACAAATGGATAGGGATTGGAGTTTTATTTTCCTGTTTGCGGGATTTTTGAAGACATCGAAATAGCATGACAACATTTAATGAACATTCACAACATTTCATAAACACCATTTGATGAACTTAATGCAGTTTTGTGATATACACCCAAGGAAGTGTTCCATATGACTTTTACGTAACTAGTGTGAATGTATTACCCGAGTGAGAGCGAGGGTTATGTACACATTTCTACACTTGTGTACACTCATATGTCACACCTTTTATTGAAATAAGTTCTTTATTATCCATTCAATAGTCTGAAAACCGCCAACTTCTCTTACGACGTCGGGAATCAACACGGTATTTCGCACTGAAACAATGGTTAAATGCCAATTTTATTTTTTCAAATTTCCCATTTATAATGATAGTTTATGTCATTTATATTTACTTTAGAGGGTAAAACATCTTATTACACAAACCATTTATCCGTAGTAGTAATAACGGTGCCGCGTATAAAGAAAAACTTGCATGGCATCCATTTTAATGTGAACACATTTTATTATTTTGAATTACAAAAACGATTCCCATGGTTTTACCGAACCATATACACTATTGTTTTAATTTGATTTTCCGAGAGAAGGATTGATTTGAGCGAATAAACGTAAAAATAGTAAACGTGATATGTGCACATGTGCTCGTATCGAGAATATTAACTGTGTAATGTTCAACTATTCGAGTAACATATATGGTGATATTCCTAATATCTAGGCATGAATTAAACCTATGGGAAACTTAAACTAAACTATATCTACTATGTAATCTTATTTTTAACATGATGATCACAATACGTTTTTGTCTTCTTGACATGGCATAACTAGCCCTATTGAGCAATTCTACCGGCCTCTCCCAGTCGTTCTCTAATCACTCAAATCGACCGACACTCACTGACACGCTACTGTTTACTCCCTTGCTGAAGTCACAAGTATTTTCCCATGCCGTCGCGGGTCATGTTTTAATATGAAATCATGATCAAATCAAACGCCTTCCCACTATCCAAATTCGGGATCGACACAGCCATTTCATAACCATCTTCCGCATGCATCGGGCCATACATGCACTTTTTGAAAATGCATACTGACCCTTGCGACAACTCGAAGGGATTTCTGAGACAGGAAGTAACACAACTATTGAGCTATGGTGTAGACCAATCAAAATCGCGTTTACAAATCACGCATATATACACGTTGAGTGAACGTTTACATATATGGCATGATACGTGCGGAAGTTGATTCATAACAATCTCATGAAAGGTTTAAAATACAATAACTCAACAAGTATGGACAAATACATAAACAGCGCTTCTTTACGTCACACGATATCCTAATTAGAGCGGTTTTTAAAAAAAGCTGTAGCACGTTTTCTGCATATTATGTTTTCTCAAATTTGCCATTTATTATTAATTATTTATTATTTATACAACTTACTGGTATGTTAATGGGTAAAACATCTCATTAATACACAATCCGGTAAGTCGTACCCATAGAAAACAGCTATCCGTATTCGAAGAAAATGGTGCTACGTATAAAGCGACAATGATGTGGAACTCTTCGTAATGAGAGGCAGATTTATAGGTTTCATGATAATTTGATAGTTCAGACAGCGAGATGGTTGACCATTCCATCATTGTGCCCTATTTAAAACTTTAGTCTGAGTGTTTAGGTATCGCTACATCAGTCAGATCACTTAAACAATCTTTGAGTGGCTATTTTAGTGTAACACACTCACACTGTTGACTAACACTGCTTAACCGAACCATGCACATTTGTTTTAGAACTTTTATTATTGATTTAGGAGCATTATTTAGCCATTTGTAACATTTATTTATATGTTTGTGAGAACACTTTATTTTAGTAAGAAAATCGTGCTTCAGTGCCTTTGGCCTTCTTAAAGCTTTATCAGGAGTAACGAAACGATGATAAAATATCTATATTGGGAATAACGGATTTTAAAGAGGGGCAGCATATTTAAATCGCTGGACAAAAACACAAGAAAATGCATTGAACTCCGACAAGGTAGAACCGGAGGTCTGAAATTGTACCAGTGCGTTTTCCGCTTCCGGAGGTGTGGCTAGCTATTGCAGCAGTGCATAATTATAAGAAAATCCATCTACTTACAAGTCATGTGGTAATCACTCCAGACTTTCGAACAATGCCGCCTCACTCTTTTCCTATTCGTAGCCCTAGTTGTCCTATTCGTAGCCCTAGTATCACTGTGCCCCTTTCTACATTCACATATCCAGTGCTTGTGAAGGAGTCGACACTGTGAGTTTGGGACAAGTGGGGCCTCACGACATGACGCCTGTACTGTAAAGACAATAAACAGCTGATTAAAAAACTTGAACATCAAAATTTGTTTCATAAAAAATAGAATTAATTAAGACAAACACTTCAGCATAAAATCAAAATCGTTTAAATTGTTAATTTGTCGTTCGTTGAATTAGTAGGCCTGCTACAAGGTGCTTCATTATGACCTTGTGAATTAATGGACACTGTCGAGACACTAATCACACTAGTTTGTAACGGTGTTTTCCAGTCCAAATATAGATCAAGTCTGTTTTTTTCAAGGGAACAAAACTGTGGTCTACTCCCGCACTGTAAACATACATACGAAAGACAAACAAAGTTTATGAATACTCAAAGACATTGACATATATAGTTTTTGGCGTTTATTTATTTACCATTTGATTCAGTTCTGTTGTTCCCACAGATATTGAAATAATTGCTTCAAATGTATAATTAATGAGAATATATACAAATCTGTTTAATGACATACGATTATACTGGCGTGCGTTAATCGAGGTCGCAGCTGTCATCGAAACAAAATTTCATTGGTATCTTGTGATAAGAAAAATATTTCTCTAGCGATTGATAATCATCAGTATATTTTGTATTTTTACGTTAACTTTGTATTTGAAACACCAACATACTCAATGGAAATCTTTAACTAAACTAAATATCAATTGTGAAATATTATCTGTTTCATTATCTGTTATAAAAAGATTTTTGGGAAACACGATTTAAAAAAAATAATGGTTTTGGAATTTCTGTATTAGCCCTTTAAAAGTACTGTCTCGTGTCAACAGGTATACAGAAACAAAATTCAGAATTATATTTAAACCGGAAGTTCTGTTATACATTATAGCACCAACCATCAATTGTGAAAGCTTTAGAGTACTTATCATGTACGTATACGTTGTTTCTCACAATTATAAATCGACCAGATATTTAAATCGAAATGCTCGTATGAATACTTGCTACGCTGCATTTGATAAACGAAACTCAATTTAGAAACTGAAAAGTCAATACCGATTATTACTTCAATGAATCTTTCTTTTACAGCATTGGACGAATCTACAATTTCAAATAGTTAATTTCATTTAGTACATTGTATGTAAAACAATCCAAATAAATTTAGATCGACATATTTTTATAATGTTTTATATATATATATATATATATATATATATATAAGTAGGCACATGATGTACCTATTGAAAATGTTAGCAGAACTTATTTCAAATTCATCTTTTTTATTTTGATATATATATATATATATTTATTATATGATTGCAGGTGAAATACCGGGATCTATCAATGAAAATAAACCGTGTTATCAGTCACTAGTGAAAATAACAATGGAACGTGTTATCAGTCACTAGTGAATGATATAACAATGACCTGACGTCATAAAACAATGCTCCTACGTCATGACAAGTTCATGACGTCACATTGTTGCTGAGGCAACAGGCTCATTCTAGAGCCGACTTAACGTAAATGCAAGTGGATTTCGATGAATTTGCAAAGATTTGGTCATATAATAAATATAAAATTTGTCTTTTCTTGCCAAATACCATGTTTATCTCATGAGGTAGAAAAGTTATATATTTTCAATATGTATATTATTGGCTATAAATGTGATAACGCCTGACCATGCAGGTGGTCTCACTTTGAATATTGATAGGAAGGAGTCAGTAACCAAATTAACAATGCTTTTGTATCAGTCGTTTTGCCCCAGGGATATAAACAAATTAAAAGGGTGGGAGAGTACCTTTAAAGAGAGTGTTCTATCGGGGTACTTTTTCGCACATTTACTATACTTATTTCACAATCCAGGTAAAACATATTGATGTATATGATATTTAAGGGATTTATATTTAAAGAAGCCATTCATCGGCGCTTCCAGGGTGGAAATATTTGCTTCGGAAAAACAAGTAAGTGTTGATTAGTTTTATGGCAAATTATGTTACTTTGTGAATAATCTATCTAAACATATGTTTTGTTATTTAGTGAAAATACAGCAAAAAAAACCAAATGCAAGTGAGATGCAAAAAAGCAAGATGGCGGCCAGTTGCCGATAGAACCCTCTCTTGAAATAGCTAACAGCATAGCCTACCTGAAGAGCAAATGAGGACGTTGTGTGTTTCTATACATCCGCTGACAGGGAGGCAGACGGTGTTGCACTTGATTTGATCTACCTATAAAAATAAAATTTGTAGTTAAAAATAAAATGTTATCGACATGATTTACATCGAAATTGACATCTGTGTCATTCCGTCCCTTCGCGAACAACGTTAAAGGGGCCGTAGCACGTATTTTGCAAATTTTAAGTTTTCCATTTTCTCATTTATAATGTGAGTTTATGTCATAAATATTTACTTTAGAGAGTAAAACATCTTATTACACAAACAAATTATCCGTAGTGGTAATAACGGTGTTGCGTATAAAGCAAAAATTGCATGGCAGCCATTTTATGGTGAACACAGTTTTTTTATTTTGAATGACAAAAGCGATTCTCCTGGCTTTGTGGAACCATGAACACTCATTTTTTAACTTGATTTTCCGAAGAGAGAAGGATCTTTTACTATTGGTGACATTATTTTTCAAATACATTTCATCGACTTTTTTAGCGAAAAAAGTGCTACTGCCCCTTTAAAGCCAGTGATATATCCAGTCATTTGTTAGTTATCTAACGTACTGTCAACATTCTATCAAAGGAAAGTGTTAATTGGGTCATATCTACTTTAATCTTAAGCGCAAGCTAACGATGAAAATATTAATGGTCTGGTAATACATTTAGATATAGTAGTAGTAGTAGTAGTAGAAGTAGTAGTATTAGTAGTTGTTGTTGTTGTTGTTGTACTTGTAGTTGTTGTGCTTGTAACAGTTGTAGTATTAGTTGTATTAATTGTATTTGTAGATCAGATTGTGGATATTAATAAGAGCAACAGAAGGTCCGTCCAGCATAATATAGTTGTAATATCAAGATGTAAAATCTATATCAAGTACATGTTTTATACAAAAGCGAGATATCTAAGAAAGTATTGTTTGTCCAAACCTTTGTGTGAAAACATGTTGAAGTTTCCAATTTTCCAATGTTCTCATTTTCTACATGGAAAGTAATCATGAGTATAACTTAAGTCGAATGTATCAACAATTTAAAATTTAAAAATCAGTAGTAGTAGTAGTAGTAGTAGTAGGAGTAGTAGTAGTAGTAGTGATGGTGGTGGTAGTAGGGGTAGTGGTAGTAGTAGTAGTAATAGTGGTGGTGGTGGTAGTAGTGGTAGTAGTAGTAGTAGCATTAGTAGTGATGGTGGTGGTGGTAGTAGTTGTAGTGGTAGTGGTAGTAGTAGAAATAGTGGTGGTGGTGGTGGTGGTAGTAGTGGTAGTAGTAGTAGCATTAGTAGTGGTGATGGTGGTAGTAGTAGTAGTAGTTGTGGTAGTAGTAGTAGTAGTAGTAGTAGTAGTAGTAGTAGTAGTAGTAGTAGTGGTAGTAGTAGTAGCAGTAGTAGTGGTGTTGGAAGTAACAGTAGTAGTGGTATAGGCAGTAGCAGTAGAAATTAAAGATATGTCAAACTTTTAACCCCGGAAAAGTTTTATATCATAATTTGACACTTACTTTCTCCCACATGGCCATATTCCTTGTGACCGCAATCCCAGGGTTGTCTTTGTGGATCCTTCTATGCAAATAACAAGTCCTCGTGGATTTCTCATAGTGGAAAGATGAACACAGGGGAGATGCTGAACAATATTTGGCGCATGTAAAAGTCGGGATGTCAAGGATCTTGTGAGTCACGTAAACCGACACAACATTGGTTTTCTGAACCATAAGCTGCCAATGTTTACAAATATGGTATGTCACCACAACTGTTACACTAAGAGACAATAGGAACAACATAGCTACATCTGAGCTGTGTTGCATAGACAGGTAACGAAATATCATGCTGTTTTAGTATTGATTGTCTGTACAGTACTGTGCAGAAGTTTCTATACCGTTTTGCGTTGTATCGACAGGGCCTTGTCTTATCTAAAAACTAGCGAATAGAAAGCACATGTAGTCAACGGTCCATTTCCTTATATTATAACAAAAGTAAAGGGATCCTACACGTTGTGTCTTTTATCAATCCTGGATGAATAATATATTGTGAATAGTCATTCATCAGTCCATGTACACTTTCCTTCCTTTCAATGCATTGACACACGCATATAGTCCATTGTATTCGTCTTTCCCTTCATAAAACGTTAATGTGTGTGTGTATGTATGAATCTCAAGCCAAAGTGAAATAGAGAATACTAAATGACATTCCGTTTAATAACATATTTATGAAACGAGTGAGTGGTTTGTATTTAACGAGCGAAAGCGAGTTAAATACAAATACCATCTCACGAGTTTCGTAAACATGCTATTGAACGGAAACGAGTTTAGTATTTTATTTATTACTCACTGATTTAAATGCCACTTAATTCCACAAACTTGTCCATAAATGGGACACACTCCATTGTGAAGCGGCGCTGACATTGTGACGTCATATTTTTGCCATTATGACGTCACGTCAATCGGCAGCACGCGATGTTATTACACTAAGTGTGTAATAACATGGTAGATTTATTAAACCGCGATATCTTCAATGGGTGAGTAATAGAGATAGTTATTGTATTAACATTTACAAGTATTACCAGTTTACATGTTGCAAAATGTCTGTACAAACATTTCACATTTCAGACTGTTGAAAGAAGAGCGCTAAATTATGTAATACTTTTTCATGTTTGGAAGTCACAATTAATACAAAGGCAGTTGAAGGGCATTAAAGGTAATGAATTGGAATTTATTGTTTTTGTGTTGTCAGCATCTCCAGCAATAATTGTTTATCTTGAATGCTACGGATTCAATGTCAAAGTATATGTTCAAACCAAAATGACGACCAAACTTACGGCAACAACTTTGCAATGTCCTTTAATGCTTCTCGTTCCTACAATATCCTCATTAATTGTTTTAAACAGAGTACATTTGGTCAGTAACATGCCTAGAAAGCGTCCATTGATATGAAATTGATATATTCTTCAGAGAATCGCGCCAATGGATATTTCGGTAGAAGTGAGTGAGTGAGTTAGGGTTGAACGATGCTTTCAAGAGTATTTCACTTATTTCACGGCGGCTAGTATTATTGCAGGGAGAAAGGCCGCAACGTCATGTGACTATGCATTGCGGTGAAACCTGCGGGCAACGGCTGGAACTAGTGAACCATGGGGGGTACTACGCTGAAATTCAGTGTAGCATTGCACCCAAACCTCACTGCGTGTAGAACAGTTCTCTACTGCAGACAAAGTTGCCGTGCCCCTGGCGGGATTCGAACCCTGGACCTCTTGATCCAAAGCCGAACGCGCTAACCACTGCGCTATCCCGCCCCTATTTCGGTAGAAAAGCTCTTTCTTGTTCATGAAATGTGGACATATTAAAGGTAAATGAAATTCGGGTACGAGATTATGTCTTTTGTTCCTAAATGTGGTCAACCTGAAAATCGCCTTGTGTCGCCATTACTTAGTACAAACATCACAGTTGTCTTCTTACTAAACCCATAACACACACCCAATGTTCATTCATCATTCCATTCATTCCTTCTGTCAATTATTCATGAACCACCATTCATTCTGTCTGTTTATCGCAGTATATGAATGAATCACTGATAATAATGAGGATACCTATATGGCGTTAAATCCTCAACACAAAGGGTCGTGGTCAAGGCGCTACACACATTATTACCCTGGCATAAGGAACAACACCGTTCCCTTTTCATTCTTAACCTCACTTGGAGTATGCAACCTAGCTACCAATTAAAGGGACAGTAGCACGTTTTTCGCTCAAATAAGTTGATAAATGATATGTATTTGAACAATATTAATAATGTTATTTTCATGGAACTTTTTACATTTTAAAGGATTTCCATTAACAAGGATATTTCTATTGTACAACAGCGGTTCCCGAAGGAAGTCCTCATAAGTACATGGTTTAGTAGAATAACTGTATTTAGCAAAAGCATTCAATGTATCTCTCTCTCCAAAACTATTTTGCATTGATTCTGCTAGCAAAAGTGGAAATTCACTACCAAATGTTAATATGTTCAAGTACTGTTTATGCTCTTTAATGAAGAGATTCTTCCACTTCCTGTTATAGTCAGCAGAAAGTAGTTTTTCATCCATGTTACTTTTAAGGCATCAACATAAGAAAATATATTTATCATTCCAAGCCCTCCATCGGCAACAGGTTTACAAACAACTGACCGCTTTATTTTGTCATGCTTGTTATCCCAAAGGAAGCTAAATAAAATACTGTTTAATTTCTTAAGGAAATCTGTTGGTGGGTTGAGAAGAGTGAGGAAGAGGAAATTTAATTTGGAAATGAGCAATGATTTAGAGGAGTTATGGTTCTTTTCATCCATCTTTTAATAGTTTCTTCGATTTCATAGATTTTGCTTTCAAAGTTGAGTTTGATCATTTTCTTGTAATCAATACTAAAAATTATTCCTAGGATCCTAAAATTTTCAGGATTCCATCGTAGATTTAAGTCGGGTCTAAATTTGACATCGCTATTTCTTGAAGTTCCTATCCAGACAACTTCTGATTTATCATAATTGATCTTAAGTCCTGAAATTTGTGCATATAGATCTAAAGTGTCAATTACAGCTTCAAAAGATTTCTTTGAACCATCCAAGATAAATTCAGTGTCATCTGCATATTGTGCAGTCAAATATTCAATGTTATCTATCATAATTCCTTTAATGTCTTTATTTTTTTATAAGCGCTGATAAGACTTCAGCACATAATAAAAATATATATGGTGATAACGGATCCCCTTGCCTGCAGCCCCGATAGATAGGTATCCATGGTGACATTATTCCATTTATTATCAAACTTGACTTTATATCCTTATACATAATAGAAATCCAGTTAGAGATATTGTCCCCGAATCCAAAATATTTCAAAGTTTTTAAAATGAAAGACCAAGAAATAGAATCAAATGCCTTTTCGACATCAACAAGGAAAAGCATTCCAGGTTTATGATTGGATTCTGTATGTAATAAGAAGTCATATATCATCCGAATATTCTCTCCAATATATCTGTCAGACATAAATCCTGTTTGTTCTTCACTGATTATATTGGGAAGGACTTTTTTCAATCTATTGGCAATGATCGAGGATAGTAATTTATAAGAAGAGTTCAACAAAGTAATTGGGCGCCAATTTTTCATAAAATGCCTTGGTTTATCCCCTTTAGGGATGCAGGTAATAATTCCTTGCTTCTGAGTAATAGACAAATTGCCAGTCTCATAGCTAAAATTCAGTGATCTCAACAGAAAATCTTCAAGGTCAATGTGTATCTTGTAACTAGACACACGAATTGTTTTCAAAGGCTTGTCAATGTTTATACCAGCCAATCTACATTTCCATCAATGCTTTACAATAATGACAAGAGGAATAAACTAAATACAATTATTGAACTAAGTTTTATTTACAAGATTTCAAATAAGAAATTAGCAACTACATAATCAACACTGCATAACTTTCTTTACAATGACATAAAGCTTTCTAAGGTTGCAATTTACAAGCTGAAAAGTATCTTCATGTTTTTCTGTAAGGAACAACATGTCAGGTTGGATAAATTGAATTCATGTCCATCCCACTGAATATTTGATTGTTATTTTCACATTGTAGTCTCCCAATTTGCATTCTCATCACAAGTGACTTGCATGAATTTCAATATTCTGAAATGTATAAGAAACACTGTACATAGCATTTCATTATTTCATAATTTATGCAGGTCATAATTTTATCAGGCTTTGTTTGTGTGATTTATACATTATCATAATTTTCTGTATATGTAATGTACAAATAAATATGATTGGGTCAAAATATGCATAATTTATTTTATTTTATATCCTTTGTGTGTGTGAAAGAACAAAAACTATTCATAGATATCTACAAAATTAAATGCTGTGCAGTAAATAAAATGTACAAATTCAAATCAAATTGTTTATTCCAGTATAAAGTCCATCGGCCCATGTACATGTCAAAATACATACATGTAATTTGGCGACATTAAACATCAAGAATTGTCTTTCTTTTTATGAGTGACACTTTTACGAATTACGCTAAGTTATAAAGAACTGCATTATTTTTACATGATAGTAATTCATAATAAACATACATGTTAACACTCGTGAGATATTGGTTAGGTAGATACGATGTTCTTAAAGTATTATAAGCTGTACATGACTAGCATGATATTCGTCTTCAATGGTGTTACAATCACAGACTTGACATATTCTTTCTTCGTATGGTATCCCTTCCCATCGCCCAATGTTAATTCTTAAAGGTAATTCTGATGATCTTAGTAGAAAAAGCAGACGTCGGTGTTCTTTTTTGTGTAAAGTTTACACAAAATTCTATGTTCAGTAGAGATTTAAAATGTAGATATTGTTGCAGTTTCCTTGACTCTGTGAACCGTGAGTGCCAATTCTGTAGGTTACAGTCTCTGAGTCTCTGTTTGAAAACGTCCAAACAGGATTGATATCGCCAACCTCGTAATGGAGCCAGACCAAACCAAATCCGTTCATGAATAGGAGTTCTCGAATATCTGTCGCCCAGGTTTTTCTATTCTGTTCGTCTAGTGTTTTGAGATGGAGATATACCTGTTTTGGATATCTGTGACGAGACATTGATAGCAATTTTAGCCAGAACTTGATCCTTCTTGAATGGTAATCTATAGCAATGTCGTAACGTCCACAGTCTCCAAGAGCTGCTGCACTCGAAACATGTCTTCCTACTCCAAGGGCAAATTTGCAGAACTTGGCATGGAATTGTTCAACTGTACCTCTTCTTTCGAACCCCCAAATTTCGGCTCCATACAGAAGAATTGGTTTAATTTGACTATCAAAGAGGTTAAATAATAAGTGAGGTGATATATTTCTCAATCACTGTTGGAGAGACTTTAGATGAAAAAGAGCCTTGTTTGCTTTAGTGGTGAGTGTGCTAACTGCTTTACTCCATGATAGCCGTGAAGAGAATATTATTCCTAAATAATTGTAATAAGTTGTAGTTCTTATTTCTGTATTCCAATATTTCCATTGTTCTATTTGTTTGATAATGCCCCCTCTTCTAAAAGTAATTATTTCTGTCTTGTCGAGATTAACCTCAAGTCCCCATTTGACACAGAACTCTTGAAGCAAGTTGATCTTTCTCTGAAGGCAAATCACACTGTCGTCGAATAAGCACAGATCATCTGCGTACAGGAGCAGGAGAATATCCAGAAACTCTTGTCCGACAAAAATTCATTCCTTTATAATGAGATTGTTGTATCATGTCCTCAAGATCCACTATAAAGAATGAGAAAAGTAAAGGGCTGAGTGGACATCCCTGTCGCACACCAGTGTTTGTGTCAAAGAAATCAGAAAATGATGTGTTGGATATCTTGACGGCAGCTCTGACGTTTGAATAAATTCCTTGTACTATTTTCAAAAATTGACCATGAATGTTTTTTTCATCATCATGTACCAGAGTAAAGTGCGATTTATACTATCAAATGCCTTTCTGAAGTCCACGAACAAACAATAGAATCTTCCATTCCTTTTTTATAAGTATTTCTGTGCAAGTCCTTGCAGCGTGAATGTATTGTCTATGGTCTCCGGACCTAAATCCAGCTTGTGATTCCGGAAGCTCTTTAAATACTTCACAATAGTGTTGCAGGCGAAAGTTTAAGATATAGGTGAATAGTTTTCCGAATATGTCTAACTATGTGATTCCTATGTAATTGTTCACATAAATCACGTTTCCTTTCTTATGTAATGGCTTCATAAATCCTGACGACCACGATTTTGGATAAACACCAGACTGAAAAATGGAATTAAATAATTCTGTAATATATTTTAAAAGAATGTCCTGACACACTTTTAACATCTCGTGTAGAATTCCATACAAACCAGCTGCCTTGCTGTCTCTAAGATGGTTTAATGCGTTTAAAACCTCCTGTCTCTGTAATATCCTTATTAAGTATGTTATTAATATCATCCTCTCCACATGTCGTACAATTTAATTCTTCATGGTTATGGATAAATTGTTCACAGAAACGTAGATTTCCCTGGTCTATTTCAATATCTGTTAGATTCAGAATCTTCTCAAAGTATGTTGTCCAGTCCTCAGTGGTTATTCTTGGTTTAATTTCTTGTTTCTTGTTCAATTTCTTGACTTTATTCCAAAAAGCTTTAGAGTTGTTCGATGATGTGATAAGGTCCTCAATCTGTTGTTCATCATGCTTTTTCTTCTTTCCCCGGCATTTCTGTCGATCACAATTCCGTTAATATCGAAATTCACAAAAGGACACATGTGTCCCAGTAGTTCTGAACTTATTCAAAGCTTGGTATTTATTTTCTTTTAAGAGCGCACATTCCGAGTCATACCACTTCTCACTTTGGTATGTCCTGACACAATGGGTTCGTATCTCCATTTTACATTCTGATGCTGATGATGTCATAATTGATATCAGTGTCTCAACTGCATCATCAATGTCATTAGTAATATCATCCTTGAACTGCTGTAATGTGTAGTCACTCAATTTCATGGACACCTGGTCATTGTATGCTACAGATTTATGAATGTTCCATCTATATCTTGTAAGTTCATTTACTTGAGTTTCCATAACAGGATGCGAGTTTAAATTGTGTGTTCTCATTGTCAGTTGTACCGGTAAGTGATCCGATTCACATCTTGATACAACCGCGAAGTCAAGTTGTTTTTCAGAACCCTTAACACCAATCTGAGCTCTGGTCTGTACACGATCCTCATCACCAGGTCCAGGGTTTTGTTCAACGCCAGCCATCAGTAATAGCATCAACACCAAGTCCAATATGACTATCCGGGTGGACATATTCAAAAACGGGGTATTCGTGAGTTTTTGTTGTGGACACTTATTTTCTTCAAAATTCGAATATGTACAGGTGCAAAAGTTCCAATAGATATTCTAAACTGTACCGGAGACACTCCCATATTGCTATGGTGTATATGACGGACGTGCATCTCTTTTCTGCTCTGTTATTCACCTCTCTTCATTTCGATTGACATGTCAATCCGCCATCTTTATCATCATCTCCTGAAGTACATGAAGTAATTGTGTGTTTGTTTTTCACGTTTGTTTACACGTCCAAAAATCCAGTGTAGTGTCCTTGCGGGTCAGCGAAGCGGGTCCGAACAGCAATAACAACACAGCTTGGAACAACTCGCCTCTTTCCAGCACCTAAACGTCCAAAACGCTGTAGAATGTATTGTCTGTATGCCTGGTGCCTGTAGGCAGCATTGTCACTCACTTGATCATGGACCATGGAGCCATTGTAGGCTCAACAACCAAGTAGAAGTTGGGAGTCTCTGTCGCGCAACACACTGCTCCTCTCCCCATGCAACACTTGTTCTCTGCCTCGGCAGGTATAGGGCGGCAATTCCCACATCGACACCAGACTGGACTTTCCGGTTGTGGGGATGGTGACTGAGGTGGGTCCGGTATGTAGCCTTGGCGTAATCCTGGAAAGCTCCCTGATCTCTGGTCAAGAGCTCGACTACAATCTTCCTCAGTGACGACTCGCCAAGTTGCGCAGCAAAGTTCTGTTTGTAATAAGCATTAGTATTATTGGGTTTATCATTTAACATTATTGTTGTAACGATAAAAATAAAACAAATTAATATGCACATAAGAATATTATGTTTATTTGTGTCTGTCTCTTACAGTTATTCTACACTTATACTGATTGTACTGTATACAATAACAAAAACAAAGCTTTATAAAACATTAAGTTAGAAGAAAAAGCAACATCGCTCGAACTACAACATATTTTTAATATTTGTATATTTAATTATGTAAGACAGTCACATCGACAGTTTGCTTGTGCTGAGTTGCAGGAGTCGGTCTAGAGGCCGCTTGAGAGTTCCGTGGTGTAGAGGTCTTTCTTGTCAACTTTCTTCTTGCCGGTGTGTGAGATGCTGGCTGAAATTCATTTTTTTTAAAGATTAGTATATGTCAATTCATGTAAACCTGTAAATTAAATAGTGTAGCAAAACGGATAGGTATGTAAACAGTCAGATAAATCTGTTAATCAATTTCAAATCAATTTTGACAGGGAAAGATCATTGGCCGAGATCAGAGGATGAAACAGTTAGTGTTCAAAAAATGATGTAGTAATCAAACTGAAAGGTTCTTATACTTTCTTCAATAGCACTGATGTTGACTTGCAGTCTTCTGCTAACACTGAATTGAGCTGGAGACGTGGGACTTGCCAGCAAATCCTGTATAAGATGAATAAATAATTCCGTTTATGACATGCATTGTATCAAATAGTGCAAACATAAAATATTACACTGAGGGAGTTGTAATCAAATGAAGCAATTTACCAAGTTTACCTAGGGAATTTAGAATTGATGAAACATAAATTTTCAAAGGGCCTGATATAGTGTGAGTTGTCATATCAATATATAATAAAGCAATGATTGTATTGAATGTTTTTATTGCTCAGTCTTAGCTTTATAATCATGTGTACCTGAGCTTCTCCTTGGTTCTGTTTTGTCTTCTTAGCTGCAGTCCCCTTGGTTCTTTTCTTCCTTTTCAGTGTTGAACCCCTTCTTGTTGACTGCGAGTCAGTGTCTTAAGGTTCAGGAATTTACACAATTTATTACAATTATTTTTTTTATTAATCACATAATTGCAATATAACAGATTTTACAGAACCGGACATGCAATGAATATATTACCTTTTCACAATTTTACCAGCACATGACTATATGCTATTTGCTATAATACATCTCTGCTGTCTGGGCCCATGGAAAATGATATCAAAGTACACCTATTAAAATAAATACAAGTCATTACCGTTTTATAACTGATTTGGAAATATGATTAAAAAATAACAAAAAAAACGAAGAGGTTTATTATTTACATTAAAAAATAAACCATGCTTACCTGACGGGAAGGGCTATTCTCGAACAGATCTGTCCTGCAGTTTGGAATTGGGGCCGGTGCCCGAGACGTTTCTCTGTTGATGCAAGGTAGGGAAAAGCCACAACTACATAAGTCTGTACACCGTTTACCAGCTGCACCAGCTGCACGGCAAGGGCACGCTCCTCTTTTGGTTGACCGATTGCAGGTATTCTTACAGTGACATGTGATTGCAGAAATACTACCCATTTTAGACTGTAACAGTCATGAGGCTCGATGTTGTTTATAATACGAGAACGAGGATGAAACAGCCAATCAGTGATCGCGTGTCGAAAGGGGAGATCCCCTGCCTAGACATTGACGGGCTCGCTTGGCAGAAGCCCAGTTTAATTCACGTGACCATGATGCCCATAAAATCAATTACGTAACGGGCTCATAGCGGCGGTCAATTTGGGATGACACTCGGTGACTCCTGCGACTTGTCCCCCTTAAATCGATAAGTACCGACTTTTACCGGAAACTACCATTTTGATGATGGTCGTCATAGTATATTGATGATATGAAGGTAAAAGTAGTGTTTTTTGATCGAATACTGGACAATGCATCGCGATTGACGCGCGCCAATCAGTCAAACGTAATTTTGGAATCTCATTTATAACAGACTAAATAACAAATTTAGGTTGGTAATCTTTAATAGGTCAGATAAATATTTTGCATGTATATGGGACGTACAGTTTCGGTTTCTACACATGCATAATGATGTTACTCAATTTTAATTGGAAACTAGTAATTATGATATATTTGGCGATTTGGGATGAATATACAAACTGAGTGAATTTATTTGCACTGTAAACAGCACATATGGTGAGTCGGAACGTATTGAAGCCAAATAAAACTTTGTGAAACAAAATGGATGACCTTTAAAGGTGATATCACACTCCAAGTAAGTTTTGTGTGGCAAGGACATGGTCACAAGGTAAAAAGATTATGGACCTACATAATGCAAATGCGTACCTGTAATTATTGCACGTGGTTGTATGAAAATATGTTTCAAATGTTTTTTTATGACCAAGCACTGATCTAAAACTGAACAATGTTTGTTGTCTCATTTCAACAGTCGCCATTCTTTTGTGACATGACAACTTCTGAAATTTGAATATATTATGCAGATATGGAGCCACTTCATAATGCTATAATATTGCTAAACTGCTCATTATAGTTTTTACGAAATCTCATAAGAGATATGGTAGGCGTTTCTTTTGGCCGACGGTGTATATCAGCATATCGTTTAAATTGCGAAGTCTGATTTATCTGTGAAACCGTACTCCGATCACGTGACCTTGCATGAATAAGGACGGTCATATCCAAAGTCAATATATAACCAACATTGCAAAGTAAACTTAAGTCAAACAGTGAAAGTCAAAAATTGCCCATGAACCACGATATGTCTGTTTTAGAGGGAGAAAGTGTTTATTACTGAGATGGAACAAGCGGAGCAGAAGAAAGCGCTCGAAGCAGCACGTGGATACGTGACCTTGACCTCTTACATGAAGCACAAGCTGGAGCAGACGACTTCCGACCTGGTCTTCCTCCACGTGGGAGTCGTAAATGCAATGGAGATATTCGTAAGTCAATCAGTTAGAACAACAGCCAAGCGACATGAAAGATAACGAGTGACGTCATTTTAGACTCATTCAATATTAATTCAGTATTTAAAACATGATTTTAACGAAGACCTCAATTTCGGATGAAAAATAGTACAGTCAAACCGCGATTGTCCGGCCACCGATAATCCGACTCTCACAGTGTCCGAACGGTAGCAAGCTGTTACCAAACTTATATCTATATTAACTCATTAAATGGTGATTCATTAATCCGTTGATTCCGTTTCCAAATCCGAACGCCAATTAGCCGTAACGGATTAGTTAATTACAACTATTACTGCTTAATACTACATTAATCCGTTGGTTCATCCAAAGTGTTCGGCTAATCCCCTTGACAAGCCATTATCATATTTTTGTGATAGTTTTAAATATCTAGCGTGTCAAACTCTTTTGATATTCTAAATATGTTCTCGTCTGTCTGTGGAATCAATGGGAATCAACATCTTGTTTGGTTCATTTCAGTAGTCCGAACATTTCACTATCTGAACGGGGTTTTTTTATATGAAAAACGGAAGTGTTCGGATTATCGAGGCCTGACTGTATATATATCCTGTTCCGTCACATTATTTTTATCTGCTTAACTACTACAATATCCTGGTTCCCGAAGGTAATCTTCTTTCGTTTTTGTTATAAGTAATCAGCCAATGAAAAACCTTACATTCAGAAATACATATAGAAGCAGTACTCGGATGAAAGGATCGATCCAGAGCAATCATCGTGGTTCAAATTATCATATTTCATTGACTGAAAAATGGCATGCTATCATATCACCAACCTACTGAAAAACAAGAATTACTTGGCTCAGGGAAGCAGGGGATTGTAGTACGGTAGCATTGATGGAGCAGAAAGTAGTATATAGTATATGACATATGTATAGATATATTGTTTCCAAACCTGTGGTTCACCTTTAGCTTCCCTACCTTTTCTTGTAGTTAATGCAAACTGAAAACATTTGTTGAGCAATACATGTATATACTAATTATGAATTTTGGCACGTGATTAGTTATAAAGGAACACACCATGACTTGGGAGGAAAGAACATTAGAAGGCCTATCATAGATTGAATTTGTGACGCAAAGCAAGTCCTTTAAATAGTAATCGGGATGGCTCCTCTTCAATAGTTATTATACCCCCGCCTTACAGTGTAAGCGGGTATAAAGCGTTCATTCTATTCGTCTGTCCGTCTGTCCGTCCGTCAAGAAACTGTGTACAGAGTATATCTCTCAAACTATACATGCTAGCTTCTGCAAACATGCTACACATGTTAGCCATGATCTCTAGTTGTGCCTTTCGAGGGTAAGGCCGATTTCTGAATTCTATGTTTTGTGGTTTCCATGGAAACATGACCAAACAGTGACTCTGTTAAGTCATTTTGTGCGGAGCATATCTCCCAAACTATACATTCTAGCTACACCAAACTTTATATACATGTCACCCATAATCTCTAGATATGCCTTATGAGGGTTATCTGAATTTCACTTTTGGCGGTTCCATTGAAACATGACTTAACAGTTACTCGTTGAGACCTATATCTGACAACTTACCTTAAACGATTCACCAAACTTGATACAAATGTCAACTCTTTTATCTTTAAACAGCTCTGAAACTGTGTGTGCCCCTTTCATCAAACCTTACAAATATATCAATCTGATTTTCATATGATTTAAATTAAATTAATAATTAAACTATAATTAATTATTATTATTAATTATATATATCAATTATCATAATTAATTGATTAAGTATTAAAAATATAGTTGACCTTAGCGGGCTGCAGGGTTATGTGAGCTTAGCTCGCTTCTACACATGTTTCATTATGTCTCACAGGACCTGTCCTGCATTCTGAGCCCTTACCACCGCCTCAACAACTCATCCTTCATGTTGGTTAGTGGAGGTGCCCGGATGTTGCGCATTCGGCGAGACCGGTTCCACGAGTGCGCGTCGCCTGCGGCTTTAGAATACAGCAAGCCTTCAAGGACAAGTGAGTGGATTTTTAGACGCTTTGAAAATGTGGGAGTAAATGTCAAAAGTACAAAAGCTTATATAGCTTTGAATTTCTTTAGAAGTTATGTGTACCATAATACCCGGGGTTGTTCAATACGAGTACACTGACATTGTGATTTGCAACGAAATGCTGAACTGGGTTCTCTTTCTTTTCGACAGGGGGCATTGTTTGTCTTCATATCCATTCGATTATTTGATACAAATATTGTGAAGTGTTATATCCATGAATTATCTTTGATACAGGAAAATCTTGCAAAGAAGATAGTTAACTTTCAATTGAAATACACAAATGCTTGTTTTATCACACACAATACGTTCTCATGGTCGGTTTATTGTGATTTAGATTTTAAACTATCAACGTGAATCTCCACTTATTTGTAAGTTACCGCCAAGTAAGCATCACGAATCACGAACAAGGTCATTCAAATTTCGTTTATCTTGGCATTGGTATTCATAAAAATTGCCAGTATATAAGTATAAGGCAATCACCTAAGGTATTATTCCGTTAATGCAGATACCCTTCTGACGAAGCACTGCTCAAATCCTACAAAGAAAAGTCCGGATGGGAAGACTTCAAGAGCAGCGTCGTCCGTGACGTCAAGAGTTCTCGCCCTTTGATACAAGACAGGAGAAGGTTCTACAGAAAAACCATGAAGGTCAAGGACAAACAAAGTCAGATTTGGACCTTCCTGTGCGATGACAGAATCATCGAATTGAAAACTCTTAAGAAACAGCAGCATATGGAAAAAGTGGACACATCAAAGCCGTTGCTAAGGCGCTTGCCCATGATCACAGACCGGAAGTTGTAAGAACTGTACCGGAAAACATCGTGATGCTCAGACGCACCACAGTTCGGTTCAGCTCTGACATGCCGATAATTCACAGAATGAAACCAGCGAAACGTAACAAAGAAGAAAGCCCTATCGAAGAGGAATCAGACATTCAAGAGACGCCAGAGTTTAACAAAGGGAAGCGTCGATCTGTGACCATCAAATTACCTGAAGGACATTTTAAGGATTAGGAAGTAGCCCACCTATCAGCGGTATTGGACAGCCGCATTTCTGAATATTTACTATTAATTAGTAGTAACACTTCAGACAATTATGGCGAAGTTTTAGGAAAATCAATTATTCAATTAATCAACAAGCTAAGATTTTAAAGGTGCAGGTCCTCATAAGACCTTTCAGTGGGTGGTTTTGTTATCGCTGGTCCAATATGGAGTTTGCAAGGGAGCTTTGGTCTGACTAACATTTGTCATCATAAACAATTTCATTGAGTTCATGAAAGCTTATGAACTGCAGCAAGGTAGGACCTAAGGGTAGCAAGTTTGTCGCATTTAGTCAGTTTGTAAGTCTTCGGCGTCCTGGAGATGGAGCAGTACTAGGTAGAAAGTGTTTCCCTCCTGGGACTGAGCATTACTGTATCTTTCGCAAAACACCAGTGTCAAGTAACCCTTTATTATACTTCATCAAGTATATAGTCTTGTTGGTCGCCAGAACATTACAATTTTATTTGCCAACTGATACATCGTGTTTGTTATAGAATCATTAAAATGTTTAATAAACCTTCAATTTTATCTCAAAGTCCCTGATAGGTTTTCTGATAGGTCAGTATGGCTGACGTTCCTTTGACAAAATCAGTTAGTGTTATCTCCCTTTGTCAAGGTCGATGAGAATCATTTCCTGTTCAAAAGTCTCTCGTAGCTTTGTGAAGTTACTCTCGTTTGCAATAACAATTAAAGTTATCTCCCTTTTTCGAGTCTTTGATAGTAATCTCCCTTGTCTTCAAAGTTCTTCGAAAACTTCCACTTCACACAGGGTCAGAGGATGCCCATTTCTGATGGAAACTTGGACGATCTGTCCGACTGGACGTCCGTCACAGCGGAATAAGTTAACCCCAGGAACAGCGTGTTGGTAGCCTGCAGCACATCGACCACCAACGAGTTGATGGTCCTTTGTCCAGTTCCCGACGACGATTTCCAATCCATCAAGGCGATCCCCTTTATAATTGACAAGGCAGAGACATATGTGAACATGGCACATTATTGAACATTATCATACTAATCTGACGGGCAAAAGAAAGTACACTCACTTGTTTTCGATTTAGTCAATATTTAAAAGAAATGAGATGCATTTGAGGATGGCATGATAAAATCACACTTTTCGGCAGTAGTTTGAATGACTTAATTGGTGATTGTTTTATTTTTAACTAAAATATCATAATTTAAAGTAGACAGGGGTAATAAATGAAATCAACATAAACCCCTACCATGTTTAACATGTTGCAAATGTGTGCAGGACGAAGCACATTCATTGATTTTCACATACAGTATGTGTTATATTTGAATTCGATGAACAGTTGCGTTTTATCAAAGTTAATTTGGGGGAATTAAAAAATGTAAATTATAAATTTTAATTATTTTTTAAAAACTGTCTAGAGGTATTCTTTGACTAATTTAATGTTTTGGACTAATTTCCCAAACTAGTCAGTTTTAATACGACGTCGAAAACTCGAGATATTTGACTTTGAAGATTATACATATCATAAATTATATACTACCGAGTAATATAGTTTATTTTGCCCATCAGTGTAGTTCTACTTTGACAAAGGCATAACGTGAGAAGTGGGATTTTTCTCATGATAACTCTATAATGATATTATATGGAATGTCAATATGGCTGTGTATGATTTTGTGTTCTTTATATTTTTTGTACTTGAAATTGTAAAGATATGAGTATTTTTATAAATAAAGAAAATTTTTTTTGGTTTTGTTGTTTACTGCATACTATTTAAGAACTAGTATTATTACCTACGAGGGCAATCATATCGGGGTTCATATTTTTCATACGATGCTCTATGGCAAAATATTACTTTGTCATGGTGACGTGACGTCATAAACAATACTATGACGTCACGCGTCGTCTATGACGTTGCGTTCTAAATCCGGCGAAGGTGGGTCGCCAGCCTATTGTTGAACGTGGATTTTAGTGTATTTCATTAATTTCACGCCTTCGGTATTAAACAGAATATCATATTCGTATCTATATCATACTATGTTTACGACACTCGTGCCTGAATATCGGTATATCCCTCGCTCTCGTTCGGGAAATACTAATATTCAGGCACTCGTGTCGTAAACATAGTATGACATAGACACTCATATAAAATCCTCTATTTCAAAGACCCCAAATAGAGTTATGTTACATGTAAATAGAAATATTATTTAGTAGACAAATGTTAGTTAATCATTCTAATGTTTTTTTACAAAGAAATGATCAAGGTACGTGTTAGCTTGTCGATTAAGTTAATATCGACATAAAAATTATATTTTATTATTGAACTCTACAATGCTTGTTTTTCGAATGACATTAAATTTGAACTGTTGACATCAGATAAAATTATGTGTATATATTTCATAACACGCATTCAAAAAGTGAAGTGTGGACGAGGGTCAGTTGCGTACATGGTTCAACTCTGTGAAATGAAATACCCTTTGAAATCAATATAAAATTATCTCAATCACTGACAATCTTTAAAAGTTGCTTGAAGACCATCCTCGGTTACCCAGGGTTTTATATATTCTCCGTTACGCTCCACTATATCACCCATGGGAAACCTTATCAGGGGAATCTGTTCTCAAATCAGACCAAGGTTGAGGTTTTCGAAAATGGTGCCCTCGCCGAGGTCAAGGTCACAAGGTTAAAAATTATGAATTCATCTGAAAGTATCAAATGGCTATCACTGACAAATCAAAAGGTTAAAAAAAACAGACGGACGGAGACAAGAAAATGTGAATAATATATCCCCGGAATCTCCGATTCGGGGGCATACAATTAACTTTGAATGTCCCTTGGAAAGAAAGATGTTCATGAATATTTCTTTCCTTTATGACATTAATAAGGTATGGATATGTTACATGGGGGTGGATATCTCTTACAGTTTTGGACAAAGAAATTCCGTTGAGATGATATCAATATTCTCAACACTGAGTCGGAAAGAATGTAGAAAATGCTAGGAATTCTAGTAAATTGGTATTTTGTTAAGTGTAAGTCTCAGGGCAACCAAGTATTAAAAAATTACTATATATGTAAGGGCGACAACCTTTGAGACTATGGCTATATATTATCCTATATGTTTTCTGAATATCGAAGTATATTGAAATTCTCACAACAGCAGTCCTTCCTGTTATAGATGACAACACGACTGATTTTGAAGAAGCCACCGAGGTCGACACGCCACCAGGGCATACTCTCCTTGTCTGTGTGTGAGCACGTCCCAGAGTAGAAATACATCACGGTATTACCGTCTGCAGCTTGGGACGAATCCACTTGTTTTCTACTTGTTGTTTTAGAGCTTTGGCTGGTTGCCTTTTTGTAGGCTAGATTACGGTTACCTGAAACAAACCGTATGCATAGAAATTACTACATGTGTGCAATGCGGTTTTTAGGAGACCAGTTTGAATGTTTGCGTTGACCGAACGAGAGCGTGGCACACAACTTTTCACGGATTTCGGAAAAGGTGTATTAGTGTTAGTGTGACGTATTTTACAGTAAAGGGGCATATATATAATGATAGTTTATATCATTTATATTTACTTTAGAGGGTAAAACATCATCTTTCAAAAACCAATTATCCGTAGTGGTAATAACGATGGTGTGTATAAAGCAAAAATTGCATGGCGGCCATTTTATTGTGAACACAATTTGTTATTTCTAATGACAAAAAACGTTTCCCATGGCTTTACGGAACCATGGACACTCATATTTTAGCTTGATTTTCTGAAGAGGGAAGGGTGTTTTACTGTTGGTGACATTATTTTTCAATTACATTTCATCGACTTATTCCACCAGAAAAACGTGCTACTGCCACTTAAAAGTCACGAAAAGAGACGTGCCGTTCAGTTTACATATGACATCTATGACAGCGAAAACGAAAACTCGCTTTTAAAAGAAATACTCGTTGAGGAGAAAAAATTATATCTGCATAAGTGCACTTACGATGCAAACATTAACGCATATGCCCTGTATGTGTAAATATATATATAAAATCATGTTACATATACATATATATTAACGCATATGCCCTGTATATGTAACATGATTTTATATATATATTTACATATACAGGGCATATGCGTTAATATAATACATAAAAAATCATGTTACATATACATATATATTAACGCATATGCCCTGTATGTGTAACATGATTTATATATATATATATATATATATATATATATATATATATATATATATATATATATATATATATATGATCTTGAATTTTAATCATAAGCCGTAAGCACTGTAAAAGGCGGATACACGATGTGTTATCCCAACATAAACTTCTAACCTGCTAACTGAAAGGGTTTATTACACATGAGCAACATATGATATACATGACACGGGTTGCTTTAACACATATGGGTATTAGCTATATCCAGTAACAGTTGCCCTTTTTAGATTTGTTTAGCTCTGACTATCATCGGCTGAGTTGATATTGGATCATTTTGGGCGTATTGCGTTTTCGTACATGCTCACTTTATTTTAACAATAGAAAATACGACTGAAACATCTCTTAAAGCGAACTAAACTTAATTTCTAATTCTGGAAATATCATCTGTTCATGTTTCTCAAAAACACGGCTTTTAAAAAATAAACTTCTGAGGTTCAGCAACAATGGGCGCAGTTGCTGAATTAACTGAGAGTTTGAAGGGTAATTCCCTGCCCCACACTGAGACATGAGTCGAAAGACTTATGGTGTCACCCTGGGTAAGTCACTTTGTATAACGTGTGCCTTTGTTCACCCAGCAGTAAGTGGGTACCTGGTGTAAGATGTGAAGGAGGTGACCTTTAAGCGCTACGGCATAATTACAGAATATCATCACCATTTTGGAAAATATAGGTGCCTTGCACATAGCAATTCACCAAATTTCAACTGAAGGGGTAATAAAAGAAAGAAAAATGAGGTAATCAAATTTGTTGACCCGACACTCCATTTTAGATCGTAAATCCTCGCTTAGCAAGACTGCGAGACATTGTTAAATGAAATATTAAAGTAAATGGGACTTAAATCTGTCAGTACATTATTGATGTCTAACATTAAAATACTTTGAGTTTCTTTGGTGTCTTGAAACATTGTTTTAAAATTTTAATTTTAAGTACTGAAGCATTAACTAAATGTCATCGGCAACACGATAAAGTACAAACATTTTGTCACAATTTCTGTCTCATCCTATGAGCATAACTCTTTTCTAAAATATAAACCCTTTCTATCTCATCCAAATTATACATGTGTCCAAACATCTTGTTCAAGTACCTCTGTATGTTAAAGTTCGATTTAAAATGTATTAAATTGTCTTTGGTTGCCTGTTGTTCATTAGTTTACAAAGAAAAACTAAAGTATTGCGATTGATGTTATGACAGAAAACCAAATTTGATTCAGTTTCCTTAAATGAAATCGCCAAATCGATAGGGATTGGAGTTGGGTTTTATTTTCCTGCCTGCGGGATTTTTGAAGACATCGAAATAGCATGACACTTACTACAAACTTTTATGAACATTCACATCATTTCATAAACACCATTTGATGAACTTAATGCAGTTTTGTGATATACAAGGAAGTGTTCCATATGACTTATACGAAACAAGCGTGAATGTATTACCCGAGTGAGAGCGAGGGTTATGTACACATTTGTACACTTGTGTACACTCATATGTCAAATAAATGTGAAATAAGTTCTTTATTATCCATTTAATAGTCTGAAAACCACCAACTTCTCTTACGACGTCGGGAATACTGCCGAAGCGGCGTTAAACAATAACAATAACTCACTCGGGAATCAACACGGTATTTCGCACTGAAAATGGTTAAAGGGGTAAATTTTATTTTTTCAAATTTCCCGTTTATAATGATAGTTTATGTCATTTATATTTACTTTAGAGGGTAAAACATCTTATTACACAAACTTTTTATCCGCAGTGGTAATAACGGTGTCGCGTATAGAGAAAAAATTGCATGACGTCCATTTTAATGTGAACACATTTTATTATTTCGAATTACAAAAACGATTCCCATGGTTTTAACTATGATTATGATTAATTTCGATGTGGATTGTTAAGACTAAAGAATAATGAAGGGAGATGGCAAAATATAGATGTAACGGAACGAAACTGCCCATTATGCAATTTAGGAATAGAAGACGAGTATCACTTCTTATGTATATGTAATGTTTACAAATCTCTTAGATTAAAATATTTACCACCGGTATATGGTCAACATCCTAACAAGCATAAACTGAAATCACTGTTAACTACAACTAATGAAACACTCTTGAGAAACCTTTGTAAATATTTATACCACGCCTATGAACAAAGATCAAATTATTTGTCATTACATTAAGGTATTATAATACCCATTACGTAGTGTAGCATGTTGTATGCATTGTAATCAAATTGAACTATTCATTGTACATAAATGTAAATCTGTATATATTTTGTATACGGACCTGTGGCCTATAGACAAATAAAATCACTTGACTTGATATGTGCGCGCACATGTGCTCGTATCGAGAATATTAACTGTGTAATGTTCAACTATTTGAGTAACATATATGGGGATATTCCTAAATATCTAGGCATGAAATAAACCTATGGGAAACTTAAACTAAACTATATCTACTATGTAATCTTATTTTTAACATGATGATCACAATACGTTTTTGTCTTCTTGACATGGCATAACTAGCCCTATTGAGCAATTCTACCGGCCTCTCCCAGTCGTTTCTCCAATCACTCAAATCGACCGACACTCACTGACACGCTACTGTTTACTCCCTTGCTGAAGTCACAAGTATTTTCCCATGCCTTCGCGGGTCATGTTTTAATATCAAATCATGATCAAATCAAACGCCTTCCCACTATCCAAATTCGGGATCGACACAGCCATTTCATAACCATCTTCCGCACGCATCGGGCCATACATGCACTTTTTGAAAATGCATACTGACCCTTGCGACAACTCGAAGGGATTTCTGAGACAGGAAGTAACACGACTATTGAGCTATGGTGTAGACCAACCAAACGCGCGTTTACAAATCACGCATAGACACGTTGAGTGAACGTTTACATATATGGCCCGATACGTGCGGAAGATGTTTCATAACAATCTCATGAAAGGTTTAAAATACAATAACTCAACAAGTATGGACAAATACATAAACAACGCTTATTTACGTCACACGATATCCTAATTAGAGCGATTTTAAAAAAAGGCTGTAGCACGTTTTCTGCATATTATGTTTTCTCAAATTTGCCATTTATTATTAAAGTTTATACAACATATTGGTATGTTAATGGGTAAAACATCTCATTAATACACGATCCGGTAAGTCGTATCCATAGAAAACGGCTATCCGTATTCGAAGAAAATGGTGCGACGTATAAAGTGACAATGGTGTGGAACTCTTCGTAGTGAGAGGCAGATTTATATGTTTCATGATAATTTGATAGTTCAGACAGCGAGATGGTTGACCATTCCATCATTGTGCCCTATTTAAAACTTGAGTCTGAGTGTTTAGGTATCGCTACATCAGTCAGATCACTTAAACAATCTTTGAGCGGCCATTTTAGTGTAGCACACTCACTCTGTTGACTCACACTGCTTAACCGAACCATGCACATTTGTTTTAGAACTCTTTTTATTGATTAAGGATCATTATTTAGCCATTTGTAAGATTTATTTTTGTGAGAGCACTTCATTTCAGTAAGAAAATCGTGCTTCAGTGCCTTTGGCATGACTTGGCATGACTTCAAATGAACATTTTCTTAAAGCTTTATCAGGAGTAACGAAACGATGATAAAATATCTTCATTGGGGATAACGGATTTTAGAGAGGGGCGGCATATTTAAATCGCTGGACAAAAACACAAGAAAATGCATTGAACTCCGACAAGGTAGAACCGGAGGTCTGAAATTGTACCAGTGCGTTTTCCGCCTCCGGAGGTGTGGCTAGCTATTGCAGAATTATAAGAAAACCCATCTACTTACAAGTCATGTGGTAATCACTCCAGACTTTCGAACAATGCCGCCTCACTCGTTTCCTATTCGTAGCCCTAGTTGTCCTATTCGTAGCCCTAGTATCACTGTGCCCCTTTCTACATTCACATATCCAGTGCTTGTGAAGGAGTCGACACTGTGAGTTTGGGACAAGTGGGGCCTCACGACATGACGCCTGTTCTGTAAAGACAATCAACAGCTGACTAAAAAACCTTGAACATCAAAATTTGTTTCATAAAAAATAGAATTAATTAAGACACAAACACTTCAGCACGAAATCAAAATAGTTTAAATTGTTAATTTGTCGTTCGTTGAATTAGTAGGCCTAGTATCATGGATGCTACAAGGTGCTTCATTATGACCCTGTGAATTAATGGGCACTGTCGAGACACTAATCACACTAGTTAGTAACGGTGTTTATAGATCAAGTCTGTTATTTTCAAGGGAACTCAACTGTGGTCTACTCCCGCACTGTAAACATACAAACGAAAGACAAACAAAGTTTATGAATACTCAAAGAAATTGACTTATATAGTTTTTGGCGTTATTTATTTACCATTTGATTCAGTTCTGTAGTTCCCACAGATATTAAAATTACTTGCTTCAAATGTATAATTAATGAGAATATATACAAATATGTGACATACGATTATACTGGCGTGCGTCAATCGAATTTTGTTATAAGAACAATATTTCTTATGATAATCATAAGTATGTTTTGAATTTTTAAGTTAACTTTGTATTTGAAACACTAACATACTCCATGGCAATCTTTAACTAAACTAAATATCAATTGTGAAATATTATCTGTTTCATTATCTTCTAAAAAAAGATTTTTGGGAAACACGATTTTTAAAAAGTACTGGTTTAGGATTTTCTGTATTAGCCCTTTAAAAGTACTGTCTCGTGTCAACAGGTATACAGAAAAAAATTCCAAATTATATTTAAACCGGAAGTTCTGTTATACATGATAGCACCAACCATCAGTTGTGAAACCTTCAGAGTACTTACCATGTACGTTGTTTTTCACAATTATAAATCGACCAGATATTTAAATCGAAATGCTCGTTCGAATAATTGCTACGCTGCATTTGATAAACTAATCTCAATTTAGAAACTGAAAGGTCAATGCCGATTATTACTTCAATGAATCTTACTTTTACAGCATTGGGCGAATCAACAATTTTAAAACGTTAATTTCATTTAGTACATTGTATGTTAAACAATCTAAATAAATTTAGATCGACATATTTTTATGTTTTATTGTTAGATCGACTGTATTTCATTATGAGCCGTTTTCAGTAATTATATTACACATATATATACCCCGATAGAACCCTCTCTTTAAAGGTACTCTCCCACCCTTTTAATTTGTATATATTTCTGGGGAAAATCGACTGATACAAAACCATTGTTAATTTGTATACTGGCTCCTTCCTATCAATATTCAAAGCAAGACCACCTGCATGGTCAGGCGTTATCACATTTATAGCCAATAATATATATATAATATAATATTTTGTATCAGTCGATTTTCCCCAGAAATATATACAAATAAAAAGGGTGGGAGAGTACCATTAAAGAGAGGGTTCTATCGGGGTACTTTTTCGCACATTTGCTATATTTATTTCACAATCCAGGTAAAACATATTGATGTATAAGATATTTAAGGGCTTTATATTTAAAGAAGCCATTCATTGGCACTTCGTGAGTGGAAATATTTGCTTCGGCAAAACAAGTAATTGTTGATTAGTTTTATGGCAAATAATGTAATTTGTGAATAATCTATAAATACATATGTTTTGTTATTTAGTGAAAATACAGCATATTTTGATCTCTCATGCAAAATGCAAGTGAGATGCAAAAAAAAGCAAGATGGCGGCCAGTCGCCGATAGAATCCTCTCTTTAAAAAGCTAACAGCATAGCCTACCTGCAGAGCAAATGAGGACGTTGTGTGTTTCTATACATCCACTGACAGGGAGGCAGACGGTGTTGCACTTGATTTGATCTACCTATATAAATAAACATATACATTTGTAGTTAAAAATAAAATGTTATCGACATTACTTACATCGAAATTGACATCAGGTGTCATTCCGTCCCTTCGCGAACAAGGTTAAAGGGGCAGTAGCACGTATTTCGCATTTTATAAAAACAATTTATTTTCTCATTTATAATGATAGTTTATGTCATTTATATTTACTTTAGAGAGTAAAACATCTTTTTTATAATTTTATTTAGAGCATAACATCTTATTACACAAACAAATTATCCGAAGTGGTAATAACGGTGTTGCGTATAAAGCAAAAATTGGTGGCGGCCATTTTATTGTGAACACGTTTTTTTGGGGGGTTTTTTGAATGACAAAAGCGATTCTCCTGGCTTGACGGAACCATGTACTCTCATTTTTTAACTTGATTTTTCGAAGAGAGAAGGATATTTTACTCAAATACATTAAATTTTCATCGACTTATTTCAGCGAAAAAAGTGCCACTGCCCCTTTAAAGCTAGTGATATGTTCAATGTTTTGTCCAGTCACTTGTTAGTTATCTACCGTACTGTCAATATTCTATCACAGGAAAGTGTTAACTGGGTCATATCTACTTTATTCTTAAGCGCAAGCTGACTATGAAAATATCAATGCTCTTGTAATAGATATCGTAGTAGTTAGTAGTAGTTGTTGTTGTTGTTGTTGTTGTTGTTGTTGTGTTTGTAGCAGTTGTAGTTTTAGTTGTATTAATTGTATTTGTAGATCAACAGAAGGTCCGTCCAGCATATTATAGTTGTAATATCAAGATGTAAAAACCATATAAAGTTCATGTTTTATACCAACTTCCAAACGCAAGTCATAACTCTTACCAGTCTGCCTTACTGCGGTATTTCCCTCGCTTTGTTGTGCCGAGTGGGTGAACCGCTGCACCAGAAATGCATAGCGGGCCTGGATTTCTAAACACAGATTTCTTAAGGAAATACTGCAAGGCCTAAATCAGCCAGTAATGGAGACTGGTTCGGAAGTTGGTTTTATACAAAAGTGAGATATCTTAGAAAATATTGTTTGTCTTAACCTTTGTGTGAAAACATGTTTATGTTTCCAAATTTATAATTTTCTCATTTTCTACATGGAAATTATTCCTGAGTATAACTAAAGTCGAATGTATCAGCAATTTAAAATTTAAAAATCAGTAGTAGTAGTAGTAGTAGTAGTAGTAGTAGTAGTAGTA